>CM052551.1:12872984-12886295 GCA_028533065.1 Trachops cirrhosus | reverse complement strand
CAGACAGAGTCCGTGCTCTCAAGGAATGGACCATCTGGGGCAGAGTCAGTGGGTAATTCAGCCCTCAGTGTTCTGGAGTGACACCTGGCAGCCAGATTCGGGTGGAGACATTGAGGTGAGAAAAAGCACAAGAGTGAATGTAGAACAACTCTGAAGGAAAAAGACGCTACACGCATTTTCTGTCACTCTTTAATGTGTTTTTTTTTTCAGCTTCATTCAACATGAAACCGCAGTGGGAAATGAACTTGTTTTGAGAAGTAAAAATAAAACTAGATCTTATTTATTTGTATTTTATTAGTCAGAATTTGCTATAATTTGGAGGTGACTTACCTGAAGTTTATCTAAGTTCATCTATGGGAAAAAAAGCCAAAAATTTTCCAAAGAATTTGATTCTATAAACTTGAGTAAACCTATTTTTGAACATATTCAAGCAAATGTAAAGCCGATTTTAAATACTTTTAGAGCTGTCCCTAGTGAACCTATTATGTAGAAGCAGCTATTTAACCTATTTTGCAACGTTTCTATTTGAAGTGGCCTGTAATTCTTCTGCATGGTTTTTCCCCGTATTAAGATTTTCTCTCCCCCTTTTGCTTTTCCTCCTTTTCCCCTGGCCTCTTCACATTCCTTTCTTTTTTGCTTTTTTCTCCAATATCTCCTTATTCTTCTCCATTTTCTTTTTCTTCATTTTCACTCTCCCTCTCTCCATGTCCTTTCCCCTCCTCGCTCCACTCCCACCTCCCCTCTTCTCACTCCTTCCGCCTCTCTCACTTCTCTTTCTAACCAGAAGGTGAAAGATTTGTAATTGAGATATTTGTTACCAACTAGGAAACTGGGCAATCAGAATGTTTCTAAGGTGCTAAGCTTTCCTCTCTGAATTTCTCTGCGATGAGGCTGGTGGACCTTGAAAGTGTCTGTTCTCCAAGCAGCAGCCTCCAGACCAGCCACACGTGCTGCCCGACCACAGGTTTGGAGAGCCTGGGATCCTCAGAGGGGGCTCTGTTCCTCGTGCCTTTTCAATTTTTTTTTACATCAGCCAATCTGTAATTTAAATGACACACATTGATTACTGTGGAAACATTTACCAGCACATATTTTCTTATAGAAATAAAGAATTCTGGTGGCAATTTATTAATGTTAGATTGCCTTTGCAGTGCAGAAGGAGAAAAAGACTCTAATTTGCACACACATTCTTCTGGAATGAAAGGATCTTTACCATCATGAAGCCATTTCAGCTGTCTCATCCCTAATTACCATTTGGTATCTTTCTCTCCCTCTCCCTTGTTCCTTCCCTGGTGTTCTCTTTGTTTTTAATTGGTGATTCCAGCCATCTGGATCCACTAGCTGATGAAGGCATGGGAGAAATAGAACATAAAAGAAAACAAACTTCACCCATTTCAATCAAGTCCACATCTGAAAGCTCCCATATTCCACAGCATTTCCTTTGCTATAGGAAATATGGTGTCAGAATAAGCCAAACTGAAAGGATGCCGGGGGATGAATGCAAAGAGAAATGCTAATGCCCCATTAGTGTTAAGGCCTGGGCTCCAAACCACTTTAAGGGGAAGCTGCCAAGCACGTCAGTTTGCCACATGGTGGAGGAAAGGACCTAGGGGGTTTTATGATGAGAAGTCTGGTCCTCCCAATCAGTCCCAGCTGGGTTTGAACCCTGGCTCAGCCATTTTGAACCCTCTAATATGGGGCAGGACTCTTTCTTTACTTCAGTTTTATGTCTGGAAAGATTAGGAAACAATAAAGTTGTGATGATTGCGTGAAGTAAAATATGAAAATACACATTAAATTATATTTTTAAATGTTGGCTTAAGGTTATAGTAGCATATATGATGGATTTTGGAAGCCAAGGTTGTATAGGAGGACCTTAGGGGTTAAAAGGGATTGCTGCAAGACTTATTTTGAGGTTCTATTTACGTTGTAAGGAGCACCCTGTTTTCACCTAGGTGATGTTGTTATTTGGGGTAAAAGACATTGTGGATCAGGGGCCAGGATACCTGGAAGCTACTCCTTGGTACTTCTGCATCTCCTAATGATGACTGTTCTTAACATATTTGATACAGATATTCTGATACAGATTTGTTGACTGGCTTGAATTTTGGGGGGTGAATTTATTGAGGAGTCTCATGCTATCAATATCAAAAGAGGATGCTAATGCCTCCTCGGATGTGGCCAGGGGACTTGTGTCCCCTCTGAAATCAGAAGTCAACCTCAGCTTCAGCTCTGTCCCTTTTCACTCAAACAGTGTATCTGTCTTGCTGGTAGAGACAGGTGCCTCCATCCAGTGGGATCTCTTCTTGCTTCACCCCATGTGATTTTCCTCTGTTTTCACTACTGTGTCTGTCCAGAATAATCACTTCCCTGAAGCCACACTTACTGCCCTAAACTCCTGAGGAATCTGGGCTTGTGAAAAGCCCTGAGGTCACCTGAGGATACTTTCAAAAGTCATTATCCTGATAGTATTTATCTTACCCATTCCCATTTAATGGTCTCTAATCCATGCCCCATAAATTTCCAGAACTTCTCTTCTCACAATATAGGACAGCACCCCAGCAGGACTGATTCTCGTTACAAACTCTGTTATTCCTGAACACATGTATCCTTCCTTCTGGTAATAGCAGCTAACATTTATTGAGCACTTACTTTGCTCCATGCGTTATTCTAAGCTCTTGTATTAATTTATTTACTCTTCACAACAATTCTATGAGGTGGGCATTGTTTTCCATTTTACAGTTGGTGACACTGAAGAAGTTTAATGACTTCTGCAAGTTCACCTGGCTGGAGTGTGGCAGAGCTGGGATTCACATTCAGGTAACTGGCTTCAGAGTCCTTACTCTTAACTACTCCATTGTGCTGCCTCTCCACAGCTTTCCCCTTACACCCCAAGGCCAAGACGACCAGGGAAAGATAGAGTTCTACTCATATAGTTTGTTTACTCCAAAGCTGTTAAAGATAATCTGTTTGAGTTCACATGAAGTGTAAGCATTTTTACTTTGGCTTGAAGATCTTCCTCAGTATGACTCAGATCCACATTACCAGCCTTAGATCCCCTTCCCCTGCATGAACCCAATTCTCCCACCAAATGCTCCTCTACAAGTTCTTACCTCCATGTCTTTGTGTGAACGTTGTCCTGCCATCTCTGAGAATTCCCCGTCTCCTTCTTCATGAAGCCCTTCCTCATGGGTCTGATTCTTCATTTGAACGCACAACACACCTTGTTTATATGTTTTCTTGGTCCTTGTGACCCTTTTAAAAATATATTTCTTTCACAAAGTCATAGTTGTACAATTTTAGAACTGAGATGGACCTTAACCATCACCTAACTCAGTAGTTCTTGTTCCCTTTTTTAAAAAAAATTATTGAGATAAAATTAATCATTTTAAGATGAACAATTCAGTGGCATTTAATACATTCACAGTATTTTGCAACCACCACTTACATACAGTTAGTTCCAAAATGGTCCCATCACTCCAGAGTACAACCCTGTACCTATTAATTAGTTTCTCTCTATTCTCGCCACTCCCAGCTCATGGAAACCACCAATCTGCATTCCATCTCTACGGATTTATCTAATTCTGACTCTTTCACATGAATGGATTTATATAACACGTGGCCTTTTGTGTCTGGCTTCTTTCACTTAGCATAATGTTTGGAAGTTCATTCACATTGTAGTATATATCAGTCCTTTCTTTTTATGGATAAGTGATATTCCATTGTATGCAAACACCACAATTTACTTATCCATTCATTTACTTATGGTCATTGGAACTACTTCTGATTTTTGACTATCATAAATAGTGTCCTTTTCAGACAGGTGGTCGGAGCTCCCTACACTGCCATTTTATTGATGTCCAGCCTTATTACTTTTTTCAGAGGAACTTTTCATTGGAAGCGACATGTATAACCGATACAAATAGAAATGGAGCTTCTCTAGTCAAAGTCTGGTGTGTGCCCCCTGTTCCCCAAATCAAATCATGGAGACCTTCCATGCAGTCCAGAGTCCTCCGTGGAGCCCAGTTTGAAGGCCTTTGAGTTAGTCCATCTCTGCTATGTTACAGGTGAAGAAACTGAAGACCAGACTTTGCACTAAAACCAAATAGTTAGTTAGTGTGAGAGTGTACACTCAGCAGGATACATTTACATTAAAAAAAACAAAAACACATGATGTAGCAGGAATCAACCAAACTGGGATTAAATGACACATTTTCAAGATATGTAATTTATAATAAACATTCTGCATCTTTGTTCAGAAAGACTGACAGAAAACCCAAGAACCAAAACCTGAACTCTTAAGCTAACTCTCACAAATACAATGTTTTATCATGAGAGGTGGATATATCTGATTCTCTGGAAGTAAGTAAATCTACAGTACAGTTCAATTCAATATCGTTGGTGCCCATTAGAATCACTAGGGGAAACTTTAAAAAATTCTGATGTCTGGTGCCAACCCAGTTCAATTAAAGGAGACGTTCTGGGGCAGGTACCAGGCTTCAGATTTCTGAAACAGCTCCGCAGGTAGTTCTCAGGTACAGGTAGAGTTGAGGGCCTCTGGCTTTGACTGTTGCCTCAAAGTCATTGTTCTTATTCCTCCTGTATATTCAGTTTATCCTTCTCCCTAGGCCTGGCTGACGTGCCACGTGGTCTTTCCAGTCCACTCCAGTTCTCACTGTTCTCGTCCTTCTTTTAAAAACTGGGCTCTTGTGAGTTTCCCTCATTGTGCTCTTAATCGCACCATGATAACCGAGCACTGTTTCTTGACTCTTGCGTAGGCGGGGCTTGTGTCCCCAACTGGAATACAAGGTCTTGATGATCAGGAACAGATTCTGCTTGCTTGTGCTCTTGCTCACACTCTCTGGTTCTCTCTCTCCTTTCCTCCCTCCCGCTCCGTCCGTCCCTCCCTCTTTCTCTCTTTCTCTTCCCTTTTCCTTCCATCTCTCCAGGCCTCCATCCTCTCTGCCTCTGTCTTCCTTCACCTCTCTCACTTCTAAATCATTGGTCCTGAAACCTGTGTTTGTTTGCTTTAATAGCATAGTTTTCTGCTATTGACTTGGGGTTGAAACACTGTGTGTTTGTGGGACTCTGAAGACTATATGTGATACAAATTGAAGGTGAACATTCTTTGGAAAGCATTACACATTATGTACGTATAAAAGGCCATATTGCTGTTGTAACTAGGAAGAAAAACAACCCTCTTTATTTTTTGCTTTCCTTTCTAGTTCAATTTAAATTTGCTTCCATAGAAGAAGGACACTATTTCATTATTGTGAGAGGATTTACATGTTTCATTTAATCCTCACAGTAGCTTTTAGGGATTACCTTCATTTTACAGCTGAAAAATTTAAATTGTTTAAGACCCTACTTATACATGGCATAACTTGAACCCAGGTTTGTTCCAGTCTAAACCCCATGCCATTTCATCACACCCACATCTTCCTTCAATACCAAGACTTAGAGTACACAATGGTTATGAGTGGGTAGGATTTCTTATTCCAGGTTGTATAAAATTGATATGGTATAAAATGGTAAGTTTTCAAGGAATAGTCAGAAAGGGATTTCCTGTGAAGTAAATGTGACTGGGACTAAAAGATGGGGTGGTTCTTGGTGGACAATTATCTTGAAGCAGGTTCACCATCCCTATACGAATTGGTTGTTCCCAGAGGCTTTCTTCCACGCTTCCTGTGCTGCTTGTTGCATCAGGTACTCAGGATCCTCAGAGGGGATAAGCAAAGCAAGGAATGAGACAAGATAACTCTTGCCTATTGTTCTATTTCTATTTATTTTAAGTCTAGAGATTCTTGCCAGACTTTGAATAGGAAGCATAATAGATACCCATGTACAGAGACTTGAGACTCCAGGACGGCCTTCTGATTCAAAAATATTTCTCCAAGAGCCTTGAAATTCCAAAACTAGAGACATATCCATAGCTCTTGGAAAGTTTTGAGGAATCCAAAGAGTACCTAATGGAAACAAAATGGCTTTGAAAGGGCTGGCAACTCAAGCTGATCTTGATGGGAACCAGGATAGAGACAAGATGAGCAGAAAGCAAAGTCCTCCTCATTAAAGAGTGGAGGCAGCAAGAGACTGGGACAGAGGGGCCAGTCCTTCATCCCCACTCCAATCCATCTTGACATTGCATCTTCCCATAAGGCTTGTTTAGGGCCTCCTGAAATGAACAGCTCACTCCAGACATACCTGCATGAGCGACTCGAACAACCAGTGCTCCCTCTGGGGCCAGACTCAAACAGTCCTTCTTAGCTCCAGATTTTTCAAACAATCCTTACCAGCAGGGTAATGAATGGAGTCTTCTGGCAAGCACCTGAAGGCCAACTCCTGTCTTTCAGGCTTGGATTTCAGGAAACAGCTTGGGAGGACGCTCTCCAGGCCCTGCAGCTCCTGGGACTTGCCTTGGGATCCGTGGGAGAGAGGAGGCTAAGAGGGATTAAAGTTGCCTGAAACCTTGTAGCCTGAGGGGGATTCTGGGGGCTGCAGAGGAGGAGGTAGATCAGGTCAGCTGCTTCACCGTCCCAGATAATCCATCACTGCCACTCTAGCTGCAGGAAAGCAGTCCCGTACACTGTCTGCCTGGAAGGAAGAATAACCTGCTGCTGGCTTTTATTTTCAGTTGAATTATAACACTTACCTTCTCATCTGGCCTTTCATCAAGAGGCTTAAGTGTTTTTCTTTCTGTGGGCCTCACTGGCCACATTTCCCCATTCATTCTCAGCACAGGGGCCTGCCATGCTGAACCCATGTGCAGCCCTCCAGCCCCGGCTCCCCATCCCCCAGGGGCTCCTTAGCAGCAACAATTTTCTAATTCAGAACAGACTCTCCTCTGAGCAATTGATCTTACAAGTACATTACAACTGGCTTTAACAGGAGTTACCAAAGGCAGGGATTTCAAAAACAAGATGTGAACTCCTCAAAAGATGGGGCACCATAAATACCTCCAGCATCTTTGAGTTTACCTAGTACTGGACTGTGCTTTTTGAAAATCTGTGTCTCGGGCTGAGGGAAATGGTGGGGCTGTGAGTTCGGGGTCATTTGAAGATTACCTGTAGACGTGTTATTATCTTGTGGGCTGTTTAGTACCAGCCTGGTGAGAGCTCTGAAATCAGATTGTCTGTGTTCTGATTTTGGCCTGTTACAAACATGAGCAAGTGATTTAAACTCTCCATGCCTCAGTTTCCTCATATGTAAAGTGGAGTGATAATAATACCCACTTCATAAGATTGCTGTAAGAGTTAAATGTCATAATCTATGTAAAAGCTCTTAGCACAGAGTTCAACACAGTATATGCTCAGTAAATGTTAGGCATCCTCATATATTCCATTATTCATTTAATCATGAAATGGTTACCAGTTATCTACATAGTTGGTTCTACCTACAAGATATATCTCAAATCTAACCACTCCTCCATCTCCACTGTCAATATTTTTCAGCAAACCACATTCATCTTCCATCTAAACTTTTCCAGTGGTTTCTTAACCTTCATGCCCCTCTCACATTCATTCTCTCCACAGTAAAGAGATCTTTTTAAAAACATAAATCTGATCATGTCATCTTCATGCTTAAAAATTGTCAGTGGATTCCTATTGCTGTGTGATTATCGTTAGAACTTTCCGTGTCCTAAAAGGCTTGCCTGGTTTTTCTTCTGCATACTTCTCATTGTCAAGTTATTTTATTTGTTTTCCTCCCTACCTCTTCCCCCAACTCCTCCTCCCCTTCTTCCTCTACTTCCCCCTCCCCAAACTTAAATGATTAACTTCTAGCCACACTGGCTTCCTTTGTCAGAGACTGGCTGTTTCCTCAGCAGACCACTCCTCTGAACTCACAACTAGAGTGAAATCCTAAAACGATGTTTCTCATCACCCCTTGCTATGAATTGTGGCCATTGACTATGTCCTGCCAGTGAAATGGGAATAGAAGTGACTTATCACTTATAAGCCTGGACCATAATGAACCCCCAGCATAATCTCTTTTTTCTCCTTTCATCTGTTAGCTGGATGTTGATGTAGACAAAAACCTCAGCCATCAATTAGACTTTAAGTAAATGGAAAATAAATTTTTACTCTCTTAAGTCACTGAGATTTTAGAGTTTAATTGTCATAACAGCTAGCATTACCTTAAATGATACACCCTGTTCTGTTTCTCAGACTTTTCAGTTTTCAGTCATTGTACTTGCTGTTCCCTCTGCCTGGAAAATGTATTTCCCAGGTGTAATTCCAGCTCTTAATATGGCTGAGTCATGGCTTCTTCACATCTCAGCTCAGGTATATATTTTTAATCCTCACTTGAGGATATATTTATTAATTTTAGAGAGAGAGGGAGGGATTTGAGGGGGAAGGAGGCAGAGAGAGAGAAGCATTGAACGATTGCCTTCCATATGTTGCCCAGTGGGAATTGAACCCACAACTTAGGCATGTGCCCTTATTACGGGCTGAAGCCACACCCTTTTGGTGCATAGGACAATGGTCCAACCAACTGAGTACCCGGTCAAGGCTCAGCTCAGATATTAATGACTTAGACAGAGTTCCCATAACCTACCCACCTAAAATGACTATCCTTTCTCTCTCTCTCTCTCATCAACATGTTACTTCCTTCAGAGCATTTATCACAAGTTACAGTTCCCTTTTTATTGCCTGTTTTATTCACCGGACTGTAAGAAATAGGTTCAAATCATCTGCTTGTTCAGTGTGGAATCCTCAGGGTCTGGAATATTACTGGGAAATAAATAAATGAATGAATAAATGAAAAAGAAAATGTTTAATAGACACTGAGCAGCATCTTGGGACTGAAGGAATTTCTGAGCTATTCTGTGATAAGAAAATGAAGTTTTCTTTTAGATAAGTGTATTACTCCAGAGAAATAGAACCAATAGGAAATGTCTATATATTTATAAATATAGGACCTATGTATCTTTTATATGATCTCTAGAAGCAATAGAATAGAATTAATGTGATATAATATAATATAAATGAAGGAATATTTATTATGAGCAGCTAATTGACCCAAGGAATTATGGAATCTGATAAGTCCCACTGTCTGCTATGTATAAGCTGAAGACCCAGGAAAGCCAATATTGTAATTCCAGTCCAGGGGTAGTAGAAGACCAGTGTCCTAGCTCCATAGCTAGACAAGGAGATGGCACGTCCTCCTTCTCTCCGTGTTTTGTTCTATTCAAAGCCTCAGTGGATTGCATGACACCCACCCATATTGGGGAGAGCTATCTGCTTCACTGAGTCTGCCGATTCATATGCTAATCTTGCTTAGCAACACCCTCACAGGCACACTCAGAAATAATGGTTAATATGGACATCCCTTGGCCCAGTCAAGTTGGCACATACAATTAACCATCACAAGTTCCTATTTATTGAAGAATTTATAAGAAACATGAAATAAAATGAGATAATGTACATTAAAAAGAAGAGCTGAAAGACAGAGAATACCTCATAACAGTTATAAAGAAGTTATTATTTGTTTTATAGATGAGGATATAGGTTTGGAGAGTTCTCCTTACTTTGCCAAAAATCACGTATCTAGTTAGTGGTTGAGTTAGGACTGCAAACCAACCAGTCTTTAACTCCAAATCCTATACACTAAGCACCAAGAAACAACTTTATTTTCTGTTCAAATCCTGCCCATCACTCAATATCCAGTTTAAATATTACTTCTCCCTGTGAGATTTTCTCTGGTGTACTTAATACAAATCTTCATCAGTGAAGTACAGAGCAATGAATGTAATGCCTTGTGTAGTAATTGTACATTTAATTCTACCCTCACTAGACTTATCCTCTATTTATTTTTCATGTGTTCATTATTTCTTCCATCCATTTACTCAACACACACTATTTAGAGCCAATATCTACTAGATGCTATAGCCAAAGAAGAAAATAAGAAATGATCCTTGACCTTGAAAAAATTACAAACTAATGATAGTGATAGATAAGCAAGCCTCTTGGATTATGAAGAAAGACATGGGCTAAGATAGTGGAGTTCAGTTCTCAAATGAAACCATGACTATCAGCTTGAAATCCCAATTTTTAGACTTATTTTATAGGAAATAGAAATTAATTTTCACATTATTTAAGTCACTTTATATTGGTCTGTTTTACTAGTAACTATATATTATTGATAGTTGGACCTAATATAAAGTATTTGAACAGCCAGAAAAGTGCATTCATTTACTCAGTTTTTGTATCTGTCTGTAGAAGATATGTAAATCAAATGATTATGGAACCACACGGGGGAAATGATGACACATGTGTTTCAGCTCAACTGAATTGTATAAACTAAAAAGCTACTGTTCGTACCAAGAATATAGAGTTTTTACGTTTTATTCTTTAATGTTAGGTTGTGTTCCAATGGTGTGGCAAATAGCATGGGAGATTTTTACACCCAGCATATCCCTTTCATTTGGGACACCCCAGAGGGGCTCCAGAGGTAGAATTCACAGGGCTGGGTACCCACCCTGTAAAGTCATCACATAAATGGAAGACACTCTCTGCTCTGGGAATGGGCGTTCCCTTGCTAGTTCATTTGTATCCTAATTGAAAATTGGCATCGATTGGGGGAAAAGACAGCATCTTGGGTGTCTCTTGATGTTGAACAGATCTCCTACTTTAAAAGGCGAAGAAGACTTCCACGGTCTGGAGAATGTAAGGGGGCGAGAGTGCAATGTCATTTCCCTTTTGATTAGGATATAGTTGGCAGGGAGGGTAGGGCTGGGTGAGAGGACTCCCGCTTGTGCTCGGAAAGCTGCACGTGAGTGTTTTGTGGAGGCTTTTGTTTTTGTCCCCTCCCAGTATACTCAGAATCAAATGTGTCCCCTACCCTCTTAATGTCTAGGCCCTTGTTTATTTTAAGGTATTGGCGGGGGGCATAGAAAAGTTGAATACATATGTTTATGTTTAATTTATAATTAACTTTTCAAATATGTTATCTTGTAAGAACTATTGGAGTCTTATCTGTAGCCTTATTCCTTAGAGGCAGAGAATTCCATTTTTTTCTGAAATAAAGATCCGCTGACATACCAGTTGGCTTTAAACCTATTGCATGTTTGAACAGAGTTATTTGGAAGCTGGGTATTGGAATTGGATCCAGTTTGGGATTGGGCCCTCAGAAATAGATTCAGGCTGCTAAATCAGTAGGCATTTGTCCTTTGTTTCAAGAAAAACAATATCTTGATTCCCAAGTTTGCTTTTAGAGGACTCTTCAAGTGAGAGGACCAGTAACAGAGCTAAATCACTAATTGGAAAAGATGGTAGCTTCAACCCCTTTGGGTTAAAGATGCTGTTGAAATTTAGAACTACCTTGAAAATTTGTGTGAACCACAGAACTTTCTAGAGTATTAGTTTGCAAGCCTGACCCAGAAACCTAGAAAAAAATTGAAATAATTTTATAATAGATAATTCAGTTTAAACCCCCATTTGGAACAAATACTTATTTTTCTTTGTTAAACTCAAGAGAGACTCTTCTTGTGCTAAAGTGCTATTTTTTACTTATGGGGGTTTTAAGATCAGAAGGGGCATAGCGTGAAGCGTAACCGGGGAGCTTTTCTGTATCTCAGAACTCCCCTTTTACCGGAGTATCACCCTTTCTGACGAAGAGAAAGAGCAGGCATTGGGGAAGGCCTGACGGGGCAGAGGAGGCATTTTCTTTGTCTAGCCTAATCAGAGCAGCTATTCTCGGATGGGAAGAGGAAAGTGAATGCATCATTCTCAGGAAGTGAATGCGTCAGTCTCTCCTGAAAGCCATTTGATTCCTAAAGGCAAGGAACTGAGTAACTGGCAATGAGAAGGTGAGGGAGTAATTGTTTCCATGTCTGATGTGTAGTAGTTGTGAAGTAGTGTCCTCCTAAGTTTGGACACAGAGGAACTTTTCCATGCGGGTCCTGTGTCGGTCTGTATTTTCCAATTATGGATGGATGGATGGAGATACACACACACACACACACACACACACACACACACACATTCCATGTGCTCTTCCTATAATGTGACATTGACTTTCCTCCACTGAGCAGCAAGGTCTATGTTCCCTCCCCTTTAACCCGAATATTTGTAACTGACTTGATCAATACAGTGTGGCAGAAGTAATGTTGCATAACTTCTGACAACAAGTCACAAAACTGGCTTTCTCTTTCTCTGAATGCTCAACCTTTAAACAAGCCAGTGTGCTATGAGGAACCCCAAACTGACTCACACCAAGTGACCATATGGATAGGCCCATGTGGAAATACATGTAAACTGAGGCAGCCAGCAGCCAGAATCAATGACCAGACTTGTGAGTGAGTGAGCCGTTAATACCCTAAGGGCCTGTCCAGCTGATACCAAGCGGAGCAAAGATTAACTGTCCCCACTGAGCTCTGCCCAAATTGCAAATTTTAGAGCCAGATAAAAAGAAGTATTACTTTAAGCCAACAAGTTTTGGGGTGGTTTGTTCCATTAATCTACAGAACACTTCTAGTCTCTCAAGTATTTATATCAACTGCTCTTCTTATTATAGGTCTTAAATTCAAGCTCAAGAAAACTTAGTACTAACATAATACATTTTTAGTAACTTCAAATTAATCTCTGTATATATGTTTTGTGTTTGCCTGAATGTGACAGTCTTATTTATTTGTTATGATGTGAAAAGCCAGGAAGGAAACAAATGTAATTATCCTTGGTGTTACTTATAAAAGGACCTCTTTGAGATGGGCCACCAGGTACAGTGAGAGAAAATAAAGAACCCTTTGGTAATTGTGTTTACACTTCCAGTAGCTACTTGCAAGCTGTTAGAGAACCTGATCTAATATTTCAATCATAAACCTAATTTACCTTTGCAGCAAAACAACCTGACTAGTTTTTACCTAATGGAAAGTGTATAGAGTTAAAAAAGAAAAAAAAATAACCCATTAACTCCAACTTTACCAAATGCTTTTTACACAGTGAAAAAAATCTTACTTCTAAATTAATAAATTCTACAGGCTACCAACAGAAATCCCACTGCTAAAACTAAGCCTTTAAATAACACCTGAAAAATAAAACTTATAAACGAATTAATTAACATGGGGGTGTGGGGTTAGTGTGAGTGAAAGTGTACAAGAGAGAGGGCAAGGGACATCATAGCACAGTGGCTTGCTCATGGCTTAAAGTCTCTGAATGACCATAAATGGTGGAGGAGCAATGATGATGATGGGAATTATGTCCAGGTAAGTTTGAAAGTCATGTATTGTACTGCTGTTATTTCTATTAAGCTTTACCATACACTTAGAGCTTCTTAGATCCATTCCTTTAAGGGAGTGATTTTCAACCTTTTTCA
>CM052551.1:12808456-12864288 GCA_028533065.1 Trachops cirrhosus | reverse complement strand
TCAAATATTAATTGACTGTGGAGACTTGGGTTTATTTCTGGGCTCTCTGTTCTGTTCCACTCGTCCACGTGCCTGTTTTTATGCCAGTACCAGGCTGTTTTGATTATAGTGGCCTTGTAATACAGTTTAGTATCAGGTATTGTTATCCCTCCTACTTTGCCCTTCTTTCTCAAAATTGAAGCAGCTATTTGGGGTCATTTATGGTTCCATATAAATTTTTGAAGTGTTTGTTCTATGTCTGTGAAATATGCCACTGGTACTTTAATAGGTATTGCATTGAATGTGTAAATTGCTTTGGGTAGTATGGACATTTTGATGATGTTAATCCTTCTGATCCATGAACCTGGTATACGTTTCTATTTGTTTGTGTCTTCTTTGATTTCTTTCTTCAGTGTTGTGTAGTTCTCTGCATACAGGTCTTTTATCTCCTTGGTTAGGCTTATTCCTAGGTATTTTATTTTTCTTTTTGCTATATTGAATGGGATTTTTTTGTTGATTTCTGCTTCTGCTGTTTCATTGTTGGTATACAAAAATGCCTTTGATTTCTGGATATTGACTTTGTGTCCTGCTGTTTTGCCAAATTCATTTATTAGGTCAAGGAGTATTTTAGCCAAGTCTATAGGACTTTCTATGTACACTGTCATGTCATCTGTAAACAATGACAATTTTGTTTTCTCCTTTCCAATTTGGATGCCTTTTATTATCCTTTCTTGTCTGATCACTGTGGCTAAAACTTCCAGTACTATATTGAATAGAAGTGGTGAAAGTGGACAACCTTGTCTTGTTCCTGATCTTAGTGGAAAAGATTTTAGATTTTGCCCATTGAGTATGACATTGGCTGTAGGTCTCTCATATATGGCCTTTATTATGTTGAGAAATGCTCCCTCTATTCCCACTTTGCTAAGTGTTTTTATCATAAACGGGTGCTGAAACTTATCAAATGCTTTTTCTGCATCTGTTGATATGATCATGTGGTTTTTGTCTTTGCTTTTGTTTATGTGATGTATTACATTTACTGATTTGCAAATATTGAACCATTCTTGCATCCCTGGGATGAATCCCACTTCGTCATGGTGTATGATCTTTTTAATATATTGTTGGATGCGGCCTGCCAATATTTTGTTGAGGAGTCCATGTCCTTTCTTATGCTGTTGAAATTCTCACTAAGTTCATTGAGTGTCCTTATAACCAGTGTTTTGAACTGAATATCTAATAGATTGCTTGTCTCCATTTTGTTTAGCTCTTTTTCTGGAGTTATGTTTTGTTTCTTCATTTGGGCCATGATCTTTTGTCTCTTCATTTTGGCAGCCTCCCTGTGTTTGTTTTTATGTATTAGGTAGAGTCACTATTTCTCACAGGCTTGGTAAAGTGGCATAATATAATAGGTGTTCTATAGGTTCCAGTGGCATAGCCTCCTTGATCACTCAAGCTGAGCACTTCAGGTGCACCCTCCTGTGTTGGCTGTGTATACCCTCCTCTTACAGTTGAGCCTTGATTGCTGTTTGCATGTCCTTGAGAGGACTTTATCCCAAGGTTGATTGGATACAAGGACTGGTTGCACCCACTGACCACCCACTACTGTAGAGGATCATCTTTGCAGAGGCCTACCCCACAAACAGGACTTACTTCAGTGGAGTTCTGGTGCTCACTGATTCTGTCCCTTAAGTGTGTTGCTTGTGGAGGTGGTTGACTG
Organism: Trachops cirrhosus; assembly: GCA_028533065.1. Lineage (NCBI taxonomy): Eukaryota > Metazoa > Chordata > Mammalia > Chiroptera > Phyllostomidae > Trachops > Trachops cirrhosus. The sequence continues at coordinate 12,862,595 of CM052551.1, read as the reverse complement.
GTACTTCAACATGGTTTGAAGCTGTCCGCAGGATATGCTCTCTCAAGGTCTTCCCAGGAGGTGCAGGCCAAGGTCACCTGCCACCTATGTTCTGCCTGGATTCACCCAGCATGAGCTACAGAGCAATCCACAGATGGCTGCTATGGGATTTTAGGTGCCCAGGTGAGGCCAAGCTGTGAACCAAGGCCATCTGCTGTGAGTGCTAGGCCTGGGGCCACTTATCATGAGGTATGGAGCACGCTGAGGCCAGGTACTACTTGTTTGAGAGATTTTAGGAAAGTCTGAAGCATGAGCCAAGACAGGCCATTCATATGGAAAAGCCACTGGAAACAGATTGGGTGGTCCAGCAAGTTGGATGGAGTGGGGCTTCAGGGAATCACCAGGTCAGGGTGAGCAGTGTGAGTCTGGTCGATGGAGTGTCTGATATGGCACTCCACCTGCTATCTCTGGGGGGGTGGGGTCTCAGAAAAAGAACAATAGCCTCTGCCAGCACTTTTATCACCCTGATACCACACAGTTCAGTTCCTTCCTCTAAGCCCCTCGTGCTTTTTGAGCTGCTGCCCCAGTGCTGGAGCTCAGAGGGAGTGAATCTGAGTACGCCTGTATGCAGGCCCTTTAAAAGGAACTGCCTGGGACTCCAGAAGCCCCCCATCTCACTCAACCACAATCTCCACTGGTTTTGCAGCCTGAAGTTGTGGAGACTTGTCTTCCTGGGACTGGAACTTTGGGCTGGGGAGAAGGGTATAGGGCTGGGACCTCTTGTTCCTCAGTGGGCACCTCTGTTACCAAGATATCCCTCCTGGTTTTTATTCACCATGCTTGGGTGTGAGACCAGCCATTCCACATCTCTATGCCTCCTACCTGTCTCAATGTGGCTACTTCTTTAATTCCCTAGTTGTAGGACTTTCATTCAGCTTGATTACAGGCCATTCTGAATGATGATTGTTCATAGTTAAGTTGTAATTTTTTTGTTCTACTTAAATGTAACACTATCAGGTGTATTTATCTTGGTAGATATTTTTTCTTCCTCTTTCACTCTCTTTAATTTTGTTATTTTTAGTAAAATATAATATCTGTACAGTCCACTACAGAGATTGTAAATGTGCAGTTCAGTAGACAAATGTATACCCATAGTGTATACAGAAATGTAAATCACCCTTTCAATGAAGATATCAAATACTTTCATTACAGACACTTTTATCATGCCCCCTTGTAATCAATAAACCCTCAATAAAGTTGAGTTTTATCTTTTTAGTAATATTTTATAGGAGTTCTTTGTATATTCTAAGTGAATATCTTTCACTAGCTACATGTATTGCAGATATAGTTTCCCAGTATGTGATGTGTCCTTTCATTTTCTCAATGTTAGTTTTCAAGTGAAGACTTTTTATTTTGATGAACTCTAATGTGTATTTTTATGATAGTGCTTACTATGCCCTATGTAAGAAATCATTACCTATCCAACAATGACAGAGAAACTCTTCTGTACACTTAAAAATTTTTAATGGATTTAGCATTCACATTTACATCTGTAAATCACCTCCAGTTAATTTTTTGTGTAAGCGTTAGATTTTTTTAATATTGATATTTAGTTATTTTAGCACAAGTTTTGAAAAGACTCATTTTACCCCTTGACTCAGATTGGCTCTTTGTTAAAAATCAGGTTTGTGTTTGTATGTATATGTGTGCATGCATTTCGTAGGTCATATGTACCTGAACTCTCCATCCTACTCTGTTGATCTGAGTCTCTAGTAGTCTTCTGCTGCCTTAATATGTTGATTATGGTAACTGTGTAGGAAGTCTTGAAATCAGGTGTATAAGACCCTAAACTTTCTTCTCTGTATTTCTCAAAATTGTATTGGCTCTTGTGCATTTTCATATAAATTAAGAATTAGCTTTTCCCTTTTTTAGCCATCATAGAAGCGCCAGTGGAGGAAGTAAACGTCAATCCCTTTGTGATTTCTGACTGGAGCAAGAACCATAGAAGGCATTTCAATGCACGCTCCTGCATTCACAGGAAGATTATGTTTTCTCCTCTTTCCAAAAACCTGGGACAGAAGGACAGTGTTAATCCATGACTATTCTAAAGGTTGGTGTTCAGATTGTGTGAAGACCCTACAGAGTGAAGTAATTGTCAAAGTAGTCCAAGTTTACAGAAGAAATATGTCTTCCACATTGAATGAGTACAGTGGGAGAGAGCTAATGTTACAACTGTTTATGTGAGCATTCATCCTAGCAAGTTGGCTATCACCAGACTAAAGCTGGTCAAAGACCACAAAAAGATCTTCAAATATAAATCCACATTTCAACAAGTCAGAAAGGAAAAGACAAATACAAGGAAGGAACAATTGAGAAGATGCAGGAATAAAGTAATCTTATATGCAACTTTCATTGAAACATAAAATGAAGAAAAAAGGTATCAGCTTAAATTTGAGGACAACTGACATCTTAAAAATCACAAGTCTTTTACCTCATAAACTGGCAATATACAATGAAGTCTTTCCAGAAAATACCCAGCCATGCACTGTAAAAGAGACAGTTATTAAAGAAGATACAAGAAACACTGTACATATGACAATGATGCCTCAGTCCCCTTCAAAGTAGGCACCGTGGGATGTCACACAGTTCTCCCATCATCTCTTTCACTATTCAAAACACTCTATAAAATTCTTTCTTGGAATTGTCATCAGCTGTCCCATCATATTTTGGTGAATCTCATCTATGTTCTGAAATCTCTTCCCTTTCAAAGGTGATTTTAGTTTTTGGAAAAACCAAAAGTTGCAGGGTGCAAAATATGGGCTGTAGGGGGCTGCATCATCTGGGTGATTTGCTGTTTTGCCAAAAAATTGCACAGGACGTGATGCATGAGCAGGCACCTTATTGTGATAAAGCTGCCAATCACCAGGTGCCCATAGCTACAGCTGTTTTCCTTGTATTGTGTCTCTCAACCAATGAAGAACATTGATGTAGTACTCTTTATTAATTGTTTGGCTTGGAGAGGTGTACTCATGATGGACAACACCTTTCTAATCAAAAAACACAGTTGACTTGGTCTTGATCTTGCTGGAACTTTGCTGCACCTTCTTTGGGCATGGAGAACCAGGCAACTTCCATTGGGATGATAGGGCTTTTCTTTCTGGATCATAGCTGTAGACTCATGATTCATCTCTGGTTCTGACCTCCCTGAGAAAATATGGTTCATTGGTAGCAGTTTGAATCAAGTCATTAGCAACTACAGCATGATGTTCCTTCTGCTATGGTAGCAGAAGCCATGAAACGAATTTTGCCATGGTATGTTTCATGCCACAATCCTGCGTCAAAATCTCGGACACTGTGGTTTTTGGAATCCTCAGATCAGCTTCTAGTTCTCGCCCTTTCAGTCACTGATCTTTGTTGACTGGAGCCTGTACATGTTCAACATTCTCAGGTATTTTCTTGTTGCAGGCCTTCCAGAATGTGGACCACTTTCAACAGATTCTCAACCATTTTTGCAGTATTTGTACCACACTTTTATTTGCACCACACTTGTTGCATCTTCATCCCTGAAAGCCTTTTGATTCATCCGGATAGTTTCTGTGGAGGAATGTTCAAGCTTAATGCAAAATTTGATGCAGATTCATTGCTCTACTCACTTGTTTCGAATGTGATGGCCACATAGTGCACATGCTCACTCAACAGCGTCTACCACCCCCACTGACTAGCACAGTGAAGTCATTATTGTTCACACATGCACATTCCAGTCCAGTCTCCTTGGCTGACAGGTTACATTAATGTTGCACAAACTTCTTTTGTTATATTAACAATGGCTGGACTTTTTTTTCCCAAACAGACTTTCATATTGAATCATTTCTACTTTCAGCAATATTTGTAAGTTTTCTGTGTATAGGATTTTCATATCTTTTATTATGTTATTCCTATTGCATGTTTTTAAATGCTATTATAAATGGTAATATTAAATTTTCTCTTACCAACTATTGATAATTATATAAAAATAAAGGTTTTTATATTTTTATTTTTTATTTTTACTATATTGATCATAAGTCTTACCAGCTGGCTAAATAAATTGACTTATTAATTCTCATTGTTGCTTTGTAGAGTTCTTAGGATTTTTCATGTAAATAATCATAGCTTCTGTGAAAAACAACAGTTTAAATTAGTCTTTTCCAAATTCTGTCTTTTTTTTCTTACCTCATTGCATTAGCTAAGAATTTCTGCAAAAAATTCAATGAGAGACTTCTGGCCAAGATGGAAGCATAGGTAGATACACTTTACCTCCTCAAACAAGCCAAAGGAGGACAACAACAAATTTAAAAACAAAAAATAACCAGAACTGCCAGAAAATTGAACTGTATGGAATTCCAACAACTAAGGAGTTAAAGAAGACACATGCAATAGGAATAACATAACAAAAGATATGAAAATCCTATACACAGAAAACTTACAAATATTGCTGAAAGTAAAAATGATTTGATATCAAAGTCTGTTCAGCAAAAAGGAGAGGCAGAGACAAGAAGCTGGCATGGAGAGGACATGCAGTGGCAAGGCAGCAGCTGGAGATCCGTGTGGTCCCACATTTGCATGAGAATAAACTAGGAGGAACAACTGGAAAGTGAGACAGACCATGCAACCCAGGGTTCCAACTGAAGGAAATAAAGCCTCAAAACCTCTGGCTGTAAAAATCTATGAGGGTTGCAGTGGCAGGAGAAACTCCCAGACTCACAGGAGAGTTTGCTGGAGAGACCCATGGGGTTGTAGACATACACAAACCCACCCTCTCGGGAGTCCAGTTTGTTTGTGGGTAGTGGAGGAAGTGACTGACAGCTCGCTGAGAGCTGAGCAAGCTGCACTGTTCCCTCTCAGGCTCTGCCATCACAGATAGTGCAACAATGCAGTGACCTGGGTTGCCCCACCCTGGCGAATACCTAAGGCTCCAACCCCTACAAAGCAACAGGCATGCTGAGACAAGGAAATATGGCCCAAATGAAAGAACAGATCAAAACTCCAAAAATAGAACTAAGCAATGAGGAGCTAGCCAACCTGTCAGGTGCAGAGTTCAAAACACTGGTAATCAGGATGCTCACAGAAATGGTTGAATATGGTTGAAAAATAGAGGAAAAAGTGAAGGCTATGCAAAGTGAAATAAAGGAAAATATACAGAGAACCAACAGTGAAGGGAAGGAAACCAGAACTCAAATCAACAATATGGAGCAGAAGGAAGAAATAAACATTCAACTAGAACAGAATGAAGAAACAAGAATTCAAAAAAATGAGGAGAGGCTTAGGAACCTCCAGGACAACTTTAGACATTCCAACATCTGAATCATAGGGGTGCCAGAAAGAGAACAGGAAGAGCAACAAATTGAAAACTTATTTGAAAAAATAATGAAGGAGAAACTCCCCAGTCTGGCAAAGGAAATAGACTTCCAGGAAGTCCAGGAAGCTCAGAGAGTCCCAAAAAAGTTGGACTCAAGGAAGCACACACCAAGACATCATAATTCCATTAGCCAAGATTAAAGATAAGGAGAGAATCTTAAAAGCAGCAAGAGAAAAGGAGACAGTTACCTACAGAGGAGTTCTCATAAGACTATCAGCTGGTTTCTGAAAAGAAACTTTGCAGGCAAGGAGGGACTAGAAAGAAGTATTCAAACTCATGGAAGGCAAGGATGTACATCCAAGATTACTCTATCTAGCAAAGCTGTCACTTAGAATGGAAGGACAGATAAAGTGCTTCCCAGATCAGGCAAAGTTAAGGGAGTTCATCATCACCAAGCCCTTATTATATGAAATATTAAAAGGATTTATCTAAGAAGAAGGTCATCAAAACTATGAATAGTAAAATGATAACAAACAACTATCAACAACTGAACAAAAACAAAAATAAACTAAGCAAACAACTATAACAGGTGCAGAATCACAGAAATGGAGATCACATGGAGGGTTATCAGTGGGGAGGTGGGGAGAATGGGGGAAAAGGTACAGGGAATAAGAAGCATAAATGGTAGGTACAAAGTAGATGGGGAGGTTAAGAGTAGTACAGGAAATGGAGAAGTCAAAGAACTTACATTCATGTCATGTTATGACCCATGGACATGAACTAAAGGGGTGGAATTCTGGTTGGAAGTGAGGGTGCAGGGCAGAGGGGAATAATGGGGACAGAAAGTGGGACAACTCTAATAGCATAATCAATAAAATATATTTAAAAATACAGAAAAAAGATTAAATGAAAGCATTAGAGGTAGATCTTGTTTTTGATCTTCAGGGGAAAATGTCTGTCCCCATTAATTGTGATATTAGTTATGGTTTCTGAAATACCCTTATATTCCTATTTTTCTGAGAGTTTTTTAAATTCTTGAATAGACATTGAATTTTATCAAATGTGTTTTCTCATCTATTGAGATGATCATATGTTTTTTACTTTTAGATTGGTCTTTGAATGATAAAGCAACCTTGCATTCTGGGATATACCCTCTTGGCATTATGTATTATCCTTTGAACAGATTGCTGGATTTGATTTGATTTTTAAAGAGTGTGTATCTATGTTCATAAGTGCTATTAATTTGCTATTTTAATTTTGTGATGTCATCAGTTTAATATCAGGGTTATGTTGACCTTATAAAATCATTTGACAGATGTTATGTAGTCCTTTTTGTACAATTTACTGAACTGTACAAAAAGGACTGTACAATTTTATTCAGTAAATGTGGAATGAATGTCACAGTTGGGATTGAAATGGTCGTGTGCATTGCTTCCTCTTCCATTTATGTTAACTTCAGCCTCTCCAGTAGTTTCCGCAACAACCAGCCAAGCAACCAGACAACTGAGAGTTACAACTCACACAGAGTACTCATGAGTCTTTAAAGTGCTATTTAAGAGCTTGGACAAGGGGTGATCTCACAGGGAAAAAAATCACATTACGTACAATAAAGAAAACCCAAAACACCATCTAAAATAATGTCTTCTTAATAATCCTTTTTGTTGAACACTGATGAGGCTGTTTTGGTTCTTCCTTCATATGGCACTTATTTTCTCCTTCTTCTTTTGTGTTTTGACTTCCACTTCCCTTTTTTTAAAGGGAATAACATTCTTATTGTCCAAGGCAGAGAAATTGTGTTGTTTTGTATGAAATTTTGATCTCAAAGAAACATAAGTCCTTAATATTGTAGCTTACTTCAATTCCAAGCACATTTTCCCAAATAGAGATACTCCCTGTTTAAAAAGTATTCTACTACTGACACACAAATGGAGATCACATGGAGGGTTAGCAACAGGGGAGTGGGAGGAGGAGAGAGGGGGGAAAGATACGAAGAATAAGTAGCATAGATTGTAGACATCTATGACATCTTGCCCTTACTCAATACACATCAATAGACAAGGGCAAGGGGGAGGGCAAGAATGGTAAGGGAAATGTAGAAGCTAAAGAACTTATGACACATGGACATGAACTAAAGGGGGGAATGGAAGTGGGAGAGAGTGTTCAGGGTGGAGGGGAATGAAGGAGGGTAATGGGACAACTGTAATAGCATTATCAATAAAATATATTTTAAAAAAAAGTATTCTACTGCCAGATAAGAAACTTATTAGTTTATTATATAAATAATTACCTGGAAAAGTATATATATGTGGCATGTTGATGTTTGGGGAAATGTCTACTGGACTCTCCCCTTCATACCTTACAGTTCTCAACCACATGTTCTGATATGCCTGGGGGAGGGAAATACCTTCATTCTGCTCTCAGAGCTTCACTTCTTGATGCCACCTCAACAAATTTTAGATAATCCCTAGCTTCTGAGCACGGACAGAGATACTGTCTACTATAGTTTCTAGATTGGTTCTGAAGAATCTTTGATAATTGCCTAGAGTAAGGGCTAGGTTTTAGGGTCTTAAATGTTTTCTTAAGGACTAGTATTTTGAGGCTTAGTTGTTTTTTTAAGGACCCAACCCCTGGGTTCTATGCTACTTCTGCCACAAGTCTGCTAGGAAGTCTGGCAAGTTTCTTCATCCTCTGGGCCAAGTTTTCTCAGACATGAAGTGAAGCGGGTGGCTTGGATATTTAAGTTTAGAGTTTAAAATTAATGCTCAAAAGAATGTCCAGTTCTAAAATCTTATGTGCTTATATTCAGAAGATTATATATATATATATACACCTCAACCTTTCCACAACCTCTACCCCTAAACACTTGCATATGTAATGGTGAGGGAATAAAATCCAGGAGAGGAGAGTTTTCTTCTTGTTTGACTACTAATATTTAACAGAATCACTCTTGGATATTTCTTTCTTGTCCTTTTCCTTTCTTCCCCTTCCTTTTTTTTTTTTAAGCGGAAGAACCAAAGTTGATTTGGGGTATCCTTAATCTAAGTAGGAGATGCTTCTCCCGGTAAGCCATTTTCTTTTATTATATAAGCTACTACCTCAGTGATTTAGGCTCTTTGAGTGGGAAATCCAACTGTAAATGTTTCTGAATGCATCCATACACTGTTATAGCAGAATCTGTTTGCAATGAGTACTGATTTAGGACTCACATTCTCAGCCTACTTCTTCTTACATATGGCCTGTGTTCCTCTCTGTTTCATGTTTGAGGTAGGGAAGAAAGGTAGGGAAGAATGAGGTAGGAAGAAGAATGTGGTTTTCCTTTTCCTGGAAAAGGCAGGCCATACTAGTGGGAATTGCTCTGTAGTCGGTCAGACCTGGGTTTGAACCCTGGCTGTGATTTTGCCTGACCTTGGGCACATTGTTTGCCTTCTCTAAGCTTCTGCTTTCTCCTCTGTAAAGTGGGATTAATAACGTCTTCCTCAAACAATAGCAACAAGGAAAATTTATCCAAAGGGGTCTATTATGATTCGCGACACCTATAAAACAACCAATAAATTTTGGTTTCATTCTACTGATTCTTTCTACTATGATCTTTAATAATGTGACTCCAGTGCAAAACTCCATTCTTTTGACATTTATTGAACATCTATTCTATAACAGATACTGCTTTCAGTTTTGAGGTTACAGAAATAACTAAGGCAAGAGCACTGATGTCAGACATATTTAGTAGGGGAATCACATATCTAAACAAAGAGCTGTACCCCAGTGTGGTAAGGACCCTGTGACAAGATGTAGAGGCAGCATGAAGGGAAGAGGATTGATTATCTCTCAACTTCCTATACCCTTTTGCTCTTTTCTCCCTTCCCACCTAATCCCTTTCCTTCCTCCAGCCCTTCCTTTTCCTGAAGCCCAAAGTGACAGATGGAGAGTAAGAAAGTCTTTCAGTCTCTTTTTCTCCCCACCTCAAGTTCAGCATATGGGAACATTACACAGGGAGCCATAAAAAAGTTCTTTTTCGTAGCACGTTTCAGGGTTTTTTCCAGTGACATCATGGGCCATCTGGATTTGAAGACAGCAGCTTCATCCAGAACACACACAAACACTCTCCCCTGCCAGGCCCTGCAGGCCTGCCCTCCAGGATCAGGAACGCTATAAACGTCCTGTAAAGCTGTCTTTTTAATAGCTCCTCAGAAGCAGTCTAAGGAAGATGGCCTTTTCCTCCTGCAGTCCCGCATATGGCCGATACAGTGGATCCTCAGCATAGAGGCCCCAGAGAAGGTGAGAAGTGTGCTTCTGAGCTTTCTCCAAAAATACACTGCCTCCTGTTGGGACCAAGAAAGTCATTTTCCAACAGGAAAGTGGAATTTAACCTCAGCATAAAGGGTTCAGTTTAGAGGTAAATACACGTATTTAACGCTGAAATGTTTTAGGAATTGTCTCCGGTGTTATTTGTTATTTCAGAAAAATAGCCACAGCACTGGAGCCTAATCCTCACATTTGCCCAAATAGTGGAGAGAATTCAGAAGTGGAAAACATGAGGCTTGTATGTGTCCTGTCCCTGAACAATCTCAGATCCTAGGTATGATTAGAATGCCTGCTGAAGTGATTCTCTTTTTGAACTAGAAAACAGAAATCGCTCTTCTCAGATAAGGTATGTCCCAATCCATAGAATTGGTTGGTTCTATATCCAAAACTCAGCTACTTCTCTCCATCTCCAAGGCCACATCCCTGATCCAGCCCTTCTTCTCTCCCACTTGAACAGACTTCTTGATTTATCTTTCTAATTGGTTTCTAGGTTTCCATTCTTCTTCTTTTCTTTCTTCCTTTTTTGGATCCATTTATTTATATTTTTTTCATTTTAATTTTTTATTATATTTTTCTATTACCATTTAACCCCCTCCCCCTGCCACCACCACACTGTTGTCCATGTCCATGAGTCCTTCTTGCTTTTGCTCAGTTCCTCCACCCCTAACCATGACTCTAACCAACTCCCCCCTAAGCTGTCATCCTGCTCTCTACGAGTCTGTCTCTATTTTGTCTTTAGTTTAGTTTGTTCATTAGATTCCACATGAGCAAAATCATATGGTACTTGTATGTCTCTGACTGGCTTGTTTCACTTAGCGTAATGTTCTCCAAGTCTACCCTTGCATTCGTAAAGCGTAAAATTTCTCCTTTTTAATGTCTAAGTAGTATTTCATCATGTAAATGTCCCATGGTTGTTTTATCCACTCATCTTCTGATGGACACTTGGGCTGCTTCCATATCTTGGCAATTGTAAACAACACTGCAGTGAACAGAGGGGTGCTTATGTCCTTTTGAATTAGTGTTTTGGGTCCCTTCAGATATATTCCCAGAAGTGGAATTGCTGGGTCAAAAGGCAGTTCCATTTTTAATTTTTTGAGGTACATATTTTGCCACTTTTATGCCCAAATTTTTGAGGGAAAAATAAGGATGCATATTATACATCCTATTAGGCAGTACTAAAATGTGGGTATGCATTATATATGGCAAAATACAGTATCTCTGTACTGCTTTCCACAGTGGCTGCACCAGTCTGCATTCCTACCAACAGTGCAGAAGTGTTCCCTTTTCTCCACATCCTCACCAGCACTTATTGTTTGTTGATTTATTGATTATAATGATACAGGTGTTAGGTGGTATCTCCTTGTGGTTTTAATGTGCATTTCTCTGATGATTAGTGATGTCGAGCATCTTTTCATATGTCTGTTGGCAATCCTTCACACAGAAGTTAGAGGTTCTTTAAAACTGGACTATATTATTCTCATGCTTAAACCCTATAATGGCTTCTTCCATTGCACTTAACATAAAATTCAAATTCATAATAATAGTATAAAAGGTCTGTATGACCCTTGTCCCGGTATACAGCTTTAGGTCCTCCCACCCTCACTTACATTTATACCTTTTCTGCCCCTATTTCTGTCGTTTTGACCCATGATTCTGCAGGCACTGGGTTCTTCACATTTGTACCTGGAGGGCTTTTTCTTCTACTTTTATTTACTTTTACCTATCAGCTTAAATAGCATTTCCTCAATAGCCTTTCCTCCCCCACTCCCCCTATTATTCTCTCTCATAGTAACTATTATTTTACATCATAGCACATACCATTTATAATTGTAGATTCAGGAGTGTGTTTAATTGTTAACTATATTTCTCACTCTATATCACATCAGCAAGAACAATGTCTGTTTTATTGGCCATTGTACCTCCAGTGCCCCGTGTTGTGTAGATGTACAGTATGGCAAATGGGGTAGACGCAGAGTCAAGGAAGGCATGAGGCCTGGCGCTTACTTTGCCTGTGCCCAGGGATTCCTTGAAGCATGCTTTGAATGGGCCTCACCCACACTACACATCCTACTCTTTGCCAGGACAGGATGGTGCTATCATAGGTAAGTATATCATTGCCAGGGGCTCAGTGCAAGGAGGAATGGGGAGTTGCTAATCAATGAATTTAAAATTTCAGTTGTGCAAGATGAATAAATTCTAGAGATCTGCTAAACAACATTGCACCCACAGATGACAACACTGTATTGTACAGTTAAACATCTGTTAGGAGGGTAGATATTATATTAAGTGTTCTTACCACAGTAAAAGAAAAACCTCTTTAGCATACTCTTTCTCATGGATCCTAAAAAGATCAGGGTTAGACACTAGAGATTAAGCTTGGTGATTTTCATGTTTATTTTAGGGAATTACAAGGATTTGAACTCCTTTTTAATACAATTATTACACAAGAAATCTGAAATATCAATTAGATAAATAAAAGTGATGAATTAATGGATTCCTCAGGACACTGAAATCTTTATTGTTTGATGGAAAACACCATTTTGTTTGCTGAAATCCTAAAGCACTTGTGTAGAAAGTACTTTATAGTTTGAGAAGTATCACTTGGAAACGAGTGATGGGCTTCATGAGCATCATCTTACCAGATGAGACACTAAGCTGTAGAGTCTGACGTTGCGTTGTCTCAGCCTACGTAGGTAGCTGATTGTGTAATCTCAGTTTGACTTTCTCATTTCTAGTCTTTATTTTATACTCCATGGTGTCTCTCTACACTGCTGCACCTCAGACAGCACTAGCTTAAAAATTGCTTGTATTGTGTTACAAATGTTTATCTCTGAATAGAATTACTAGTTGGAGCACAGGTGTCCTCTCAAACTCATTGTTAGTCCCATTCAGTAATGCCACTGGGGTCATTAGGGCAAAAGGAGGGTGCCTTTTCAGCCCCTTAGTAAGTGGGTGATTGGGAGAGTGGCATGCCTACATTAGCTATCATGAGTTGCTTAGCAGAATAGTCCTTTGAAAAAGAATCTTTCCAGCAAATATCTATGCCAAATGAGTTATCTGTATCCCTACCCAATCTTCCTTCCTGTAGTGGGCATGCCCTAATGTGACCTCCAATGAACTCTTGTACAATCAGTAACCTTTAAATGTAGGTAGAACCTATGACTTGATTTTAGCCAATAGAATATGGCAAAGATGATGGACAGACTTGTCCCCTGGCAACATACATTATATAAGACTTCATCTTAGCAGGCAAGGGACAGATTCTTCTGCTGACGCTGAAGAAGTAAGATGCATATTGTATGGGAGTCTGTAACAGGGCCTTGCACGCGGCAGGGAATTAAAGATGGCCTCAAAGAGCTGAAAACAATTCCTGGCTGACAGCCAGCAAAAAACAGGGCCCTCTATCGTACAACCATAGTAACTGTATTCTGCCAACAACTATGTGAGTGTGAAAGAGGACTCCAGGGTACAGAAAGGAACGCAGTGAGACCCTCATGGGAGGACCCCGCTAACCCGCGCCTAGACTCCTGACTCACAAAAACTGTTGCGATAATAAACGCATGTTGTTTTGAGCTCCGTCTGTGGTACGTTGTTATGCAACGGCAGGAAACTAAGCCACCTCTCCCTGGTCTCTGACTAATCCCTTTACTTCTTTTGACTTCTTGTTTTCTCTAGCACCTTGTTTCATTAATTATCCTCTCATTTTCCTTTATATTAGAACTTTCCTTCCAAATTAGTATAATTCTCCCTCAGTAAATTAAATGTCTCACCTGTCATGAATCAATTAAATTAAATTGTTTTCTGCTTAAATGTTTATCTTAAAAAAACCCTTCCCTTGAACTCCTTAACTCCTTCTCTTGGGAAGAAACTGACACAGTATTTCTGTGTCTCCTTGAATGTCACACAGTTTAAAAGAAGAGTCTCCCTGTCTTCCACTCTCTCACTTTCTATCATTTCTTAATTCACTGAAGTCTAGCTTCTGCTCTCACTGTTCCTCTGGGGGAAGTAAACTCCAGCCACACATATCACGCTGCCTAATAGCTAACTCTTAGATCACCCTTATGTGCCTCAGACTAAAATCTCCAAATAAACTCATTATCTTTATACTGTACGTTAGTTATTGCACATTAGATATTTTCATAACAAAGTACTCCCAGATATAGTGGCTTAAACCAATGAACATTTCCTATCTCACAGCTTCTGTGGGTTAGGAATATAGACAAAGCTTAACTGGGTGACTCAAGATCTCTGTAAAGGTTGAAATCAAGGTGTGGCCTGGGCCTGCAGTCATCACTTGACTGGGGAAGGGTCTACTTGCAAGCTCATTTCTTTGGTAGACCTCAAAAGATTCACTTCCAACCTCCGTCATGCGAATTGAGAGCCTCCTGTTATCTAGAGACATCAGTGCCTTGCTGTGCGAGCCTGTCCAATGGGTTTCACATAACGCCGCAGCTGCCTTTGCTCAGAGTGAAGGCAGGGGGTGGGGCGGGGTGGGGGAGAGAGAGAGATAAGGAGGACAAGCAGGACAAGAGTCACAGCCTTTTATGTAAGGTAATCTTAGAAGAGACTTCCCATCACTTTTGTTAACAAAAAGTTGGGCCTTTACTTCCTCATTTAGGGGGAGGGGATGAATCAGGAGGTGGGGATCTTTGGGAGCCATTATAGAGGCTTCCTACCACACACCCAAACTGTCTTTCTTTCCACCATCCCTGGCCCTGTGTATGGAATTACAATTTTTCCAGTTGATTCATCCAGAACCTTGAGAATAATCCTTGCTTTTGCCTTCCCTCTACTTTACCTCCAATACTATTTGATCTCCTTTAAAAAATTACATCTTCATACTCTCTCTTTAAATTATTAATTTTTCTTAATGCTTATTCTCTGCTCATAATATCAGCTGTTTTAGAGTGTGTGTGTGTGTGTGTGTGCTTGTGTGTGTGCATGCATGTGTTTACTGTATGCCACTTCAGTTACTGTATGCCACTTTACTGTATGCCACTTTTGTAAGGACCACAAGGGCATGGCTTAAGGTGTGTCCTATTTACTGATATGTATCTCCAGTGCCTAGTCCAGTGTCTGAATCATGGTAGATATTCCATAAATATTGTTAAATAAATAAATAAATGCAGGGTTGGGTACCAGTCATGTTTTAGTACTGTTTACATATTTATTTTTCATTCCCCACAATCCTGTGGAGTTTACCACCATTTTACAGATGAAGAACTGAGTTATGCAAGTAAAGTAATTTGCATAAGTTTATGCTCTAAGAACCATATGTAACAATATATTTCAAAAGGCTTTATAAACTCTAAAGCACTCTACAAATGTGAATTGTTATCATTATTATCCTTTGCTTTTGTTTTGAGTCTCTTCGTCTCCTCAGCCTTCTCCCAGTTCACTCATGCTTCATATGGAGACAGGAGGAAGCACAATTCCAAGAAAAGGAGGGAAAGTAATAATATTAAATGGCTGCCAAGGGATTTGAGCAATGGATTCAACAGGCTGGATCAGTCCCGCCCACCAAGGTGGCCATTCCCTGACTGGCCTCCTGGGTCCACAACATACTACTTCACGGCTTGTGAGAAGCGATGACACAATTTAGTGTTGGTGTTCTGCCTCCTTGAAGACATGACATCGTCATTATTCATCCTGGAGAACAGCCTGCAGCACAGAAAGAAATCATGTCAGACAGAAAAGGGAAGTTTTTTCACACAGTGGTTTATTCTGAGGGAGAGAGAGGGGGACAGAACAAGTGGGCAGTACTGACTCGCGACCTCACCCCTCAGTGGCATTGCTCAGGCTGGTCCTGCACGGTCATCTTCCGCCCTGTGAGGAGGAAGCAAGGGGAAAGGGGTACTTTACATTACTTCAGTGACTTCCACTTTGTAAAGCTCTTTTATACATTCTTTTCTCATAATTCCTATAATTAATCATGAAGGAGACAGGGCAGCTATAATTATTTTTATTTTACAGATTAGGATTCTGGGATTTATTGAGTTTGAGGTTTATTGAGGGGCCTGGTTAATATGAAGTCAAATGTATTGAGTGCCTCTGTAGATATTATTTTTTGCATATATTATTTTATGAACTGCTTACCATAAAACTGTCAGGCATTATTGTTATCATCATTTTTCAAATGTGGGAGTTAGAGCCTGAGGAAATAGTGTCTTACCTTTGGTCATGCTGCTAGTAAATGGTAGAGCTGGATTTGGAACTAAAGTCTTCATTTTTTATGTCCCCACTCTTTCCAGTAAGCAAATGACATACTTAAAGAGAGTAAGTTTGAAGTTCTAAGTCTGGTGACCTAAAAGAGGAAAAGAATAGAGAAAATGAGGATTTTATAAAGGATTAGCAAGAAAAATAGTATGGGGAAGAGAGAGGTGAATGTATCATTTAGGAATGCATTGGGATCCCCAAAATCCATTCTTCATTTTGGATTGAAGTTCTTAAGATGGGATAGGATACTCCCAGGTAAGGCATGAAGGAAGTCAGCTATGTTCTATTGTTCAGGCCCTAAGTCATAATCTTAGTCCCTAAAAGGTCCCTGTGGAATTAGAGGTCATGAGAACAGTTCTGCCAAGGAATCTCTGAAATGCAGAACATGAAATGTACCTTGGATTGACCTCTCACACTTCCAAAGAAGGTGAAGGGATGGACAATTGCACAGTTTATAGTGCCTGCATTTACCAAATAATTTAGGGCCTAGCTTTCCCCTTCCTTCATCACCTCAACTTTTTTCTTTTTGTTTAAAACCAGCCCAAGAAAAGCCTGCAAAGAAAGATTTTATTTTGTTTTCAGAATTTAAACCCCAAGGAAGACAGAGAGAACTTGTTCAGACTCTTAAGGCTCTAAATTATAAGTGTGAAAATAAAACAGCAGGTCCAAATGTAGTCATGTGCTTGAAGCTTAGCAAAGGCCAAACTGAAAGCTTTTAAAGTCAAATCCCTTAGTGCACCACAGCTCAAAAGCATCCCAGTGGGTCATTTCACATTCTCCAAAAATATTTGCTGTAGACTTGAAATCAAATCTGAAAAGTTGTTGCTCAAACATGTAATGATGGAAGAATGTTTAAGCTATCTGGTCTGTGTGGTTGAACCTTCAACTAGCTCGGCTTCTCTTACTAAGGGACCCGAAGATTCTGCCTATGCCTTAATTCACTGTCACAGCCACTGGAAGTAAAAGGTAATATCCTGCCCTCGTTTGTTGATGAGGAAGTTGAGACATGGACCCGTTAAACTACCTAGGACCACACAGTGAGTCTACAGGAGAGCCAAGGCTAGACCTCCTTCACCAGCTCATGCTCCTAGCCACATCCTCAAACCAGATTTCAGCTCTAGTCACCCCAAAATGGGGAATTTAAACTCAGGCTTCTCGTGAACATCTCTTCCAGGCCACCATTTTATGTATTACTCCTTTTGTGTTTTTGAACAAAATTATCTATTTCCTGATCATCAACAACATGCTAGGTTGCTGGATCAGGACTTGGAGGGTATTATGGACCGAGTTTTGTCCCCTAACCCCCACATTCATATGTTGAAGTTCTAGCTATCATGATGTGACTGTTTGGACATAGGGTTTTTTTTTTTAAGATTTTATTTATTTATTTATAGAGACAGGGGAGGGAGCAAGAAAGGGAGGGAGAGAAATATCAATGTGTGGTTGACTCTCACACGGCCCCCACTGGGGACCTGGCCCACAACCCAGGCATGTGCCCTGACTGGGAATTGAACTGGCAACTCTTTGGTTTGCATTCTGTGTTCAATCCATTGAGCTACACCAACCAGGGTGAACATAGGGTTTTTTAAAGATTAAGTTAAAATGAAATCATTAGGGTTGGCCCTAATCCAATATGACTGGTGTCTTATCAGAACAGACATAGACATGGAGAGAAGGAAGACCTTGTGAAGACAGAGGGCAAAGACAGCCCTCTTCAACCAAGGAGAGAGGTGTCGGAGGACACCCGCCCTCTGACTTTGTGATCTTGAACTTCTGGCCTCCAGAGCTGTGAGGAAATAAAGTTCTGTCATTTAAGCCACACAGTCTTTGGTACTTGGTTATGGTAGACTTAGCAGACTGATACAGGTGCTGAGATATTAAAGTATCAATAGGAAATATACATGAGAAGGAAGCACTGTTCAGATAAACCAGATCAAATGGAAATATGATTTTTTTAGTGTTATTTACGCCACAGCCACTTTTAGGGGAGTGAAAACTTTGCCTGTGGGTGTGTAGAACTTTTCCCTAAAGTGACATTTTAATCCTGGAATGGTAAGGTTAGAAAGAACTTTGACACAGATTTGAGGGAAGAAGGAAGTCATAAGGGTGGCAGCAGTGTAGGTGGACGGGACCCGCAGATGAAGACCTAGGACACCGTGGAGTTCGTTGTGCCCCAAAGGCTGGTGTGCTCGTCTCCTCCCACACACTTGACAGGAGGACAAAGAGTGGAGGCTTGCAGCCACCGCTCCTGAGTGGGCATGCGTGTGGGCAGGTGCTGCCATTGACACCATTTCAGGTGACGACACTGAGGGAGAGAGGCCACATAATAGTGGCAAAGCCAGGAATAAAATGCTGCAGTTTGGTTTCAGAATCAGGATGGAAGGATAAAGCTGTACCCATGCCTAGGTAAAGCAGATGGAGTGCCATGGCCAAGAAATGACTATTTAAAGAAAGGTCACTTGTGCACCCAGGATAAGAGCTGCATTATTTACTATAGCAGCCAAAGTTGTCCAGCTTCTGTGGATGGAATCATTACCCTTAGGAATTCGTTTCACCAATTATTGATTTTCTTGGGAAGGGTTTCATTCATACGGGTTCCTTGTTAGAAGGAGTCTGTTGAGGTAGAAATTATCTATAACACCAGAACAATAATCTTGGTTCTGAGTTGGCACTGAATATGCTGATTTTACAGTAGCAAAAAACTCAGGTGCTTCGTAAGAGATATAGTCAACCTTAAATATACTGTCTGTAGGTATCATCATGACAACAGTCACAGTTGTATCCCAATGATTTCTCTATCACCTTCTGTCACAAGGTCATTTTGTTTCACTTCTATATTGTCAGTTTGTTGTATCACTATTGGCAAAGTTAGTGTAACGTATCTTTATGCAGTCTTTCCAATTGGCTGAGCTACCAATAACTGGATGAGCTAAGATATGTTTTTTCTTTAATTTTTTTTTGTTATTTACACTATACAGATGTAGGAATGCAGACTGGTGCAGCCACTCTGAAAAACAGTATAAAGTTTCCTCAAAAAAATAAAAATGGAACTGCCTTTTGACTCAGCAATCCCACTTCTGGGAATATATCCTAAGATCCTCAAAACACCAACTCAAAGAATATACCTTTGCACCCCTATGTTCATAGCAGCATTATTTACAATAGCCAAGATGTGAAAACAGCCCAAGTGCCCATCAGTGGATGAGTGGATGAGTTACATGTAGAGTGTTGGTTATCTCTAGTAAAGCCCAAGTGAGAAGCTGGTGAAAAAGAACACTTACACCCAAGGAAAGGTAGCAAAAGCGTTCACATGAGTTCGGAAATCAGAGGCTTCAGTGTCTGTCTGGACAGGGGCACACAGTCATGCTCATTCTGTTTACGTTTAGCGTGGTCTGCTTTTTCACAGCATGGATGAGTTGAGTAGTTTTGGTAGGGACATTATGGACCAAAAGCCTAAAATATTTGCTGTCTGGTTCTTTGTAGGAAAAGTTTGCTGAACCCTGGTCTGGCTAATTGTTCCAGTGGTCCCAGGTGGAAGCTATCTAGTTAGTGAAGTCATCAACTTGTGCCAGATATTTTGGCTTGAAACTGATACTGGAGTTTTCCTGTAGAAGCTCTGTTTAAGGTCTCTAGTTCTTCCAATGCGAGGTTTTGCTCCTGGAGGCTAGAATGGTGTCTAGTACATTGGAAGCATGTGATAGATGCTCATTAATATGGCTTTAAGTGTCTGCTCTACATAGGCATTGATCTTGGTGCTGTGAGAACACAGGGGCAGTGCAGACAGCCTTTGTCAGCAATTTTATGGGACACAAGTAGAAAAAGTAGCTCTAATACAAGATAGAAAGTTATAAATGTCATAATAAGAGCGTTATAGATCAAGTGCTATGAGGATTCAGGGAACAGGAAGCATTTGAGATAGGCCTTGAAGAAATGAGGGAGAAGGGAATTCCTGGCAAATAGATCATCGTGAGGAAAAGCAGAGAGGTGGGAAGCCATCCGCACAGAGCAAGTCTGGGAGCACTTAGTCTTCTTTGTGTCCTAGCGTATAGGGCACCCAGTGGGAAGCATTAGAAGATCTGGGGAAAGTGAATTTACTTTTTCTCGGGTCAGATTTACACAGTGTTGTGTTGGAGCTGGTTCATACCAGTTCGTGAGAGCTGATTGGTAAAGATTCCGGAATCTTTAAGCTGGTTGTAAAATCTTTGGTAGCTTGAAATTGGCCATTGCGACAGTATTCACACTACTCAAGTCTGCAAATGCTACAGAACAGAGTTTTATTTTCTCTTTTCTTTCTTTCCCATTCCTCTCCATTTTTCTTTTCTTTACTTTTTTCCCCTAGAGAACTAGTTTACCAGCATATCACTGAATTTATATAGTACCAAACAAATTATTATGGACCACATAAGAGTAGTTGATTAATTGATTCACTTTTCATTCAGTTGCATGCTATGGCTTGTGAGTGCTGTGCTTGAACTGGGCTACACCCTAGCCTAGCAGTTTGCAGATGAGAGGAGCCATGGAAACCACAGAGAAAAAGATCTAACTTTCTGGGATCTCCTAGATCATGTACAAACTGATGCTCCCTCTTAAGGGTGAAGGTGACAGAAATTCTCCCCAAGGACTGAGAAATAAATTGTTAGGGCTGTGGCTGGGTGTTATGTAGACCTATAGGGGTCACAGAGCAGTTGTGACAGAGAAAGGAGGCATGGAAGTCTCTCGGCAAGAGGAAGAATAATAGAATGAGCAAGGGAGGAAGAGAGAAAGAAAGAGAGGGAGGCTGAGGAGAATGTAACAAAAATAATGGAATGAGGATGGGGCAGAATTCAAGGGAGAACTCAAAAGATGAACTTAAACGTGTAGATGAGATGTCCTGTTTTTGGAAAAGTGAAAACATTTTGAACAGTCTGTAGTAGGAAGTTCTCATGGTACTAATTTATGGCACAGGTGCAGGCAGAAAATATGTATATAGCTCAAACCCCAGATGAATAACTTCATTTCTAATTATTTAAGAGAGAAAGCATGATTGGGAAAATCAGGAAATGCCAGAAATTAATCAACTGTCAACTTTTGACTTTGGGAGCTAGAGTTGAATTAATTGAGACTCCATAACTTGGCTTTTATATTGACACATTGATCACATACTCCCCACCCCCCCCAAAAAATGTACATAGTAATACCACTTAGGGTTACTATGAAAATTAAATGAAATAATTGGTGTTTCCAGAACTTTCTTAGTGATAATAATCACCTGGAATGTTATACTTCACAAACAGTGGAAAAAAATTCACAAATGCAGCTTCCTGGGTCCCATCGCAGACCCACTGAATGAGGACGGGGTCAAGGCAGTTGTTTAACAAGTCTCAGGTGATTCTTATCATGATGAAAATCTGGGAAAAATGAGTTAATATATGTGAAAATACCCTTACAGTGACAAAGACATAATTGGAAAAAGAGAAAGTTAAATGAATGAACCATCTAATGACCAAGTGATATTCAGCAAACAATTATAAGATTCTTGGCATAATCATCCTCTTATGTATTCAGGGAGATAGTATTAATACCTGTTACCAGTCAGAGCGTGGGGGAGGATTAGAGTCTGTTAGTGGAATTTGCTCTGAGCTCTCTGGAAGGTAAGTGCTGTGTAAACACCAGCTGTTAGATTTATTGGTTCATTGGAAGTAGGCAGGAAAGGCTGAGAAATGCTTGTCTCTGAGAATTACTCTCCTCGAGTTGTGTGCATAGGTCATAGCTGTAAGAGGATAGGCTGTGCTGGGGAAGGGACTGCAATGGCCAGCAGCTGATCTCGGAGCTCCATGGGCCAGGCAGTGAAGTGGGCAGAGCCATCCTCACTCTGGAGAGCAATAGGTCCTGTCCCATTGACAAATGACTGCAGGAAGAAAGGATGCCTGAGTTTTCCAGGTGAAATAATCTAGTCCCCAAGAAGAAGATCATTTTTTATGGCCCGGAACACCCCACTGACAGTTGTCTCTGGGGGGTCATGAAGAGGGATGAGGCTCAAAGACAGGCATTCCAGCCTTTGCCTCTCGCCGTCAGTAGCCCATTATGGAGTCAGCAAAGTTGAACCCCTACTTGGGCAGAGTGAGGACAGCTCACACCATGTTATGCAAGGGTACCTCTCTGCTTCAAAGAAGGTCTGAAAACATCTGCCAGTGGGGAGAAAGTCTGCTCTGAGCAAGCGCTGATCACTGTTGCCTAGGACAGGCTTTCTCCCTTCTCTCTGCCAACTTCATTCTTCACCTGCCTCCAAAATAAATGAGTAACTTCTGCCTCTGAATGCATTCCTCGACTCTCCCTGCCTCAGTTTTCTTCTCTTCCCTGGATTCTTGGAACATAGCTCAGTTTAGTGCCCATGGAACAGTTTAAAAGCCACGGATCTAAATGGCAACCTTCTTCATTCCTTGGTCTTTATGTTTTGAATATTTCAGCGAAAAACACATTATTATCTGTTTTTTTGCATGAGATTGTGTACATTTATTTTTTACTTCTTTTGTTACTAACAAATCACTGTATAAAGAGAAATAGTGTTCTTTACTTGCCTATGGCTCTCTTCTAATGAAATAGGTTAATAAAGTTTATTATTAATTATCTAGAAGGGGCATGATGTTAGTAACTCCTAAATACCATATAATTGAAAAGTAATATGCTTAAAAGTCTAGTTGTTTAGTTTGGTCTAATAGTACTTTGAATGTTTCCATAAGTTTCCATACCAGTGGGAAGGTAGAGAATGGCTATCAGAAACATAGTGTAGAAACATACTGTAGAGGAGACTAAAATGTGATTGGAGTGTATGTGGGCAATGGAAAAGTCCCAGAATGAAAAATTCACTTGGATATCAATAATTAACAATAACAGGACATGGCTTCTTCTGGAAACTTATAATTAATAATGAATGATTTAAAAATATAGGAAGTAATTCCTATTCACTAGAAGAAATGTTTTACATATTAGTTGGATTTTTTTCCCAGAGGATAGAAAAGTAGTACAATAAAATCTCCATTATTCAGAATTTAATCATTTGCTCAAGAAATGGCCTAATGCTTACCTTTGTCCTCATTATCATTAAAGAACAAATTGGATGCAAATGTTGCATGATAGAAATATCATCTGGAAATATTAAAATTGAGAAAATATTTTGAAAAAATGTTTAATACATTTAAAAGTTTATTACAACTCACTTTTATCTCTTCATTATGTAAAGATTCTTAGGAGCATAGATATTGGAATAATTTTATGTCTTATTATTAGAAAGAATACAGTTGTATACTTTATAAAGCTTCTACAATTTAGCCTCCTCACTATCAAATTAACCTTCCTCAAATTAGTTGTCTTGAATGTACTTTCCAGCTCTTCCTACACTTAGCTCAGTATCATAGCAAATTTGAAATTGATAGAAAGCAAGTAATGATAATAAGGGTGATGATGCAAACAATCCAGGGAATTGCACTAAGTAGCCTAATTATGCTTGGAAATTATATTAAACTTATTTGATGGTAATGTGATTTTTTGGGGACTGCTACGACTTTTTAGGATAGTTGATTTATAGGATTAACAAAATAACTCTGGGACTTGTGTAGCCTGAAGTCCCCGTTCTTTATAAAGGATTGGAGAGCTCTGTGAGTCCATGTGGGAGAGCTGGTCCAGCTCCTGTCATACTGGATGGGAGTCTTGTGATAAAGAGGGTGAAGAAGGAAGGGATGTAGATTTCATCATTGCCCAGAATTAGCTTGAGGAGGGATAACTTACAGCGTGCAGCTAACCAGAGGCACCGAGATCAAAGGCTGGCTGCCATGTATCCAGGAAGCATAGGACTGTGCAGGGAAGAAAGAGGAAAGCAGATGTTAAAATCAAAGAAATCTGAAAAAGCTCTGGTAAATGGCTCCAAATGGGCCACAGGGGACATCTCCATAGGAAAAGTTGAGAGGAATCCTGACAGGTTTGGGAGATTAGTTGATTTCTTTTTTCTCATCTTTTTCTTTGCTCCTCACTCTTCTTCCACTTCCCTCTCCCCAAAGGACCAACAATTAATTGACTAAACCACAAGAGGTCCCCGGGTAGATGTTGACTTTCATCACTTCTCCTTCCTCCTCTATCAGTTGGGCTGAAGATGGTGGCTCCAATGAAAAACAGGTTATACCCTAGAGCAGAGAAATAAAAGTAAAACTACAGAGAGAGAGGGAGAGAGAAAGAGAGAGAGAAAGAGAGAGAGAAATAGATGGAGCTGGCATTTATAATCTAACAATACATCTAGAAACCTTCCCTTAATAATCTGCAAATTTCTTGTCACCTCTTGGCATCTGTGTTCCAGTCCTCTCAAAAGTTAACTAGGCATCCGAGTGGGGAAGGGGATACTCTTCTGCTGTCAGTTGCTCCATTCCTCCCGTATTGCCCTGCCCCCGAAGATGAAGGCAATGCAGAGTAAAGAAGCCTGGTTTTGCTGCCATATACGTTTGAGTTTGAATCCCAGCTCTAATCCTAGCTACGTGACTTAGAACCATCTATTTAACGTTTGATTCTCAGTTTTGACACATCTATCTTGCATCATTGCTATGAGGATTAGAGAGCATGTGGGTAGACAAGACCTTGGAAAGATGACATGGGTGCTCCAAATTTCAGTTTTTTTCCTTCTGTGAAATGGAGATAATAGTAGTACTAATTTATAGGATTACGGGTTGGATTTAGAGAGATAACAAGACCCAGGCTCTGAGATCAGACTTCGGGTGAAAATCCTGGCTCCATCCTCATTGGCTGTGTGTCTTTGTGCCAGGTGTTCCATCTCTCGTTGCAGAGACTTTCTAGTCTGTAGCATGGGGATAGCAATAGCACTTAATGTATGGGATTGTTACATGGGTAAACTGGGTGTTACCTTTGCACACCAAGAACAGTACCTGCTGTATAGTGAATGCTATATAAATGTTTTTTGAATTTTTAAAAAAATGAGGTATAGTATATAGAATACTTTAGCACAGTATACCTAGTATTGGGTTGGCCAAAAAGTCCTTTTGTTTTTTCTGTAAAATAAAAGACACACTTCATTTTCACCAATAACTTGATTGATTGGGTGTTTTAAGTATGTCGGCTATCTCCCATGTGGTTATAGTTAATTGTTCTCCATTAATGTCTCTTGACTTGATTGCTATCAACTTTACCTGGTCTACCTGACTGTAGAGCATCGTCCAGTGAGAAATGTACAGCATGAATTTCACAAGCCACTTTTGACACATTTCATCAGTCACAGCACCTTCTCTGAACACCGCACAAATCTTACTGTGTTCCAGTTGCTTTTTTACCTTCCTCAAAATCATAAAGCATATTATGCCAAAAGTGTTGCTTATTCTCTTCCATCTTCAATATTAAAATGGCTACACAAAAATTCACCAATTTTGATAAGTTTTTTTAATGCACACTGATACGAGAGCTGTCACAATACAATCTAACAAAATTGTTTTGAATGAAGTTAAAGATAACTAAGTGCTACTAGAGCTATCTTATGGGGAAAAAAGAACACAAACTTTTTGGCCAATGCAATACATAAGCAGAACTTTGATTTAGTGTAATTAGCTAGTGATTATTGTACATGGTTTTAGTTTAATGTTAAGTAATTTCTCCTCATGTGAGATTTGAAAAACCTCTGCAATAAAACAAATCACAGAATTATAAATCCCAGGGTGGTGGAACTTACCTAAAAGATCTTCTTGTGTGGTGGTTGTAAAACTGACCCTAAAATTTTTTGGCTCTCATCCCATCAAGAGGTGGGGTTTATCTTCCCTTCCACTGAATCCAGGCTCTGTGACTACTTACACGATATAATAATATGAAAGTGACACTTCAACTTCCTGTCCCTTGAGATACCAGTCACCATGCCCATGTGAGGAGGAACTGACGCCTCCACCGCACGGAGCTCCCAGCTGACACGCGAGTGAGCGATCTTGAACACGCGTCCTCCCCTTCCACTCTGTTGGGCCACCAAAGCTGACACTGTGTGGAACAGAGGCTGGTCGTTCCTGCCCAGCACTACACAAAGTAAAGGTCAAATTACAGGTTTGTGAGCAAAACTCTTGTCATCGTTTTCAGCCACTAGTTGTAGAGTGTGTTGCAACAATGATTAGCTGGAACACGTAGTTTGTTCCCACACTGACGTTTGCACCTCCTCTACACAATCACTTATCTAACCTCTGCTTAACTCTTTAATCATTCAACAGTTTAATCATTCAACTCTTTAATCATTCAATATCAATTCAATATATATTGAATTATCTATGTATGAGACATTTTCTAGGCACTAAGGGATACATCAGTGAATAATAAAAAGATCTTGGCTCCAGAATTCTTCATATGTGAAGGGAGAGAGACAAACATACATAATGTCTAGCACTGATATGTGCTGTGGAGGAAAGGGAGATGATATACAGAAGGGTGAGACGTGTGTGTGCGCATGTGCATGTATTGGGGGCAGGTGTCACTCTTTCAGAAATGATGTTTAAGAAACACTGTCTGATGAGGCGACATTTGAGCAAAGATCTGAATGAAATGAGGGAGCTGGTTGGATAGATCTGTAGGGGAGGCGGGCTCCTAGCAGAAGGGAGAGCAGCGTAAGGTCTAATGCAGGAGCACAGGCACAAGTTCAAGGAGTAATAAGTAGGCCTTTGAGGTTGGAAAGGAATGTGCAAGGAGCAGATGATCAGAAACCAACTCTGAGAGAAAGTAAGAGCCTTAGAGGTCATGTGAAAGAAGTTGCATGTAATTTTAAGTGAGGCAAAAGTCACTAGAGGGTTTTAATCATTGAGTTTTTTTAATGAGGTAAAAGTTATGTGAAACAAAATGCACAAACTTCATGCATTCCAATGTGCACATTCAATAACTTTTTTAAATTGTTTTTAATTTAAATTATTTTATTGTTGTTCTATTACAGTTGTCTGTATTTTCTCCCCACCTTTCTCCCCAACCCCCTCCAAACCCACTTT
Source organism: Trachops cirrhosus (assembly GCA_028533065.1). NCBI lineage: Eukaryota > Metazoa > Chordata > Mammalia > Chiroptera > Phyllostomidae > Trachops > Trachops cirrhosus. The sequence goes on along the minus strand of CM052551.1, from coordinate 12,835,781 downwards.
CCTCCCTTGCTTCTACCCTCCCCCTTGGTTTTTTTTTTTTTGGTCCATGTGTCCTTTAAAGTAGTTCCTGAAAACCCTTCTCCCCACTGTCCCCTCCCCCCTCCCCTCTGGCTGTTGTTAGATTGCTCTTAATTTCAGTGACTCTGGTTATATTTTGTTTGCTTTTTTCTCTTGTTGATTATGTTCCAGTTAAAGGTGAGATCATATGGTATTTCTGCCTCACCACCTGGCTTATTTCACTTAGCATAATGCTCTCCAGTTCCATCCGTGCTGTTGCAAAGGGTATAAGCTCCTTCTTTCTCTCTGCTGCGTAGTATTCCAGTGTGTAAATGTACCATAGTTTTTTGATTTACTCATTTGCTGATGGGCACTGAGGTTGCTTCCAGCATTTGGCTATTGTAAATTGTGCTGCTATGAACATTGGGGTTCATAGGTTCTTTTGTATTGGTGTTTCAGGGTTCTTGGGATATAATCCCAGCAGCAGAATTGCTGGGTCAAAAGGCAGTTCCATTTTAGTTTTCTGAGGAAATTCCATGCTGTTTTCCAGAGTGGCTTCCCCAGGCTGCATTCCCACCAACAGTGCACTAAGGTTCCCTTTTCTCCACACCCTCTCCAACATTTGTTTGTTGATTTCCTTATGATGGCCATTCTGACCCATGTGAGGTGGTATCTCACTGTGGTTTTAATTTGCATCTCTCTGATGGCTAGTGATGCTGAGCATCTTTTCATATGTCTCTGGGCCCTCTGTATGTCCTCCTTGGAGAAGTGTCTGTTCAAGTCTTTTGCCCACTTTTTAAGTGGGTTTTTTGTCTTCCTGGAGTAGAGTCCTGTGAGTTCTTTATATATTTTGGAGATCAAGCCCTTGTTTGAGAGGTGTCATTGGCAAATATGTTTTCCCATATGGTTAGCTCTCTCTTAATTTTAATATTGTTTTCTTTAGCCATGCAGAAGCTTTTTAATTTGATGAGGTCCCATTTGCTTTTTCTTTCCTTTATGTCCCTTGCTTTAGGAGACATATCCGTGAAGATGTTGCTGTGTGGAATGTCTGAGATTTTCCTGCCAGTGTTTTCCTCTAGGACTTTTATGGTGTTACAACTTATATTTAAGTCTTTTATCTACCTTGACATTTTATCCACTTTGACATTTGTCAAAAATAACTTTTGACAAATGTATACTCCTGTGTAAATAACCAGTCATCACAAAAAGTTGTCTTTTGCTCCCTACCCATCAATCCCCATCCTTGTCTAATAGATAACACCATTCTGATTTCCATCACTATAAATGAATTTCACCTATCCTTGAACTTAATATAAATGGAATTGCATAGAGCTTACAATTTTATGTCTGGTTTCCTTTTCTTAAATGTTTTTGAGGTTTATCCACGTTGTTGCATACATCACTAATTCATTCTTTTTTTATTGCTGAGCAGTAGTCTCTTCTATGAATATATCACAAGTGGTGTATCCACCTACCTGTTGATGGACATTTGAGTTTTTATCTGTTATGAATAAAACTTCTAATAAACATCCTTACACACATCATTTTGTAGGTTTATATTTTTATCTCTTGTGGGCTAATGCTAAAGAGTAGAATGGCTGGCTCACAGGGTAAATGCATGTTTAATTTTGTAATAATCCAAATAGTTTTCCAAGCTGTCTGCCACTTTAAGCTCCCACCAGTTTATTAGCCAACATTTGGAGTTGTCAGTTCTCTCTCTGCTGCCTCGGCATCTTATGTTCACAGCAGCCATGAGATCCTCCGTTCTCCATGCTCCCCACAGGGCCAGAATAGGAAAAAAGGAAGTTCCTAGGGAGAATTTCAGCATTTTTATAGTTGTTTCAATGTTAATAATATCTGTTGAACTTCAATATTTCAAACTCCATTTTTATAATACAGTTTAGTATTTAACAAACCTTCTTTATAATACAGTACTCTTTAATCCCATATGTATCTTTTTTCTTCTATTGTCATAAATGTATTATTGTCTTCTGTAGTGTAATTTTTATGTATTTCGAAACTTTAAATTATCACTAAGACTTTACTTTTTTCCATGTCATATAATCTAGTTTTTAAATAATTTTCATGTAAATATGATTTTCCAATCCCTTTTATCAAGTGTGTGGCTATTCTCAGAAGTGCTTTTATGACCTACATCTAGTTATTCAGTTGGATCAACGATTTCGGGTTTCAAAGCAGTGAATTCAGCTGTAAATTTTACTTTAAGTATCTCTCTGTATTTATGTGTATATAAGGCAGTGTGAACTGGTTGGTTTTCATGGGTCGTACAATTCTTTTACTTACACACTTCCCAAGAAGGAAGCTATGAATGATCTCCAGCCACATGTGTGCTCTATGTGTATGTGGAATGTTATATAATTGGATAAACACAGCTGCACTTATTAAATTGCATGGCCACACAAACATGCATACATGCGCATGAACACACATCCTCGCACACATGAAGCATTCAGATAAGTCCGTCAGGGTGTTTATTTGAAAGGGTTATGCTGTGGTCACTCAAGTATGTCCTTTCGCTTGGTTTATTAGGCTCTTGTGTTGTTTGGTGACATAAACACCCTGGCCTAGATTTGTAAGGGTCTTTGCTACAGCACAGTCCTTCCCCTTTTTCATTCTTTACATTGCCTTCTCTTCTGTTCCAGGAAATGAAAACCACATCACCGCACGTCCTGTGCGTGAATGAGATGGGACGATAGCCAATAATTGCAAAGCAATTAGACCATCTTTCAAATGTGAGACTACTATATGTAAAACTACTTAATAATTTAGGTTCTCTTTTAATGAATATTTTATACAAGTCAGGGGAGAAAAGAACAGGTTTTGATATGTTTTATAGGCCTCTGACAGTTTTCAGATGGGTTAAACTCACATGATGAAAAGTGATTGAGCTTCTATTATACACATTTCATTCCAACAAGAAGATAATGTCTTTACTATATTGGGTTATAATTTACCAGTCTATAGGTCTATCCTTCCTGCCTGTTGATAAATGACAAGCAGTGCTTTATTAATCTATGGTATCTCTAGTAAGAAGTGTAATTATTGGCATGAAGTTATTGCCCAATTTAAAAAATGCCATGCTAAATTAAAGAATTTCACTATAATCTCAAAGCCAGCTCATGACAGAAGTAGTGAGCAGAGGTCTGTATAAAATGTTTTTGGTTCTACTGTTTAGTAAAGCTACTCTTGTCAAACTGACCAGTAAGTTCCATTGTGTTAAATCTAATGGCAAATGATCCGTCCTCTTGTTTTTCTACTGCCCCTGCTGTTCTCCCTATTTCCTCTGTTACCCCCACTGCTCCATGCCCCACACTTTAGTCTCCACTTAATAATAGAGTTTTCTTCTAAAACCCTAATTAGATTGTATCAGTCATCTCAAAGCCTTTCACACGTCTCCCAGATCACACAGAATTCAATCCAGAGTTCTTACCATCATCTTCAAGGTTCTACACTTTTCGCCCTATCTTTCTGACATCAGCTGCCACTTCTGTGATGCTCATTTGCTCCAAACACACTGGTCTCTTCGCTATTCTCTGAGCTTGCCAAGCATGCACTGACTTCAGGGCTGTGCACATGTCATTTTCTATGTTTTTCCCTTCAGAAGCTACATGGCTTACTCCTTCATGTCACTCAATGCTGTTGTCCTTCTGTGACATCTCTATCTGTCTCATACTCCAGCCCATTTATTTTCATAATATTATCACTGCCTGGCATTAAATATCTCCGTATTTCTTTTTGTTCATCTTTTCACTAGAATATAAACTCCATGGTTGCAAAGACTTGGCCAGATTTATTCATCGCTGTTTCTTGGAAGCCGAGAATAGTACCTTGGCCGATCGGAGGCACTCACAATATTTGTTGTACACATAAATGAAGTATAAATCTATTAGTCACTTATTTTCCTGGGATATATTTAAGTGGTACTTCAAAGCCTCAAAAACAAGCTTCTCCCAACATCTCTCAGTATACAATGCTGAGTCTTGGGGAGGAAGTGGGTAAACATACATAGAATCAAAAATCTTCTTGGAAGAAGTAATAAGACTCATTTGAGCTTCACTGTTACTGTTAGGGATAACCCTGGTTAAGGGTCACTGGAAGTGCCCCAGCTGGTGTGGCTCGGTTGGGTGTCATCCTGCAAACTGAAGGCTTGCTGGTTTGATTCCCAGTTTGGGCTGCCTATGAAAAGCAACTAATTGATGTTTCTCTCTTACATCAACATTTCTCTCTCTCCCTCCTTCTTCCTCCCTTCCCCTCTCTCTAAAAATTTTTTTAAGAGTCCTTGGGAGAAGAGTACACCCAGGGGCCCCAGAATAAGTTCTTGGAGAAAAAGGATTCTGTGATGGCTGAGATTTTTGGGGGGAGATAGTAATGGCCCATCTTGTGGCTGAAGCTAGAATTTCCCTAGGTCCAGGTACCCTCACACAACTGACATGCTTCAGGAAGAACGGCTAAGCTCGGGTACATAAGCTAAACACAGCTGTAAGCTTAGAGTCCCCAGCTTGTTACACTGCCTAACTGACAGAGGGGACAGCCATAAATAGCAGCTCATGAGACCATGAAGCAGCAGCAGAAACAGTGGCAACTGATCACGGTAGACAGAAACCCAGCTTTTTCTGTCTGGCATTTGGAAGCAGGATTGATTTTTTGAAATATATAAATGCACAGATTTCTTGGAAAATTTGGTTGGGAGGACTTAAAAGACTATGGATGCATTTCTGCCTTTGGTTTTATTCCCAAAATAACATAGCCAGGGATAATGTCCAAATATTGGAATCAGTGAAGACACCAGTGCATTGAAGTTCTTTTAAAAATTATTGTAATATTTGTTTCTTTTTATGTTCTATTCTTCTGGAATTTCAGTCTGTAAGTCAGTTAAGTCTTTTAGGAAGTTACCAGCATACAAAATGAAAATACATGTACTTGCTAATTTAGATGACTTCCTCACCTTATGATTTTATTATTTTTCTTTAAGCTGAATGGGAAGTCCGTGGCACAGATAAAAATCAGATTTTACATTTCTTAAAGGAGCATGAATTTAATGTCTTTTCCTGGACTTTTACATAGAATTCCAAATCTGTATAACATTCAGCAACTTCCATTGACTACAAAACATTTTATTATGCCATAACAAAAAGCTATTTAGAGATGTGTGGCATCGCTGTTGGAAGAAATAATAAGACTTCTTCCAATTCAACATAATACCTGTTGCAATAGAAGCCTGTATATTGTTAGCAATAAATCTAAAGCTTTAATTTCATAATTTCACAGGCATGAAGAAAAATGAGTTTTTATATAGTTCTTAATGTGGAGACTGCTAAAATGGCCCGTTAAGATTGGGAATGTAAGCTGCCAAGGATCGGACTATCCTGAGTGAAAGCTATTTATAGAAGCAATAAGGCCATGTGCAGCAACATCGTCCGCAGAATAGCTGATTCAAAACTCAGACCATCTTGTTCATAGATTGGGGATCAGTTGGTGGTGGCATATGATAACCTTTGTGACCCTGCAAACCTCTAGAATGGCCAGATTGTCTACGATGTTAGTCTTTGTTGTTGTTATCTAGTTACAATATATTTGAATGAAGCAAATGCATGCTGTGCTTTAGTGATGATAAAATGAAAAAAATACATGTAAGCTTTGGCATCAATACAAACTAAAGCAAAAGGAGAAGATGTAGTCATAAAACTAACATTTGCTTACATGGGCTCTGAATAAGAAGACTGATGATGACTGGACTGAAGATAAAATAATGGAATAAGGGGGGAATGAGAGAAAGGAAAAGCATCTGGTGTGCTACAGAAAAAACATTGCTATTAATAAAGGACAATAAGCTTGAGGTCTTTATCAGTTACATACCCTCGAGGTAGTATTCCAATTTTGATTCCATCTTCATTTCCAGTGTAATGTCTCCCTGATACTTCCTTGTTTTAAATAAACTTTGAGTAATTACTTCTTTTAATCACCCTTTTCAAAGTTCTAAGAAGTGAATTGTTACTTAAATAATTAGCAACAGTAATCGGTTACAGCAACAATCAGCAGACCTTTTACAGAAATTAAGAAGAAATCTATTCAGGAGATTTTGTTTTTTAAGAAAGCTAGCTAAATATTTTACTAAGGTAAATGGGGGAATATTATGCAAAGAATATCTGGAATAATCTTCTTAGCTCCCCAAATTACTCATTTACTGATTCATTAATTCATTTGGCTGTTTTTGAGCGTCTGCTCAATGGTAAACCCAGTGTTGACTTCTGAAGGGTCCCAACTGTGACCCCTGTCCAATGGCCTTGTGTGTAGTTGGTGAGGCAGACCCGTAAATTGTTAAAGAAAAATGGGTCACCTATTTCCAAGTTCAAAGGGCATTTTTATCTTTTAAACAACTATGCTAGTGTCACTATCTTTGGAAACACTTTTAGTTGTTTGACTGACTTGACCTGTGAAATCAATCCAAATCATTAAGCAAGTAGAGAGCTATAGATAGAGCCAAACCCAAAGGTTTTAGTAATTCCAACAAGTTAAACTTGCTACTATTACCAATTAAACTTATCAAATCATAGTTATTTGCTAAGTATTACTTAACAGGTACTTGCTGAATGTGCTGAATAAATGGATGAATGATGCTTTCATTCAATCAGTCATTGAATAATTATTCATGCAATTATTTCACTCATTTTCAGATTTTAATGTATATGTGAATCATGTGCTAATCTTGTGTAAATGCAGATTCTGATTCAGTCATCCTGGAATGGAGTCAGAGATTCTGCATTTCTAACAAATTCCTAGGAGATGCTGATATTACTGGCCTGTGAATCTCATTTAGTAATAAAAAGGTCTTCAATAGACAACTTGTCGTAAGCTACTAAAAGTTTTGCTCCTGTAATCTGGTTGCATTTCTGTTATTTATCAGTGGTGTGAACTTGGGAAAATCACTCCCTTTGAATCTTACTTTCCTCATCTTTTGAGTAGGGAAAATTATACCTGATTGTTATATGAATCAAATGATCAAATGGGTATGAAAGTTTTTTTATAATTTTAAAGTGTTCTATATGTATGTCAGCATCATTATTATTATTCTTAAGTAGAAGCAATTAATAAGGAGGACCTTTCTTTGACTACATACTGACTTTATTGGCAAACTAATGCAAACAAATATTTTTGAGATGTGTAGCCTCAGTGCAGTGCGTACTGTGACATGCAGGTATATACATGTGTAGCATGTGCCTTAACTACCGAAGCTGTTAAATATGTGACCCACTTTTGCATGATTTATAATAAGCTACTCTTTCTTTCTTTTCCTCTTTTTTAAAAAAATATAATCTTATTATGTCTTTCCATTACCATTTAGTCCCCTTACACCCCTCTTGCTCCGGCAGTCACCACCTTGTTGTCCATATCCACAAGTCCTTTTTCTTTTTTTAGTCCCTCCAAAAAATACGGAAAACTTCATGAATTTGCATGCCATCCTTGCACAGGGGCCATGCTAATCTTCTCTGAATCATTCCAGTTTTAATATATGTGCTGCTGAAGCTACAATAGGGTACTCTTTCATTGTAGGATATGGATTATTATTTACAAGTTCATTATAAAAATGAGATATCCTTGTATAATGAAGGCCACGGCCAATATTTTATGGATAGTACACAGAGAGGTTGGAGACTGGTGATTTATAGATCAGGAAATAACAGTTAATCAACTTCCCCGACTTCCCAAGCCACCTTGGGCAGTTTTGCATCACCTTTTGCTTGTCAGCTATGTTTGTCTTTAATGGTGATACCTTTGCAGGCTGAAACAGGATATGCACACTCTTGGAGGTGCTGTCTGGAAATTCTCCCAGCATGACTGGGGGGCCGGGGCAAGCTGTTGTTGCCCATCCATCAGAAGCATCATGCGCTCTGACCTCAACCACAGTCCATGACATTCGCTGCCACAGGAAAAAGGGTCTGTCTGCCTTCCCACACACCAGTGCTCACCAAACACTACATGGTGTCGTATTCATTTGAGAACCATTTATACATTAATTTTTGCATTTACAGCAGCCCTGGTTGGACTCTTGGATTTGAAAAGCTTGAAAATGATTTCAGCGAAACTGAAAGTATTTAAAGATTTGAGAAATAATATATGTAAGAATAGTGAAAGAGAGGAAAGCCAAGGGCACCTTAACATACCTTCTTACTTGAAACATTTTGAATCAAGCCTCACACCCTGCATGAGATCTAATTATGATTTTACTTATATTCTAAGAATTTGCTTGGATTCATCTTATAAGATGTATTTAATTCTATCATGTGTGTAGTTATTTATTACCTATTTCACTTAATCTAGCCAGTTGTTTAGGCACACTCCTTTCTCATCCTGGTTATCTCCCACAGTGCCCCAAATGGTGCCTTCTTTTCAATAAATGCTTGTTGAATAAATAAATTATGTAAATAATGGACCACCAGTGCATACATGTAATTTAAATAGACCTAGGAATTCTGAAGTGACAAGGACATGGAGATTGTTTGGGAAGAGACTAGAACTAAGCATTATCTGTAAATAATCTCAGATTATGGTGGTGTCACTGACATGTAGAATAACCAAGAGATTCAGAATTATTTACTGAGAAAAGTAGAGAATTTACTTGTCAGAAAACTTCTTTTACAGGCAAGTTGAGATGCTTCATTAAGTCAATACACAATTACCTTCGTGTTTACCACAAGAAGATGTCTTTGCCATCCCCATGCTTGGCATCTCTGAGCACACTGCTCTTAAACAGCAGCACACTGCCTTCTCTTCAGGAGCTCCAAGGGAATCCAGTTTTGATGTGAGAGCCACTAATTGATGATCAACAGTCTCTGTGGAACAGCTGAGGTTCAAGAGGCATGGGTCACCTATTTCCAAGTCCATCGTCCTTTCACACTACAACTGGTCTGTCAATGGTCCCCAAAGATGTCATGATCGATAAGTCTTAGGATGCCTCTCAGACCTTATCTAACTCGACTGATCTGCACCCGTTAACCTGGCCGACCACTCTGTCCTTGAAAGGCTCTGTTGCTGGGTTCCTGTAACACTACACTCACCCGGATTTTCTCCTCCTTTCAGAAACCCCCTTCTCTGTCCACTTCTCGGTCTCCCTCACCGTGCCTTCACTGTCGGTGCTTCCCAGGGGTTTGTCATCTCTCCTCAAGCTACACACTCCTCTCAGTGCCCTCATCTTTTCTTAAAGCTTTTAAGTTTATCCTGCCTTCGTATATAATGTGCAGTTTCATATGGACTGCTCTCCGTATTTAGCTGACCGTGCATTTTCATGTGCTGAAATGCAGCTAGCACATGCATGTGGAAAACTCAGTGTCAAAATCTGAAAAATAAAATACAGGCACACATTATTTTGTGTTTGGAAACCGTGCATCCATCTTTTAGCCAAGGTTAGAAATCCATACAGACTTGCTTGATGATCTGCCCACCGCCTCCCATAACCTGTTCTTTCTTTTACTGCCCGCCCCCCGCCCCCACTCGAGCTGCTCTCTCAACTTCACTTAGAATCTGCTATTGAGAAACTTGACAAGTACTTCTTTCTAGCCAAGAGAAGTTGTCATCAGGTTTCACAGAAATTTTTCACCATTCAGAACGAGTTTATGCTTTACCAAAAGAATTCACCTTTGGGCCTTTTCAAATAAACAACTCTCCAAGGAAATTTAATATCTGATTCAACTAATCAAAATTAGATTTACTCACATTTGGAAAACATGTCTGTCATACGGCCTCACTTTATGTAACTGGTGTGTCCCTGAAATAATCAGCTAGCTGTAAGCAGAATAATTGTTCAAATATAGCAGTCAATTTGATAAGAGAACAAATACTTTTATAAAGTAAATAATAAGTATGTAATAGAATGTTTGTGTAAATTTGGACTTTGCGTGTTAAGTGTACATACTTCTGAAGGCATGCAGGTGTACAGAGAGGAAGAGGCTGAGTTTAGCCTGGTTCAGGACATGCCAGGTCTCGGGGATCCCGTCAGGAACCGCGGCCTGCCATAATCAGAGAGCTTAGACTTTTGTTTTGTTTCGTTTCGTTTTGTGTGATCAGGAGAACTGTGTTTGCTCCACGGTCAAGCATGTTTTTGCTCCGCCTAATGCCTTTGAGTTTGTTGTTTCCTCACATCACTACCCAGGAAGTTCGCACCAGACAGGCTCCTGAGTGTTTCTTTCCACTCAGGCTCTTTTCCCCGCTGTCCTTTCCCTCAGATACCTCAAAAGGACCGAACTCATGGCCAAGCGTATGTACTGTTAGGTGAGTTATTGATGCAAAAATTACTTAAATATATATGGTATATAATGCGGTATACATGCACATATACATACATATGTGACATGTATATATAGTGTAGTATATGTTTATATATTAAATATATGGCATATGAAATAGTATGTGTATATTATATATACATATATTAAATACAGATGGTATAATGTATACACATATACTACATTAAATATATTCATATAATGTATTGTATGTGTATATATACATATATAATATAGTGTGTGTACATATGTAAATTTATATATTTACTGAGATGAGGTATTGATACAAAATTAACTATTGTATATAATGTAGTATATGTGTATATATATAAAATGTGGCGTGTGTGTTTTTGTGGTGTGTTTGTTTTTCTGCCTTGGCTAATGTAACTTAATTTAAGTGATTATTAACTATTGAGGTCCCTGGGAACTGATTCCCTCCATGTCTGTAGCTACTGGCAGGCCTTTTTCTCCCATCTGGTGGCTGGGACAGCCTCTGAATTCCACGTGTCCCAAGAATGGGGGTGATCTGTGGACCACATCTTCCACCTCTTTGACAAGAGTTTCTTAACTAGAAGTATAATGAGGTGGGAAAGGCACTGGAGAGCACTTAACTGCATTAACACTTTGAGAACTCAGGCCACGCCCTCCACTCCTGATCACCTTTCCACCGTCTTCTATCTCCCCACCCCCACCCCAGCCACTCTTACGGGCCTCCAGATATGAACAACAGCGCTGTGTTAACAACTTGGCCCCCGCAGGAAGCCAGACCCCAGGAAACAACAAACTATTTCCCTCTGGGAGGCCCTGACTTGGGGCTTCTCTTCCTTTCCTGTGTCAACAAAGCCTATGTTTCCTAACTCACAGGCCATAGAATAAGCCAAATTCCTGGGTTTTTTTCACCTTCCTCTCTGGATGGAAAGGGTCCTATTAGACAGAATTTATATAGCTAAGTTTTGTTGATTTTCCTCTCATTAATAGCTCCGACTCATAAAAAAAGCATTGGGGATTTAAAAATGTATCTGAAAAATAAACAAATACGTGAACTCTAGTTCTTTTTCCAGAGCACGAAGCAAACAAAATACTCAGAATAGGAGTGCCTAATTGTGTTTCACATAGTATAACGAGTTAATAAATCACGCAGCAGCCACATAAATATGTCTAAACTCTATGTGGAGAATAGTTAATATCTCAACAGCTAATGTAAGTGGATATTTATTGAATTATGGGAACTCTGCATGAATACAAAATAGGCTGACCAAAATGTAAAGGAATGCAAAAATACAGTCTTCTTCATTTTGTAGTTGTTTTTTAAGAGCAGAGTAGAAGGATGAAATAATAAGCAAATATTAGATATTCCACATTGTGCTTTATATGTTTTAACGTGCACACATACAACTGAACACACAGGCATGAACAGACACATGCATAGACCGTTTCTACGTATTCCATTTCTGCCTATCCGAAGCACAGGAAACCATTTGCCTCATGCAGAGAGCCTCAACTTGACATTGTGGCTTTATTCACCACTCCAGTCCAGCCCAAATCCATCATTCCAGCCATATGTCTTCCAAACACCTTTCATGTTTCATATTCACCACTTAGTCACATCACTGTCTTCAACTACCTCCCACTTACCCACATTTTTCAAAAGCGTCCAAAACCCATTTCCTCTGTAAAACCTTATCTTCAAATGTCTCCAGTGATTTTTCTCATTGAACTCTCAATCCTTAATTATCTTTAATACTTTTCACACCATTTTCTGGGAGGTGCTGTTACTTCTCTTGATATGTGTAAAGATCTTACCTCCTGAAATTTGATTATAAACTCTGGAAGACATTACTCATACATTACTCTTCTCAGGAACCTTTCATCACCCAGCACATTGCCTTGTATGGAGCAGGCGCTAAAGAGGTTGATGCACAGGAATGAGATGGAACCAGGGAGAGCTGTATACGGGGTGGGGTATACCAAAACACCCTGAAATTTATTTATAAAAAATGTGTATTTATTCTCACATGTTTAAATTTCAGTCAACTTCACAGTACTCTCCATTTGAGGCAATACACACCTAATGAGATATTTTTTCCACTGCTCAAAACAGTTTTTGAACTTGTCAATTTTGATACCTTTTAGTGCTTCTGCCATTTGTTTGTTTGTTTCACCTCTTCCACATCAGCAAAATGTTTAAGGACTTTTTTCATCCAGGGAAAAAAAGAAGTTACTAAGGATGAGATCCAGTGAATAGGGAGGGTGGGGCATGGGGGTCATTCCACTTTTGGTCAAAAACTGCCGAACACTCAGTGCCATGTGGGCAGGTGCACTTGTAAATCACCCATCATGAAATGGGCAAATACATTGAAAGAGTCTTCCAAAAAGTTTCACTGAAGCTGAACACAGGTTCTCACAACAGTGCCATCTGGTGCACTAAGACAGATGGGTTCCTAGAATATTCACCTAGCAGGGGAAGCCTGTACTACAAGGGGCGTGTCCTCCAGAAGGTAAATCCGGGTTTTAAGGGGTCCCCTTGTATTAAGGCTATGTAACCACTATCTTTGGAACAAAAATTTACCAGTAATAGCAAAAATTTATCCTTTGTCATCATCTTTGTTAAGGGAGATGGTAAGTTAATCTCAGTGGGTTGAATTTCTGATTGTCAGGTAGAGGAATTATAGATAAAATCTTAGTAATAGAATGAGTGTTGACTAGGTCAAGATGATGAATGACATTGCAAAAGTATTGACTTTTGCATATATGTGTGCAATTTTATATAGTAGCATGTTAAGGGAAGTTCTCACCCATAAGGGGAAATTTCAACAAAGACCTGAAGGAAGTGAGGAAGCAAGCCACTGGCTTATTTAGAGAAAAGGAGTTTCAGGTAGAATGTGCAGCAAGGCTAAAGATGGCAAGGAGGGAACATGCTTGGTGTGTTTGAAGAATAGCAAAGATGTCGAAGAGTGATAGATAAATCAGAGAGTTAGCTAGGGCCCAGATTATGTAGGATCTCAAAAGGGCTTTGGTCTTTACTCTGAATGAGATTGAAAGCCATCGAAGTGTTTTGATCAGGGGAGAAAAATTGTACTATGTGGTTGGGAATCTCAGTGTAAAATTGGATTTGTTGTCAACTTTGGTTCACAATACACTATAATCATTGCTACATGCATAGCACTATTTTATGTCTTTTTTAAAAAATAAAAACTAATCTCACTTGAACTTACTATTTAACCCAAGACTTTAGCAATAGCTTATATCTATCTATAATTCTTAATGGTAATTCTTTACCATAAGTATGGTAAATTGATTTCTATTGTACTTCCCTGGTTGTTGTTATCATTAATTTAAAAATATTTCTTTAAGATTAAGCTTTATTTGCAGACTTTTAAGAACATTTATTTATAAACACAAACATAGACAGGGCAGATTAATAATTAACTTCTTCACTGCCTCCTGCAATGATCGACTAATGGCTAATCTTGTTCCGTAAATTTCCCTACTCAGTCCCACTCTACTCCCAGTTTACCTTTTAAGTAAAGGTTATTTAAGCACAGTTTGCATACAAATTCACTAGTTTAGACAAGCTGTGTACTCGTACAACCTACTTTACTATCAAGATACAGAATTTTCCATTACAGCAAAGAGTTCCCACATTCCTTTTAATAGTCAGTTCTCTGCCTCTGTCCATACTTTCCAGGAATGCTATTCTTTATCCCTGTAGTTTTGCCTGTGTAAGAATATAATTTAAACAAACATATAATATTTACTCTGTATATGAATCTGGCTTCTTTTACATAGCCTAATGTTTTGAGAGTCATCTGTGTTGCTGAATATGTATAATTTATTACTCTTTATTGCCAAGCAGTATTTCACTGGGTAAATGTACAGTTTGTTTATTCACCAGCTGATGAAGATGTGTTTTATTTTCAGTTTTTGGCAATTGTCAATAAAGCAACTCTACACATCAACAAATAGGGTTTTGTATGGATATACAGTGTGTCTTCATTTCTCTTGGACAAATATTCCTGGGAGATTGAGGAGTTATATAGGACCTCATATTGAAATTTATAGAAAACTGCCAAAGTGTTTTCAAAATGGCAGAACCATTTTTCATTTCCACCAGCAGTGTGTGAAACTTGTACAGATGCCCTGTATCACATCAACATTCAAATAGGAGGTATTGGAATCTAATTTTGATTTTGTTATGAATATTCCTAATAAATAATGATGTTGATCATCTTTTCGTTTCCTCTTTGCCAGTTGTATCTCATTTTTAGTGAAGTATCTGTTCAAATCTTTTGCTCATTTTTAATAATTTCTTAGGTTTTGAGAATTCTTTATATGTTTTATCAAGTATATATCTTGCAGATGTTTCCTCCTGTCCTGTGAGTTATCTTTTAATTTTTATCTCAGTGCCATTCAAAAGGTAGATTTTTTTTATTTGATGAAGTCATTTTCATCCATTTTTACATTTTATGATTTATGATTTTTATGTCTAAGAACTCTTTGCCTGCAAGGTCACAAAATTTTCTCCTCTTTGTTCTTCTAGAAGTTTCAGAGTTTCAGGTTTTATACTTAGATCTGTGATCCATTTTGAGTTAATTTTTATGTATATTATGAGTATGTTTCAATATTCATTTCTCTCTTTTTGCATACAAATATAAAGTTATTCCTCACTATTTGTGGGAGAGACTGTTCATTTTTCACTGAATTTCCTAGGCACCATTGTAAGAAATCAGTTAGCCATAAATGTATGTAGCTCTATTTTTAGACTTTTTGCTCTGTTCAATTCCAGTGATCCATGTGTCTATCCTTTCATTGTTAATACCCCCTATCCTAATTAATGGAGATTTATAGTATGTTGAAAACAGGTAATATGAGTCCTCAAACTTTGGTTATATTTTTCAAAAGTGTTTTTGCTATTCTAGGTCCTTAGCATTTCCATATAAATTTTAAAATCAAATTGTCATCTTTAACAAAAAACCCTAATATTTGTGTTAGCATTTCATTAAAACTATAGATCAGTTTAGGGAACATTATCATTGTAACAATGTTGAGCCTTCCAACTTCAGGAATATGGAATTTTTCCTATTTTTTTAGATCCTTAATTTCTCTCATCAATGTTTTGTATTTCTTTTGTTAAATTATTTCTATTTTATTTTTT
Source organism: Trachops cirrhosus (assembly GCA_028533065.1). Lineage (NCBI taxonomy): Eukaryota > Metazoa > Chordata > Mammalia > Chiroptera > Phyllostomidae > Trachops > Trachops cirrhosus. Next base: position 12,820,328 of record CM052551.1, on the reverse strand, counting down.
GACTATATTATGAATGAAATTATCTTCTTAGTTTACTTTCCAATTATTCAATAGTAGTATATAGAGCTTTATTTTTATATTGATCTTTTATCCTGCAACCTTATTAAACTTAGCTCATAATTCTATTAGCTTTTTGCAGATTTCACCAGATTTGCTATATAGACTGTGAAAAAAAGACAGTTTTATTTCTATCTAATATGGTTGCCTTTTTTTCTTATCTTATTGCATAAGCTAAAATCTTCTGTGCCATGTTGCACAGAAATGATGACACTGGACATCTTGTCTTGTTCTTTATCATAGAGGGAAAGCATTCAGGCATTCAACATTAAGCACGATGCCAACTGTAAGTTTTTTGTAAATGCCTTCATCCCCTCCCTGCACCCCCCAACCCCAGTTGATTCAGTTCCCTCATAGTAATATGATGAATTACCTTGATTGGTTTTCAAATGATATACCAACCTTGCACTCTTGTGATAAATTCCACTTGGTCATATTGTATAATTCCTTTTATATGTTATATTCAGTTTAGTATTTTGTAAAGGATGTTTGCACCTGTATTCATAGGAGATATTAATCTGTACTTTTCTTCATTTGTGATATCATTGACTTTGGTATTAGAGTAATATTGGCTTCATAAAACTAGTTAGGCAGTGTTTTTTCCTCCACTATGGTCTAAAAAGGTTTGTGTAGCATTTACATATTTTTCTTCTTCAAATATTTGAAATAATTTACCAGCAAAATCATCTAAGACTGGCCTTTAGATTGTGGTAGTTTTTAAATAATTATAATTTAATTTTAAACTAATTAAACTTTTGTAATTTTATATATTTTTAATTTCATATACATTGTTTAACTTGTCAGCACAAAGTTGTAAATTTTTCCCTTTCTTTCTTTCATGGATAGTCTAGCTAAAGATTTATGGATTCTAAAACATGTCTTCTAAGCACAACTTTATCTTTCTCTATTGTATTTTCTTTTCTGTTTCATTGATTTCTGCTCTCATCTTTATTTCCTGCCTTCTGTTTGCTTTAGATTTAATTTGTTCTTCTTTTTACTTTTTATAAAGTTGAATGATTATTGATTTGAGATCTTTTCTCTTTTTAATGTTTATAGCTATAAGTTTCCCTCTAAGCACTGCTTTAATTGTATCTCATATTCGATATGTTGTGATTTACTTTTGAAATTCAGTGTAAAACATTTTCTAATATCTCATGTTATTCTTTCATTTTTGGGTTGTTTAGAAATGTATTGTTTAATTTTCAAATATTTATGGCATTCTTAATTCACTTCTGTTGATTTTTAATCAAATGCCATTGTGTTTGGGGAACATACTTGGAATGATTTTAATCATTTTACATTTATTGAGACTTATTTTATGCCATAGAATATGGTTTATTCTGGAGAATATTTTCTCTGTGCTTGAAAATTATGTGGAATTTGCTATAGTTGTGTGGTATGTTATGTAAATGTCAGGTTATATTTGTTTGTTATATTATTGTATAATTCGTCTATGTCCTTGCTGATTTTTAATCTAGTTGTTCCATCAATTATTGAGAGTGGGACACTGATGTTTCCAAGTACAATTATTGAGTTGTCTATTTGCTTTATGTACATAACTCATTAGTTATGTATATATTTACAATTTTTATCTTATTCTAATTTATTGATCTTTTTATCACTATGAAATAGTCCTCTTTGTCTCTAGTAATATTAATAATTTTGGAAGTTTTATTAAAAAGACATAAAATTTAATGAAATTAAAACTGGAAAAACTGATCAAGAAAGACAAGACAAAGGGCAAAGATTGCTTAGAACAAGAAATTTATATCATTGCACATCCTATGAAGATTAAAAATATAATAAGAGCATATTAAAAACAACTCTATGCCAATAAATTTAAAAATGTAGGTGCAACAGACATTTGTAGAAGAGCATAACAATAAAACAGACACAAGAAAATCTGAGAAGTCTTATATATATTAAGTGAAATGAATCCATAGTATTAAACCTATCCAGCCCCAAATCTGCCTTACTATGTCTGGTAAACTGCCATCCAATGGGTCAGGAAAGAACCTTGCTCAGTTCTCTGCTCTGCTGTCTTGAGAGAGCACCCCCTCTGAAGCTCAAACAACAGGCATCTTGCCTCTCTTTAGAAAGAGCCAGGACTAGGCTCTTGGAAGCTTTGCCCAGGGGAGCAGGTGGTCCTACCTGAAATGACTGGTGCAGGGAGACTGAGAGGATGACTAAGGCTTTATCCACACTGGCGCTGGCTTATCCATGGTGCGGGGGGGTGTTACTTTTTTTCTTAATGCTTGTTCCCTTTATCCCATACACATGCACTTCATTGAGTTAAAGCTGTAGAACAGTGCAGCCTTGATTTATGAGGACTGTGTTTCTTCCCTGGTCCTGGCTGGCACAGAGCTTGAGGCTTTGCTTTTATGTGTCCACGTTAGAGGGCAACTGGCGACCAGCTGTTGGAAGCTGGTTTAAGAAACTGATAAAAATAAAAATACTCATGGACTATCCTGTCATTCCAGCTTTCTGGTACCTGCCGTCAGCCTTGGAATAAATAAGGGAGTCTTTCCCCCTTGGAATGAGATTTCTCTACGACAAATAGATTTATATTGTGTTTGAATGATTGGTAGGTACCAAGGGGGTCTTGCCTGAGGGCTAAGTTAATAATTGAGACTGTTAGAATAATAACTCATGAGGTTCCCACCCCCTTTATCCCTGAAGTGTCCCCAAGTACTACATATGTATGCACTCCCAAGCCTAGAGCTCCTGCTGAACTCCGCAGTGTCTGGGGTGGAAGGTAACACCTGAGAGAGACTGGATTGAGGGAGTGCCAGCAGCTTTGGGGCTTGCAACCTGGGTGAGGGGTTATCACCCAGGGGGCAGGAGCTGATGGCAGAAAGAAAAGGTTGGCTGTTTGGGGGAGTGGCACCCTCACATACATGAGAACTGTTGTAGACAAGGAAAGGGAAAGAGGTCACTTTAAAGAGCATGATTCTCTGAATGTTCTGAGTCATAAATACTTTGTGTGTGGTATATGTGATACACGTCAGCCACCTCAGGGCCTTTGTCTCCTTATTTATTTAGCATTTATTTGTTACATACTTTGAAAGGAAGACTTGAGATGGCTTACAATAAAATATATGTAGAAAAAGACAGCTACTGTTTAAATAGAAGATGAAAATCATGTAGACCGAGGAGAAAATAAACAGATCAAAACCTTAAGCCAGCATTTGTCAAACTACATTACTCAGTCACTTAGCTCCGCTGGTTGTCAATAGATATTTCTTGGAAAGGTTGTTCTGTAATCAAACAAATTAAGCCGACTCTGACTGGAGAAAAGCTAAACAGCTATGTTTGTATTGCAAAATTCCCCAGATCCTTGAATTTGCTAAAAAGCACTATAAACTTGCAAGAGAGGGACACCACTACATGTTGTCCTCATGGTGTACTGCAGAATACATTGTGTGAAAAGGGGACCTTTGCCAAAATGATTTCTGGAACGAACAGCAATTTGGGTTCGAAGCTCCTTAGGCATCAGGGCAAAAGGACATTCATGTTGAAGGAATATAGTCCAGTTCTTTAGATGAGAAACACTAATTTTTGAAAATAAATTTTAAAAGGGATTTATTCCATGAACGCTTATTCAGAGGGTACTAGATAATGGTTGGGTATTTTCATGAGCAGTGGCTTTGTAGAAAAGCTAGACTTGCTTTCATTACGGCCATTTCTTATTGTGACCTATAACACAGCATGGAAGACATTGGAGAGGGCACAAATTAAAAAAACACTAATTCCTAGGAGGTGGGATTGCAGATAAAGTATAGGACTCCCAGTAAAATTTGAATTTTAGATAAACAACAAATAAAATTTTCATATAAGTATGTCTAAAAATTCTATAGAACATATTTATACTATGGAAGTTTTTATTCCTTAAGTTAAAATTCAAATTTAACTGGATGCTCTGCATCTTTATTTCCTGAATCTAGCAACCCTACCAGAAGTTGTCAAGTCTGAGTCCTATGTGTGAATCCCCCAGCAGCCTCTGCCATGCAGTGATCGCTGTGCTCGGCACTGCCATAGCCCCCTTTCAGTGGACCCACATTGATTGGAGAGTCTAGAGGTTGTCAGATTTGTCTTCGCCTGCGCCCCACAACCAGATGCCAGGAGTTCCAGCTCTTATCTTTGCATTTTCCCTGGGAAATGGTTCGGTTGGCCTTTTAGAATCTCGAGTTGGCATTCAGCCCCTTCAGTTTCCTGAAGTCACTGGTTAGCCTTATGAAGGAACATTTTTTTGGTTGTCATGGGCCAGCAATGGTTTTACCTCCTAGGCAAGCCTCTCCCCCCACCCCCAGTATTTATCACACTGTCTCTGCACTTGTAGTATATTATTAGCCTTTTCTGCCTTCTCTGTCACCTGTTGAAATGAGAACGCAAGGTCTCTGGGCCTCTGCAGCCCTTTCTCTTACATTAACTTAAGTCACACCAGATGTGGGCCTTTACTGCTTAGGAAGACTAATTGATTTTACTAGTCACAATACTTCTATTGTTTTATTTTTTTTAAACACAAACACTGTGGTGGATTTTCTCTTCCTTCTCCCTCTCTCCTCTTGCCAAAAGAGCCAAAGGTTATTCAATTAAAGGCATCCAGAAGTGTGACGAAAAATCCATGGATGGAGTACATTTACTGTTGAAGAAGAAAAAAAGAAAGAAAGGAGGAGGATAAAGGATTGTAGGGAAGAGGGAAGGACGCCTCTCTGGGACCAGCAGTAACTCTGATGGATGGCTGGTGTGTGTAAGACGTTATTATTTGTTATGTGAGTGCAGGGAGATGGCAGCCGAGCTGAGCAATACACCTGCTGGGCTCCAAGAAGCCAAAACAGCTGCACACATTGATTTAGAAGCTTGCTACTTGGGGCTCCAGGAACGAATCAAGCGACAGCTCATAAAAAAAGAGGGTTTTATGATCCCCCCTTTCTGTAAGCAAACGGCCACATCATATGTTTTCCTAACGCGGTCATAACTCAAAATTAAATCCCAGCCCAAGGTGTCAGCCTGGTGCCATGTCAGGATTCTAACGGCTTGTTTTAGAGGTCACCATGGAGATGGCAAAGAAAGGATGGGGGGGCAGGACTTGGGAGGTGAGAAGGGGTACAAAGTGCTCTTTGCCTCAGTGTGGCTTAGTCACTTAAGGACAATTAGCTGCAGGATTTTGTTTTGTTTTAAAGAAGTGAGCTAACTAGCAGTGTTTAGCTGGTGATTTTCTGCTAATTACAACCTCACTTCATAGTGTTAAAATGCAAAGCACTTTCCCACCTAGGGAGTTACTCCTGCCAATGTTAGCAAGGATGACTTGTGGAGCATGTGATGCCAAGGTGAGGCTCTTAGGGGCGGTCTGCCCCCTCACCCTCCAAATCTAGTTGTTGATTACACAAAATGGCATGTAGTCAAAATACTTTTGGTAAATGATGAATGAAAGTGCTTGGTCATGAAGAAAAGGAAAGCTCTTCAGAAGGGCTGTCAGATTTCTGTGGCCTACAGCCTGAATGTGCCTTGGCACATCCAGACATTGCACACGGTCGCGAGTGGACGAATGAATGGAAGAATAAGTGGATGAAAAACACGGATTTATGTCTTATTGTGAATAGTTCTAGAACAGCATAATCACAGCAAGAAAGCAAAAAATAATGCTATTTTTCCAAAGCCCAAGTTTGTATGATTCCCAAGGTTCAGACACTGGTGTAGCCTTTTACTTGGACAATTTTGCTTACAGAGAAGTCATCCACCAACCTATTCTTTACCATTCCTTGGAAGGCAACATATCTCTATCCTGAATTCTCTTTCTGCAATTCCAGCTGCCTATAGCACATTTCACTTAAATTTCACATTACTTTTGAACTCATTATTCTTCCCTTTCTTCCATAAACCATTGTTTATCTTGCTTTTGTGCTTTTTATTGTGGAACCACCTTAGTCTTAGTCATTAAAGTTCAAAATACCAGATAAAACATTAGTTTCCTTTCTAGATTCAAATAGATACCATATACTCTTCCTTTTGCGTAATGTCCCTCAAGTCTATCTTCCTCCTCACCTCTGCTGTCATTTCCTAGTCCGGGACCATATTACCTCATGCATCAGCTGCAGCCGTTGCTTCCTATTCAGTCTCTTTTCCTCTAGTCTCTAAGCTCTCGTTCTGTCCAACACTTACAACATACCCAGTGCCTTGCTGCCAGAGTAAATTTCCCTGATTATGCTTCCAAAAACTCCAATCTCTCCCTTATTTCCCTCATATTGTCATCTGGCATTTAAGGAATAATCTTGCCTTTATAGCTCCATTTTCTATGTGTATCAAATATCAATATTTTTCCTAGCAAAAATAACATCAAATAATAAAATTACCAAATGGACGTGTTCATCACTGAGCATTTTACGTGCATTTTTCCTTTCTATTCTGTAGCATTCCTGTGAGGTAGGTGCTGTTATTATCTCTTTTTCAGATAATAAAATCAACGCACAAAGAAGTCATGTATCTTGCTCAAGGTCCCAAATGGAAGAGCTGGAATCTGACCCTACAGGCTCTTAAAAAGTGTACCCTAGCCTACTCTGCCTCCTGAAGACATCCTGTGCTCAACTACATCCTTGCCTTTGCTTGGCTACTCCCTTTTCCAGACTGCCTTCTTGCCTCCTCTGCCTACTTAACATAATGTCCAGCATTACTCCTCCTTTAAACACACACCCAGAAGGAATTCTCTTTCCCCAGCAGTGCTGTACTATCAGCTGTCTCCACCATTCATTGACATTCATGCCTTATCAGATACCCACGTCTTACGCTTCTCTGGATTCCCCTTATTACCAGGCACGGTAACTTCTACCACTGCTTGCTTCATAAATAACTCATTGGCAGAATGAAGAAGTCTGAAATGAACCATACCAGCGTCACCATTCACATCTTTTTCTCTGTCCTCTTTCCCGGTAATAAAACTTGATTTTGGACCACTTTACCTAAAAAAACAATCATTTTTTAACTTTCTTTCAGCTGTGGTTTGACTCCTTTGAAACTCTCTGCATATTGTCCGTTTCCCCAAAATCCTAGGAAGTGTTGAGCGGGTGACTAGGAAGGCGTTGGGTCTAATAAAGTAGATAGCATCAGACTTCGGGGCCACTCCATTAGGCTATTCCTGTCTTCTTTCCTTTGCTGGCCTCTCGGGTTGGCAGACCGTCTCCTGTTCCTCTGTGAGCCTTGAGTCTCCCTGCTCAAGGCTTTTACTAGAGCGGCCTCCATTGGCCGTGCTCCGTACTTTAAACTTCACCTCAGCCTTTCCCAGGTCAGTGTCCCTCAATCATAACACATTCTCTTGGGAGCCTTCTTGGCTATTGCCCTGTGGAAAAACAATCAGATAATGAACAGTTAGATTTCAACGACTTATAAGGTGCTCCCTCTTCCAAGAATATTAAGAAAAAATACTGTACCTGTCTTTCAGCTTAAAGAATGAATTTCCTGTGGTGTGTAGCAGGGAGGACATATTTTTGTGTCCCTGAATCATAACTTTTGTGCTTCATGAAAAACCAGCCCCGAGTGTGGGCATTCATGCCTTGGCACTGCAAGCAAATTCATGCTAATGCGGGTTACCTGAATCAGAGCGTACAAACAGTTTGTCAGCTCTTAGGTGTTTCCCCTACAGAAGAGCTCCTTCTAGCAATAGCACATTAACTAGGGATTGTGGTAAAGTGATTCTCTGGAATGTGAATTGTGCAGCTGATAGGTGAGAAAAGTCCATCTCAGGGAAGTTGAGGAGGATACTGGATTTTAAGCAGTGGTAGGGGAGAAAAAGAGTTTGTCAAATCCCTTATGGTAAAGTGCCCGATAATCTACCATCATCTGCTAAGATGATGATGCTCCTGGGAGAGATGACCTGCTAAACCACCCACGTTCCCCACCACAGTAGTTATGAGTTCGTTTATTACATATTAGGTTAAAATTAGTTACCTATCGGATTACTGACGGATTTGGCATGAAATGGGTATGTTCTATTAAGGAAGGGAGGAAAAAGAATGGTAGGCTTGTTTGCGTGGGGTGGTGCCAGGAAAGCCTGGTTCTAGGAGAGGACAGTAAATGGCGGGCAGCAATCAAAACAGCAAAGGAAGAAAAAGAGCCTGGAGAGCAAAAATATAGGAAACAGCATGGTAACAGATTCCAAAGACTTACCATGTTTCGTCTATTTTATTCCCTATCTTTGTTAAATGAATCACTTGAGCATTTAAGCTTTAAATTAATTTAAGCAGATAAAACATATATCCTGAACCACATATCACTTAATTCTAATTCTTATCTCTGCTATCATAGTGCAGTGTCTGAACGCAGATGAAGATTTCTATAATTAGCTGGGTGACAAGATGATATATTAGGTCTTTGTCATTTGGTTTCCTCAATTATGAAATAGTAATATAGTCAGAGAAATTTTGTGAGTAATTGATACAAAGTATTTGACTGCATTTTGCACATATAAAATACTAAATGCTACATAAGAGAGCTGTATTTCTAGGAATATGTTATTAGGTGTTTTCTTATGAAGATTGAATTTTCCCACAGGATACTCCTACAATTAATCTGCTATGTGAAGAAAATTATTTAGTTACATGTCTATGCGGTGGCTTATGAGGCTGCCAGATGAAATGAATTGATGAGTTGTTTTCCTATTATGACTCCCTCTAATCATAAGCATTTCAGTCTGCATTTTTAATGGTCTGTATTCCACTGGGGACATTTTCAAAGCATTCCATCATCTTGTCTTAAAACTTTATCTCCCATTAGTAATAAAAATGAAGCCTATAATTTTCAAGGCTCAGCCCAAGAATTTTCAATTTGTGCTTTTTTTATCTATCCATTTATTCAGCAAGCATTCATAGAATGTCTATTTTATGTCAGAATTAGAGGTATGTACTGATGACAGAATTTGCTATCTAATTACTTTATCCCATCCTAGGGATAAAGTCCTAGGTACAAAATTTTACCATCTGTTTTTTTACATGACCATTGTACAACTCTAACAGTTTGCAAATTCCTGGGAATTTTATTCTTCCATTAAAGGTTATTTTTAATTAAAAACAGTATGTGACTATATATGATAAGTATTTTGAAAATAATTATAAAAGCCCTGGCCAGTGTGGCTTAGTTGGTTGGAGCATCATCCCATAAATCAAAAGTTGCCCTAGTCAGGGCACATACCTAGGTTTCAGGTTCAATACCTGGTTGGGGCACATATGAGAGGCAACCAGTCGATGTTTCTCTCTCCCCGCCCTCCCTCCCTCCCGCATCCCTCCCCTACTTTCCTCTCTCTCTAAAATGTAGTGAAAAAATGTCCTCTGGTGAGGAGTAATAATAAGAGAAACCTATGTACCCATTACTCATTACTAGTACTGGAGAGTGATTGATCTAGGGGGTCTCTGCTATGTTCTGGAATTAGTCTCATTTTTTATAATTTAAAAAAAATGTATTATTTTGGGTTTTCCTGGTGAACAATTTTATTCTTCCTTTTTAATTTTTATATTTTAAATTTCCTTCTATCGTCTCATGGGTTTTTTTAGTACTTTCAAACAGTGCTACATAATGGTGGTGACAATGGGCATCTTTCCTCTGTTCTCTCACTGTCTCGATCTCTGTCTATCTCCCTCTCTTAATCCTCACCCAATGACACTTTTTAATTGCCTTTAGAGACAGAGGAAGTGTGTGTGAGGGGGAGAGAGAGGGAGAAACAGAGAGAGAGAGAAGGAGGCATCGATGCAAGAGAGAAACATCTATTGGTTGCCCTCTCCTCTGCACTCCCACCCAGGATTGAACCTGCAACTGGGGCATGCGCGGTGGCTGGGAATTGAACCTGCGACCCTTTGGGTCTATAGGACAATGCTCCAACCAACTAAGCCACACTATCCAGATATCCTCTGTTCTTTTTTAAAAAATAGCTTTATGGAGGAATTTGATTACAAAGAAGTGCACATATTTAATATGTACAATTTGATGAGTTCGGACATATGCAAAGTCTCACGATAACGTCATCACAATCAAAGTAATAGACATATCCATCATCTCCCGGCATTTCCTTGTGTCCCTTCATTTGTTTATTTGTGTGTGTTTGTGGTAAGAACACTTAACATGAGATCTATCCTCTTAAATTTTGAAATGCCCAATACTGTATTATTAACTATAGTCACTATGTTGTACAGCAAACCTCTAGAATTTATAAATTTAACATAACTGAAACTGTATACCCACTAAATAACAACTCTCCATATCTCCTACCCTCTAGTCTGTGGCAACCACTAGTGGATTCTCTGCTTCTGTGAATTTGACTATTTTATATAACTCATGTAAGTGGAATCATGCAGTATTTGTCCTTCTGTGACTCATTTATTTAACTTAGCAGATGTCCTCAAGATTCATCCATGTTTCACATTGAAGGATTTCCTTCTTTTCAAGGCTGAATTATGTTCTGTTGTATGTACATACCACATGCTCGTTTTCTTCATTCATTTAACTATTGATGAATATTCAGTTTCCATATCTTGGCTACTGTAAATAGTGCTTGTACAATGAACATGAGAGTGGAAATATCTCTTTGAGAGCCTGATGTCAATTTTTCTGGACGTATACCCAGAAATGGGATTTCTGGATCATATGGTAGTTCTATTTTCAACTTTTTGAGGAGCCCCCATACTGTTTTCCATAGTGGCTGCACCAGCTGACACTCCCACCAGCAGTGAATGAGGGTTCCAGTTTCTCCACAGTCTTCTCAACACTGGCCCTTCAGTTGCCATCCTAACAGATGTGAGGTGATATTTTATTGTGGTTTTGATTTGCTTGTTAAACATTTTCTCATGAACCCGTTGGCCATTTGCGTGTCGTCTTTGAATTTGAGAAATGTCTGTTTAAGTCCTTTACACTTTTAAAATCAGGTTGTTTTTGCTATCGATTTGTAGGAGTTCCTGATATACTTTGAAAATTAACTCCTTATCAGACACAATTTGCAAACATTTACTCCAATTCTGTAAGTTGCCTGTCCATCCTATTGATTATGCAGAAGCTTTTTGGTTATTTTAGCTTTTGTAGCCTGTGGTTTGGGTATCATATCTAAGAAATCATTTCCAAGACCAATGTCAAGAAGATGTTCTATTATGTTTTCTTCTAGGAATTTTACATTTTCAAAAGGTTTTATGTTTTAAGTCCTTAATCTACTTGGATTTTTGTGTATTGCATTGATTACGGTGTAAGGTAGGAGTCCAGTTTCATTCTTTTCTATGTGAGTATTTAGTTTTCCCAACACCAGTTGCTGAAGAGACTGTCTTTTCCCCCATTGTACTCGTCTGTCTTGGTAGCCCTGTCAGAGATCAGCGACAGTGCATGCATGGGTTTATTTCTGGGTTCTCTGTTTTGTTCCATTGGTCTATATGTCTGTCTTTATGGCAGTATGTTACCGACTTAACTACTGTAGCTTTGTAATATATTAGGAAACCAGGAAGTGTGATGCCTCTAGCTGTGTTGCTCTTTTTTATCCTCACCTGAGGATATGTTTATTGATTTTTTTTTTGAGAGAAAGAGGAAGGGAAGGAGAGAGACAGAGACAGAGACATCAATGTGAGAGAAACATTGATCTGTTACCTCCCATACGCACCCTGACTGGGGATCAAACCTACAACCTAGGTATGTGCCCTGACCGAGGATCGAACCTGCAACCTTTTTCATGTGCTGGACGACATTCCAACCAACTGAGCCACCCAGCTAGGGCTGCTCTTCTTTCTTAAGACTACTTTGACTATTCTAGGTCTTTGGTGATTTCATACAAATTTTAAGATGGTTTAGTTTATTT
>CM052551.1:12772866-12807956 GCA_028533065.1 Trachops cirrhosus | reverse complement strand
GTAGATCACTTTGGATAATATGGGCATTTTAACAATGTATATAAGTCTTCCAATCTATAAACACAGCATATCTTTGTTTTTATTTGTTTCTTCTTCAATTTTCCTGTGTGTTTTGTAGTTTTTAGTGTACAATCTCTTACCTGCTACAAAAGGAGCACTTATAGAGATGTTCATAACAGTAAACACTTGCATTAAAAATGAAAAAATATTTCATATAAACAACCTAATGTTATACCTCAAGAAATTAGGAAAAGAAGACAAACTAAACCCAAAGTTAGCAGAAGAAAGGAAACAAAAATTAGGGGAGAAATAAATAAAATTCAGTCTAGGAAAACAATAGGATAAATATCAATGAAAGCAATAGTTGATGTTTTGAAAAGATAAAATTGATAAACCTTTAGCTACACTAAGAAAAGGAGAGGTTCAAAATTAAAAAATCAGAAATAAGAAACATTACAACTGATACCACAGAAATACAAAGGATTATAAAAAATACTATGAACAATTATATGACAACAAATTGGATAAGCTAGAAGAAATGGATAAATTCCTAGAAATATACAACCTACCAACACTGAAAATTGAAGAAATAGAAAATCTGAACAGATCAATAATGAGGAAGGAGATTGAATCAGTGATAAAAACTTCCCAACACAGAAAATCCCAAGACCAAATGGCTTTGCTAGTGAATTCTGGTAAACATTTAAATAAGAATTAATGCCACTCTTTCTCAAACTCTTCCAAAAAACTGAAAAGGAGGGAGCACTTTTTAACTCATTTTATGAGGCCAGTATTGCCCTAATACCAAAGACAGACAAAGACACTAAAAGAAAAGAAAAGTGGCCACTATCCCTGGTAACATAGGTACCAAAAACCTCGAGAGCCCTGGCCGGTGTGGCTCAGCTGGCTGGAGTGTGGCCCTGTAACTGAAGGGCTGCAGGCTGGATTCCCAGTCTGGACACCAACAATCCCCGGTCCAGGCGTGTACAGGAGACAACCAGTTGATGCTTCTCTCTCGCCTTTCTTCTCTCCCTTTTTCTCTCTCTAATAGTGATGTTGGGTGACGATTAAAAATATTTAAACAGAAAAACCTCAACAAAAACTAACACACCAATTCAACAACACATTAATAAGATCGTACACTATGATCAAGTGGGTTTTATCTCTGGGATGCAAGGATGTCTCAATGTATGCGAATCAATCAATGTGACTCACCACAGTGTTCAAGTAAAGGATTAAACCACAGTTTCAAGAGATGAAGAAAAAGCATTTGACAAAATTCAACACCCTTTCATGGTAAAAATGTTAACAGACTAGTTATAAATGGAATGTACCTCAACGTAACAAAGGCCATCTTCTGTTCTTGACTTTGGTTGGAGTGCTTCTGATGGTTACTCTATTAAGTGTAACCTTGTGTTTTGAACAGAGATAAATTTTATCATGCTAAGGAGGTATTCATCTCTTTGCATTTTATGAGTATATTTTTATAAATCAGGAATGGGTGTTGAATTGTGTCAAATGGTGTTTGTAGCATCCGTGGAGATGACGAAAGGAGGCGGTATGCCGTATGGTTTGGTGATAGAGTCTAAAGCCAGACACTGCTTGGCTTTAAAAGTGCCCCTGTCACTTGCTAAGTATATAATCCTGGCCAATTTTTAGTACTTCTTAATAGCAGTTTATTTATGAAATGGAGAGAATAATAATTTTTTATTTCATACAGATGTTGTGAAAATAGTGAGTTAACATATTTAAAGTGCTTAGACTATGTCTGGCATACAGGAAACCCTAGAGAAGTATTAAATTTATGTTATCATTGTTCTCATTCACTCAGTTTACACAATAAATTAACGTTAGATTTAGTCCAATGGAACCTTCTTTGCATCTTGAATAAGATCTGAATAAATCTCATCTAGCTACCAGTCCTTTCAAACCTGAACTGTGTTTGTTATTATTTCATTTAGAATTCTTGCACTGATATTAATATATTAGTATGGTCTATAAAGAAGATTTGATGTCAGTGTAATACTTAATAGAATGCATTACTTTTCTACATTTAGGAATAGTTAGGAAGTCCTTAAATATTTGGAAAAATTTTCTTGTAAAAAACATCTGGATCCAGAGTATTTTTTGAAGGGGCAGCTTATTGACAACTTCTGTTTCTTTGTGCACATTGTTTAGATTTTTTTATTTTAGATTTAGATCATATAATTTATATTTTAGATAAATGTAAGTTTTAACATTTGTATAACATTAAGCAAAAATATCACAATATTTTATTTTCCTGTAAGTCTGTGATTATTTCCTCATATTAACTTCTTATTTTGTGCTTTCTCTGTTTATGTATTTTCTTGATTTTTGTAAGCTAGTGGTAATTATTGTTTTTCCTCCAATTATCAGCTTCGAATGAATTTTTCTATTACTACTTCTATTCATCATCTGTTATATAGAATACAGATTTTCATCTTTTTGCTATTAATTTCTTCCTTCTGCTTCCCACTGTTTAAATTAGTTTTTCTTTTCCAAATGCTTAAGTTAAATACTAAACTTATTTTTTTTTGCTTTCTGTTAATCTAAATATTAAAGGTTTCCAGTGTTATTATGATTCCTGTTTTATTTGCTGTCTCATAGTTTCAATATGTAACATGTTATGAAATTCTGTTTTTCATATTCTCTATAATTTAAATTTGAGCTTTCTCTTTTATTTAAGAATTTTTTAAATAAGACTTTTAATAACCAGGTGATAAAATGTTTTTGTGTTCTGATTTGGTATTAATTTCCAGTTTATTACATTGTATTCAGAGAATATAATTTGTAAAGTTTCCACTTTGGGGAATTTTTGAAGTTTCCTTTGTGCCCTAGCACTTGGTTAATTTCGGGAGCTGTGCTATGTGTCCTTGATCTGTCGTGGTCACCAGGAGTCACGTGTGTGGGGCAGTTAAAGTCTCTTATCACTAGTTCATTTCTACCAACTTCTCCTTTTTATTTCTTACAGTTTTTACTTTATGATGTTGATGTTATTTGCTACAATTAATTTATAACTATTATATTTATTGACATAATTTAACTTTATAAAGTGCTCTTTGCCTTCCATGCTTTTTAACTTGAATGTAATCTTGTGCTAAACTGTTTGCATCCACCTAGGATATATTTGCACAATTTTTGACTATCAGTCTTTTTCAATAACTTTACTTATTATGTAATGTACATGTGCGTTTTGCTTCGTGATCCAATTGGAAAGACTTTTTCTTTTATTAGGTAACTTAGTGCATTTACTCATTTAACATGTATGTTTACTTTTAGCTTTCCTGTTAATTTCTGGAATTTCCCCTGTTTTAATAGTTTTTAAAGGACCTTGACTATTTGCTTTTTTGTGAGTGTTGGCTGCTTTTAATATAGGATGGGGCAAAAGTAGGTTTACAGTCATTCATATGGAAAATAATACAATAATTAATAAATAATACTACACAAATAAACTCTGTTTCATGTACTCACAACTGTAAACCTGCGTTTGCCTCACTCTGTATTTAGGAAGATTTGTTTCTGGATATAATGTGTTAGCACACTGGGCCCATTCCCATTCCCACTTTTGTATTTTTTTCCGAATTGCAGAAGCTGAAAAAAACAAAACCCTCCATTTTCATTTCTTTCTTGCTGCTGTTTTTTTTTTTTCTCCAGAAACCAACCATGAGCCCAGTTAGAAGAACTTGAATAAACTGGAGGACAGGATGGCATCAGCAGAGGGGCAAGTAGAATAGGAGAAGTGTGA
Source organism: Trachops cirrhosus (assembly GCA_028533065.1). Lineage (NCBI taxonomy): Eukaryota > Metazoa > Chordata > Mammalia > Chiroptera > Phyllostomidae > Trachops > Trachops cirrhosus. Next base: position 12,804,190 of record CM052551.1, on the reverse strand, counting down.
GTGTTTGCAACTCCTAAGTTCTAGGTGCCAGCGGAAAAGCCTATTGTGTGGTCTTTACTAGACGTGATCAGCTCCCAAGCACAGAAGTTAGACTGTGTTTTGCTTTCTCCTCCCATCTGTACAGATTCCTGGACTTTAGAATCAATGACTGTTTTGGACTAATGGCATTGGTGTGGACTTCCTTAAAGCAGGTCACCTCTGACTATGACTTCTCATAGGTAAAGAGCCTTGGTATCATACAGATCTCTAGTCTTGTAGTCTGTCCCATTCAGTTCTTAAACCAAGAATGATTATTCCTAATAAGTAATTGACTGGGAAGACATCCTCTAGCTCAGAGAAGTTGTAGATCACTTTCAGGACAATATCCTAAGGGAAACCAGAATAGACAAGATCTGACTGATCATAACCTTTCACAGGTAATCAGAAAGAGCAAGGTGGATGTCATTGTATATGTCAGGCTCAGACTGGTCCCCAGCTTTAGTTGAGAGTAATTTCATGGAGTGTTTACAGCAGAAACAACAACAAAAAAATCAAACAAAGTTGGAAAATAGATGGGGGAGGACATAGGAGCAGTAAGCATGTAACACTTGTACCCCAAGTTTGAGAGTAAAAGGGATGAGAGAAATAGGGTGGTCAGAAGAACAAATTGGGGTAAGGGAGGATTCTTAAAATGGAAATGATTGGACTGTTTCCATTCTGATGGGAAAAACTAAATTAAAAAGAGAATGAAGATGGAAGAGAGAAGATAGGGACAGAATAGAAGTCCCATAGGCAGTCAAGGTAGGATGATTAACCTCAGGCATGAGGAGGACATTGCTTTCATCCTGTTAGGGAGAAGGAAGGAAATGTGGATGCAGTTGAATAAGTCTGTTTTGGGGGGGCAGAATGTTGACTGAGTTCTTATTTGGTTGCTTCTCATCTCTTCATGACGTGACAGGTCACGTCATCAGGTGATCCCCGAATTTGAACTACTGACTAATATGATATCCTTGTATATTAGCAATTTTTTGATGCATAACAAAACAAACATTTCCCAACCTTAGTGGCTTGAAACAATCACCATTAGTTTATTTTATAGTTCTTTGTATTGGCGGTTTGGACTTAGTTTAGCTGGGTGGTTCTTTGGCTGGTTTTGGCCCGGCTCACTTATGTGCTGCAGGCAGCTACTGGTCAGCTATCTGGTTCTGCTACTGGTGGTTGGCCAGTGTCTGCTGGCTTGGGTGTCAAGGGCAACAGGGACATACATCTCTCATTATTCAGTAAGCCAGCCTGGGAATTTACACATTGGGGTGATGGCCAGGCTTCCAAGAACAGCAAGAGAGAAAACAACACCCAATGAGCAAGTTATTTTCAAGCATCTGCTTGCAATATGTTGTACAGAATAAGTCAAATGGTCCAATGGATAGAGAATCAATGGATGGAGAATAGATTCTACCTCTTGATGGGATGAGCTGCGAAGTTTACATTACCAAAGGGTCATTTTTATGATCAACTACACAATGTACTTCCTGCCAATATTGGGACATGCCTTGCTCTTACCCATGAGCCCCATATCAAGGGCCAGTCTCTGTGGCTGGAAGCAGTTACTTACCCACCAGCAGATCTCCAGCTTGCTACCTGTCTGCACTCTTTAGTGTTACACGCATTGGATTCCCCATTCCTGTGTTTATCCTCCTGATAGAATATCCTTCACATTATCTTAAATATCCTCCACTGCCTCCCCATGGCCACTGAGCACAGTGACATAAAATTCATGTTGGGTCTCTGGCCTTGCCTGTCATATCACATTGGTTTTAAAAGTGGCAGATAGGTAAGTATCCTACTTTTCCTACCCTCCCTCTACACTGCCTCTACTCCCGTCTGCCCTCATCTGTCTTGCCAGCCCTTGTCAATATGGATTCTCATTTTCCCCTTTGTTTATTTTTTGGTCTCAGAATCTGCTCCCCTGTATGCTTCACTCAGGTTTTAGTGGCCAGTTATGGCTCACTAACTCACAAAATGATACTGAATTATTAAAGTGTGCAGATAGTAGGGCAAACTCAGTCAAGCCTCACTTGTATTTTCACATCAACTGACCTAGCAGCAGAATCGGAAATCTTGCTGTGGTGCATTTCACTGTCAGTCTGCAGTTGCTTTTATTTTAAGGAAAATCGATCTGTTACACCTCCACATCTTTTTGATCTTGAGGGTCCGTGTGTGTGTGTGTGTGTAAAGATGGGAAGGGGCATAACAAATGAACCAAGAAAGTGAAAGAAAAAAACATGAAAGGAAATTCAAAGGAGAAAGTGTATGTAGACAGATGCCTCATACCAGAGGCCTGTAAATTTGTGAGCATGTGTGTAAAGTTGTCCATTATACAGTCACTCAACATGTGTTTATTGGGTGCGTGCTATGAGACCCACACCATTCTAGAGGTTATGAAGTTGACCCCGGGGGCAAGCATTGCACTGGATATAATTCTATCGCTGGCCTGGTTCAGCCTTTTTTGGAGAAAGATTCTGGCATAAGAAAAGGTGAAGGAGAGGAGCCAGGAAGCTCCCACATGCAACCTCAGCTGATTAAAACCATACCTTCTCCCATGAAACACTCATTTTGACTTTACTGTCAGGAGATAAAACATTCTTCTCCCTTCTCTCCATGTGGAGATGTTTTATAGATAATGCTGCTTGTACTGGAGAGACCTTCTCTGTAAGATGGAGCCTCCTCCCTCTTCCTCCCAAGTGCCAGTTATCTCGCTGACTAGCAGAGAAGGGCAAGGAAAGAGGGCTTGGTTGGAGGCTGCTGGAAGTTAGTTTCACCCAAGAAAGTCAGGAGGCAGGAGTGTTAGGTGAAAACCAGCAGGTTCTGTTTCTGGTCCTATTTCAGAGTCTAAGACTCTCAACTTCAAAACAAGATTGAGTAACCTGCTTCCCATCAGGAACACAAGCACGGAAGTGAGATAGTGAGTCTAATTCCCTTCTTCCTACTTGGGGACCTGGCACTTTCCATGGAAGTAGAGGGAAGGAGAAGCTATTTCACTGCCCATCTCCAGGGTCCTTACTTTCATTAAGTTGATGATGATGATTTTAATTAATAACACTTGATATCACTTATGTGGAAAACACTCTATGTAGCAACTGACATGTACCATTTTATTTAATGTTCACAACCAGTCAGTGAGACAGGTACTGTTGAATCTCTGCAACAGCCCTGATGAAAATCCATTTAGCCTTTGTTCGAATGTATGTCAAGACTGGGACTGGTGAACTGGGAAAGCCCTGAGTCCAAACTCAGAGGCTCGGGTTCAAATTCCAGCTCCGCTGTGCACTAATGGACTGTGGACCTACCTTGGCCAGGCTGCTTAACATCTTTTACCTCAGTTCCTGCACCTGTAAACAGCAGAGGATACCCAAACACAGAATTACCATGGTGATGAAATGAGACGATACCTTTGAATGCTCAGTCATTCCACACATTTCGTTTGTTCCATTTCCTAAGCCGTGGTCCCCGCGCCCCTGAAGCAGGCAGGTCAGTGGGAGAGACAGGTAACCAGGGCTGGGACAGGGGTGGGGGGTGGGGCGCTTGCCTCTGTGCCAATTTTAAGGAGATGACAAAAAACCCAGTAATCAAGATAAATAATAATCTTAATGTGATATTTAAAAAAATAAAATTAATGTAAAAACTCCATTATAGAAATTAATATATTAAATTATGTCAAAATCAATATTACTAATTTTTTCTTTTGACTCGGGCTCCAGCATGGGTCAGAGTGGTGCTTCAGATAACAAGTAAACACCCACAAAACAAAAAGTATGTATAAGAAATTAGCTGATAAAGGAAGGGGAGCTGATTCGTGGTAGAGAGAACAGCATCTGCAAAGGCCCTGAGGTGGGAGAGTACTTAGAAGGTTGCAGAGCCTGGAAAGTGGGTGGTGTTGGACTGTGATAGCCAAGGAGCAAGTGGAGCGTGGTGGGCAGGAGCGATGTTTGGGGCCCGTTACACAGGGCTGCGTGGCCCAGGAAAGTAAATAATCGGGGTGTATTCCGAGTGCAGAGGGACACCACAGAAAAGCTTTAAGCACAAAAGTGACTTCTTTGTTTTTAAAGATATTATTCTGATTATTGAGTAAGGAAGAGATGGGTAAGGAGCCACAGAAGGATAGAAGAAGCCACTGCAAATGTTTGGGCCAGAGAGGAGCGTCTTGGCCTCTGCCAGTGTGATTGGTTGCATATTGCGCTAGGTGCTAGGGAAACAGTGTGAGCTTGACACACTCTCTGTGGCTTTCAGCAAGGTAGCAGGCCTCTCCGACTTCTGGTGTCCTTATTTGCAAATTGGAGAAAATAATAGTAACTATTCCGCAGGGTTGTTTGAGGATTAGTTTAGGTAATGTGTGTAAAAGGCTTGGAATAGTACATGACAAATAATAAGTGAAAAATATTTGTATAGAAGCTATTTCATATTTTTATGTTCTTGTCAGTGCTTAATGCAACACCTGTCTTTTAGCAAGTGCTCAATACAGATGTGGTGAATTGAAATATTGTTACTGGTGTGCCACCAGTATCTTACGTATGCAGGTTTTTTTTCATTAGTGGAGATGATTCTGTTAATGATATTTTTAAGTATTTCTCAGAGTCATTCTTTGCTCTCCAACTCCACCCTAATTCTGGTTTTCATAATCTCTTGCATAAACTATTACAATAACATATAACTCATCTTCCTGGCTCCAGACTCACTCCGTCAGTCTATCCTACATATTGCTTCAAGCCTTGTTTTCCAAAATACAGGCCAGTTCTTGTAATTCCACTTCTCAAAAATTTGGCCAAAGAATGAAACCCAAATTTCTTAGTGCTCAGAAAATCCCTCTGTAATCAGGGCTGACCTTTCCATCCTCAGCTGCCCACCCCATGGTGCCTGCCTACTCTGCTTTCTATTCACCAAACATACACACACACACACTCAAGTCTTTATGCTTCTGTTCAGATTATTTCCTCTGTAAGAAATGCACTCTCCACTGCATCAGCCTGCTAAGATTGACCCAGCAAGACCCAGTGAAATGCCACCTCCTCTAAGAGACTCTTTGAGTCTGCAGTAAGACCAACAACAAACAGGGATCTCTCCTTCTGTTCTGTTGCTGTTGTGCACTGGGTTCCTGTCTCTCCTATGGCACACTCCACATTGCCCGTATTCCACATCCTGTCTCAGGGTGAAATGAAGAAACACAGCTCCAAATGACAGTAAAAATAGTTGTAGGTCATTTATCAGTGTCTTTAAGGATACATTTATATTCTGGACTTGCTTCAAATCTCAGCTGGCCCTATGGCCTTAAAAATTACTTAACCCCTCTGACCCTCAGTTTCCTTATCTGTAAAATGGAAATAGAAAACCCTGACCCACTGTACCATTGGGAAGAATACATTAGAAAATATGTTTAAAGCTTCTGGTTCAGAGTGAGTATATGGTAAATAGTGTTGTTATTACTGTGGTAGGTAGAGCAAGTGTGAGACTAGGAATTATACAGACTCCGGATCAAATACCAGCTTCACTGTATTGCATTTGTCCTTAGGCAAGATGCTTCACCTCTCAGTTTCTTCACTGGAGATTTCCACACACCAGTCATAGGGCTTTGGTCAGGGTTAGAAAATGACCGTAATAGCATATCAATGGCAAATGCTTGATGAGTACGCACCATGAATGAGAACTTACTCTCAGTACTTTACATGTATCAATTTCATTTCCAAAGCAACTTCATGAGGCAGATGTTATTACTATCCCCTTTCTATAGATTGGGGAATTGAGACACAGAGAGTTTAAGTAACTTGCTCAAAATTAAACGCTACACAATTGTAGTGCTGCTGTTTAAATTCAGGCAGTCTGGATTCAGAGTCTAAGCTCTTACAACAAATGGAGGATGGAATTGACTGCCTGGCATCTGGTTCTTAATGAATGTCGTAATAAATGTTAAGAGCCCCCTTCTCCCCTTCTCATTCCCTGTGTCAGGAGAGGGACCATGTTTTATGTAAGTCAATAGCTTTGGCACACAGCACCATGCCTAGCACAGAGGCGGAGGTGTGCTGAGTTGGCTGGTACTGGTTCTCAAAAGCCAGTTGTGCACCTTTCTCCCCGCTCCACATTCAGTAATGTCACGTCAGTAGCTTGAAATTGATTATGGGGAAGTATTTGTATCACAGGTGTCAGGCAATGCCAAAATGAGTCTTGGGCTTCACAATTAAGCCAGTAAATTCCCTTTTTTGCTTAAGCTCCTGTAAGTTGGGTTTTCATCATTTGTAACCCAAGGAGGTCAGTCTTAAAAATCTGTTATTTCAGATATTTTCAGGTAGGCCGAGGATGAGGGAGTGTACCATACAGCAATATTTACAAAGTTGATTACGTAGGGAGCAGTCCTACAAGATTGTAATAACCATGGAAACTTCTGATTATGGGGAAGATGATATTTATTCTAAAAGTTCTGCTTCACGAAGTTATTTATTAAAACACTTAGATCTGCTGTCCTATTTGCCTAACACACTTCCTGAGGTACGCAGGGGAGAACCAAGGACATGGATTTTTAATGTGAGAATTGAACTGTTGGTCACTGCCCGGAGGTATGCAATATTTTATAGATATGGGTAGCTGATTGTCAGATGGAGGCTTCTGCTGCTATTGCTGCTTCTATTTTGGTTCTAGCAGCTAAACAAGATGTCTCTTATGCCAAAGAATGCAGCAACAAAATTAGAAAAAGAAAAAGAACATCTCTTTTTGTTTGCACATGGCAATGTGGGTGGTCACAAGGATCCATAAGATTTTGTTTAATTTGTATGGTTTAACTTTATAAAAGCTTGTTTGTAACAATGCTTTCTACTTTCATTACATTTTATATTTTTCACAGTGCAAAGTTTTTGAAATGTATTATTTCTTTTGAGCTTCATAATGCCCCTATCAAGGAAAGAGTGGTACAGGGAGGTTAAGTGACCTGTTCAGTGTCACAGCCAGGTATTGGCAGAGATGGAATAATAACAACTCAGGTCTAGAGTGTCAACCATTGGTCTTGCACTACCACGAGCTGCTGGTAGATTTCAGATGGCATTCCTCTGGGTGGTCCACATTAGTCCACCAGGTGTTTAAGAAGCTGATCAAAATGGAAAGCAGATTGAAAAAAAAGAACACAACAGCATTTTTCTTTGCACATTTGAATGCATAATAAAATGCAAAAAAATAAGCCAGAACTGGAGAAAAGGAGAAGTGGCAGTTTAAATACCACAAATGTTTGTTTTTTAAAGAAAAGAGCCACAGGGTTTATTTTATTAAAAAGATTTTTCCCCCTGTGGTGGAAGCAAAAATAAGAAGATGGCCCAGTCATCTTCAGCCTGCCAAGTAGATTTTAGAAAACTAGATAATTCCTATTTAAACATCTCAAACCAAATCAGAAAGATAGCCAGGAGATATCACATGTGTCCTATTAGGACATTTCTTCCTTTAAGAAATATTTATTGAAAACTGAGTATGTACTAGGCACTATGCCCAGTCCTGAGAAGAATTCAAAGGTGCATAACATGGAGAGTTTCTGCTTATGATTAACTAAGAAATAGCCATAAACACAGGATTCTCAGACAGGGAGAGATCTGATCTGTTGATAATACTCGCCCAGAAGGCTGAGTCTTAGCTTCTTTGTGAAATCGAAGAGAATTCAAGAGGTGTAGGGTGGAAACAACTCTTGGTGATTAGTGTTGCTCAGCAAATTTAAATTCTCTTAATTACATTAAGGTTCTTGTTTCTAGTTCTTTAATCCTGTGATATACCTGGAGAGCATCTCTGTTTGCTTTTCCTTACCCCTGACTACATTCACTATTAGAAACTAATCAATGTCCAGTAATCATTGGATACGGAAGGAACGACTGGAACACCAAATCAGAAAAGGCTCCAGCCCACAGCCGTGCCAGTCAGTGGCCTTCAGGCCTGTTGTGTGCAAGAGCATTCAGAAAAGGCAAGAGCCACTGGTGACCGGAAGTCCCTAGTACGTCTGGACAAGTCCTGTGAGTTGGGACAACACCGCAAGTTAGTTGAGTGATCTCTAGGGACCATGATTACCCTGAAACTTAATCTGTGGCCTTACATATGGTCTATCCTGACATATGGTCTATCCTGACAATGTCCCAGTGCACGTGGGAATAATGTGTATGTCGTTGTGGAAGAGTATTCTATATGTCTGTCAGACTTACTTGCACTATTGTGCTGTTCCAGTGCTAGATTTACTAATTCCTGTCTGGCTGTTCTATCCATTGTTCACAGTGGGGTATTAAAGTCTCAACTGTTCTGTTTATCCAAGTTTGTACATTTTTGCTCATGTATTTTGATGATCTGTTATTAGGTATATAAATGATTATAATTATATCTTCTTGCTATATTGAAACTTTTGTTATTATATAGTATCTTTCTTTGTTTTTTGTAGCCCTTTTGATAAAGTCTATTTTATCTGATATTAGTATACTCATTCCTATTCTCTTTGGTTACTATTTTTAGGGAATATCATTATCCATTCTTTAACTTTCAATACATTTGTGCCTTTGGCTCTAAAGTGAGTTTCTTATATACAAAATATACTTGGATCATTTTTTAACCCATTCTGCCAATCTCTGTCTTTTAACTGGTGAGTTGAGTTTATTTACATTTAAAGTAATGACTGATAAGGAGGGACTTCTCTCACTTTGCTCTTTGTTTTCTCTGTGCCTTATAACATTTTGCTCTTCATTTCCTGCATTACTCTCTTAGTACTTTTTGTAGTGAAACATTTTACTTCCCTCCTTATTTCTCATTTTGTGTTTTTTTAAACTATTTCTTTGTGGTTACCGTGGAGATTACATTTAACATCTTAAATTTATAACACTCTAATTTGAATTTATACAAGTTTAATTTCAAAAACATAAAAACTCTGCTCCTATATAATTCTGTCCCCACCTCTTCCAGTGATTGATGTAAAAAAAGAAAAAACCCTACATCTTTATGCATTGCATTTCCAAAAACATAAGCTAAAAATTGTGTGTTTTTAAAATTAATTAGTTTTTTAAATCATGTAGAAAACAAAATGTGGAGCTACTAACAGAAGTTATAATAATTCTTGATGTTAGACTAATATTTTTTAATGTATTAGCCTCTTAAATCATGTGGAAACCAGAAAGTAGAGTTACAAACCATTTTTACCATATATTAGCTTTTATAATTGCCTATGTATATACTTTTACTGAGATCTTTATTTCCCCCTGTAGCTTTGAATTATTGTCCAGTGTCCTTTTACTTCAACCTCCTGGACCCCATTTGGCACTATTTACGGTCACGTCTAATGAACTCTCTCATCTTTAGTCTGGGAATATCTTAATTTGTCCCTCAGTTTTGAAAGACAGTTTAGCCAGACATAGGATTTTTGATTGACAGTGTTTTCCCTTTTAGCAGTTTGAATATATCAGCCCATTGTCTTCTATCCACCAAAGATTCTGATGAGAAATATGCTGATATTACTATCATTGAGGAGCCTTTGTATGCGAAGAATTGCTTGTCTCTTGCTGCCTTCAGGATTCTCTTGGTCTTTTGACAGTTTGATTATAACGTGTCTGGGTATGGATGCTTTGAGTTCCCTTTAGAATTAACTGAGATTCATGTCGTTTATCAAACTTGGGAAGTTTTGGCCATTATGTATTCAAATAATCTCTGTCTCTTTCTCTCTTCTCCTCTTGGAACTCCCACAGTATAAATGTTGATTCGTTTGATGGTGTCCCACAAGTTTCTTTCTCTTTTTTTTTAAGATTTTATTTATTTATTTTAGGCAGACTGGAAGAGAGGGAGAAAGAGAGAGAGAGAAACATCAATGTGTGGTGGCCTCCTGTGCGCCCCCCACTGGGGACCTGACCTGGTCCACAGCCCAGGCATGTGCCCTGACTGGGAACCCAACCAGCCACCCTCTGGTTCCCAGGCCAATGCTCAGTCCACTGAGCCACACCAGCCAGGGCTGCCCCACAAGTTTCCTAAGCTCTGTTCCCTTTTTAAAACCTTTCTTCTTTCTATTCTGCAGACTTCATAATTTTAATTGTCCTGTCTAAAGTTTACTGATTTTTCTGCCTGCTCAAATATACCTTTGTATCCCTCTAGTGAATTTTTTATTTCAGTTATTATAGTTTTTAGCTCTAGAATTTCTTTTTGGTTTCTTTTCAGGCTTTACATTCTTTATAGATACCATTTTGTCCATACATCACTGTGTTGATTTTCTGTATGTCTTCTTTTAGGTCTTTGAGAAACTTTTAAGACAATTCTTTAAATGTCTTTATCTACTAGATCCTCCATCTGACTTTAATCTGGGGAATTTTCTGTTTGTTTGTTTGTTTGTTTGTTTTGAATGGGATATAATTTCCTGTTTCTTTGTATGTCTTGTATTTTTTAGTTGAAAACTATACAGTTCAAACAAATAGCAACTCTGAAAATCAGATTCTTTACCTTCCCATGGTTTGTTGTTTTTCATTTTTGTTTGTTTTGTATAGCCTTAAACAAAGATTGATTGTTGTAGACTGTCTTTATGCTGAGGACTGTATGCCTTAGGTATAAAAACTAAAAGTTTTCTCGGGTATTTTCTGAGCCTACACCTTTCATTGGGCATGGGCATGCCTTTCTAATTTTCCATGTGTATGAAGTTGCTTTTGAATGTTCTAGTCTTTAATGTTGAACTTCCAAAAGGAAAAAAGAAAAAAATGAAGGGTCAAAAAAATATTAGCCCTTTAAATCCTTTAGAAACTGCTTCAGCTAGAGAGGGAGGAGATTGGAACAGTCAGTAGGTGATTCAAAATAGCTACCTGCCTCTGCATCCGCACCTTGGTCATCAGAAGCAGCCATCAGCAATTAAAACACAGATCTCCAATATTTGAAGAACAGGAGCCTTATTACCTGCCCTGGTTCCTGTGAGCCGTTCCAGGAACACAAGCACAGCTGCCTGCCATAGGGCTACGGGAATAGGCATGGCCAGCCTTTTCTGAGCTGAGATCTGAAAGTGATGGAAATTAACTGCAATTTACTGTCTGAGTCTTCCGCTAGAAGTTGTAAGTCTTTAATACACTCCGGAGTTCCAAAGTAGTTACATTAGACAGATCCTGCCAATACAACTGTTGTCCAACTGTGGACACAGATTTTTTGTTGCTTCTTCATCAGCCATCTTCCCAGAATCCTCCCCACTACCCATCACCCTTTTTTAAAAAAAGGTTGGCTTAGCAAAATCTCTTTAATTGCTTTACATTTCAAAAATTCCATAATTAAAAATTAGTCCTATAGATTAGAAAACATTCACAAACATACAGTCATGCACAACATTATGTGAACAATAAGTTCCCTGCCAGCATTATTTATAATAAAGGCATGTTGGAAATAATCTAAAGGTTCATCAACAAGGGAATGGTTAAATATATATATTTTAAAGTAATAATATAATTATAATGCGTAAGTATAATATTTATAATATATTATATATTTATATAAGTACATGCATAATGTAACAATTATATGTTATAACCTTATAATGTATTATATAGTATATAAATTATATCTATTATATAATGTATATATACTATAAAGATTGGGATATATAAAATGGAATGACACAGAAGGTTTCTAAGTGCTACTACTTGGTTACAAAAATTAAGCTGTAGAAAAATACGTTTATTTTGATTCCATTTGTGAATGAGAAGACCATATATATGTAAAGCCAAAGAAATAGTTCTAAAAGGATAAACAAGCATTTTTAATAGTTATCTCTGAGAGAGGAATGGAGGGAGTGTCAAAAATATTTAACTTTTTATTTCATATACTTTTGTACTGTTTGAATTGTTTTATTATTTTTTTTACAAAGGGCATGTATTTATATATTACATATGTATTTTTGTAAAGAATAAAGAAAACAAATCCTCATTCACATTTTTATGTTTCTGCATAGTCAGCCTTATTTAACAGAAATTTCTGGAAACAGAGTTTAAAGAATTATTGAATGGCAAACAAGCCTTGGAACTTAGACGGTCAGCGGGGGTGTCCAACCTGCAGGCCACAGGATGCATGCGTCCCAGGGCGACTATGAATGTGGCCCAACACAAAATCATACATTTACTTAAAACATTATGAGATTTTTTTGTGATTATGTGTCACAATCTACTTAACATGTGGCCCAAGACAACCCTTCTTCTTCCAGTGTGGCCCACAGATGCCAAAAGGTTGGACACCCCATCTAGAGGGATTTAAAGTTTCCTCTCCCCAGAGGTTTTGGGTTAGCCAAAAAGTCTGTTGAGTTTTTTGCTGTAAAATAAAAGATATTTTTCATTTTCACCAATAACTTTATCACTTTGGATATTTTGAGTATGTTGGCTGTCTCCTGTGTGGTATAACTTCGATTATTCTCAGTTAATGTCTTGATTTGATCACTGTAAACTCCAACTGGTCTACCTGACCATGGAGTATCGTCCAGTGAGAAATCTCCAGCTTGACACTTCGCAAACCACTCTTGATACGTTTGGTCACTCACAGCACCTTTTCCATATACTGCAAAAATCTTTTTTTGTGTTTCAGTTGCATTTTTACTTTTCTTGAAGTAAGAAAGCATAATATACTGAACATGTTGCATATTTTCTTCTATCTTTAATATTAAAATGGCCACATAAAAATTCACCAATTTTGATAAGTTTTTTTTTAAATGCATGCTGATATGATAGCTGTCACAATACAATCTAACAAAATTGTTTTGAATGAAGTTCAACACAACTAAGTGCTACTAGAGCCATCGTAGAGAAAAAACAAACAAAATTTTTGGTCAACCCAATATTTCAGGGTGGTAGAGGGAAGCTAAACACCTTCTCTCCTCTCATGGAGGAGATCTGTTTATATTGTGGAGCAAAGGTCTCTCTCTCTCTGTGTCTCTCTGTCTGACTCTCTCTGTGTCAGCTCCTCCTGTATAATCTCCAAGTTTCATAATTTCATTCTTTCTCTTTTGTGGTGTAAACCCTGCTACACACACAAATGCATCTGGCTCTCAGTGCATCACCCCGTGACAAATTGTGTCATGGGGAACTGATGATACAAGATGCTCTGTGAGTAAATTAAAGGTCTTTTCCATGATTCAGAGGTATTATGTTTCTGTGAATATGTGTATGTATGTATAATTATGCGTGTTAACTGCTAGCTTTCAAGTAGGAAATTATTTTATACTCTTCCCAGTTTTAGACTCAACACCAGGCAGTCAATTTAATTGAATTGTTTGGAGCATTCTTCCACTCCACAAACTAGGGTTGGAAAGACTAAAGCTATACCTCCTTTTATTGTGTTTCACTTTATTATGCTCCATAGATATTGTGTTCTTTTAAATATTTTAAATTTTTCAATTAGTTATCATTCAGTATTATATTAGTTTCAGGTGTACAGTATAATGGTTAGACATTATTCACTTACAAAGTGATCCCTCCCAATAAGTTTAGTTCCCCCGATACCATACATAGTTACCACATTATTATTGACTGACTATATTCCCTATGCTGTATTTTATATCCCCATGACTATTTTGTAACTGTCAGTTTTGTAACTTCTTATCCCTTTACCTTTTTCACCTAGCCCCCAACCCCCTACCCATATGGCAACCATCAGTTCTCTCTATCTATGAATTCATTTCTGTTTTGTTTGTTCATTTATTTCATCTTTTAGATTCCACATACAATGACACCATATGGTATTCGACTTTGTCTGACTTATTTCCCTTAGCATAGTACCCTCTAGGTTGATCTATGTTGTCATAAATGGTAAGATTTCATTACTTTTAATGGTCAATTTATACATTTTCCATTGTATAAATGTACCACATCTTCTTTATTCAGTCATTATCAATGGACACTTAGATTGCTTCCATATCTTGGCTATTGTAAATAATACTGTGATGAACATAGGGATGCATATATCTTTTTATATTAGTGTTTTCAATTTCTCTGGCTACATACCCAGAAGTGGGATTTTAATTTTTTGAGGAACCTCCATACTTTTTTTCCATAGTGGCTGTACTAATTTGAAATTCCACCAGCAGTGTACAAGATTTCCCTTTTCTCCATATCCTCACCAACACTTCTTTGTTAATTTGTTGATGATGGCCATTCTGACAGATGTGAGATGATCTCTCATTGTGGTTTTAATTTGCATTTCTCTGATAATTGGTGATGTTGAGCATCTTTTTATATGTCTATTGGCCATCTGTATGTCCTCCTTGAAGAAATGTCTATTCAGGTCCTCTGCCCATTTTTTAATTGGATTGTTTGCTTTTTCAAGTTAAGTTCTATGAGTTCTTTATGTATTGTTCTCTGTATATTTTGGGTATTAACCTTTTATCAGAAGCAGTAGATACTGCATTTTTATCAACACTGAAGCAAGATGATGGTTAGCATTTCTTAGCAATAAAGTATATTTTAATTAAGGGATGTAAATTTGTAGACATAATGCTATTGCACACTTTATAGATCACAATGTAATGTAAATATAATTTTTATATTCACTGGGAAGCCAAAAATTCATGTGACTCACTTTATTGTGATATTCGCTTTGTTGTGGTGATCTGCAACTGAACTCACAATGTCTTTGAAGTATGCCTGTGTGGTTATGAACTGTTGAATGTGTTTTTCTGAGGCAATCCTGGAATGAAGAAGACCTGGACTGTGTGCTCTGCTGAGGGGAGAAGGCACTTCTATTACAATAGGTGTCCAAGTATCCCACATAAGTGGAGGAGGCCAGAGGTTGAGATACAAGTGGATCCCATCTGGCTTTGCCCAAGGGGATTAGTCTGACTTCTGTCTTCCACTGTATCAGCTTTTTCCAAGAGAAAGAAAACTATTAAGATCATTTTAGAAGGAATGTGCAGCTCTGAAGGTGGTACGCATACTGAAGTGCTTACTGAGTCCTCTTCCAGGCCATCTTCAGAACACACCCAGGAGCACACTCCCAGCCCTCTCCCTCCCATCCAAAAGGAAATCCGTATGCTTACATTCAATTTTCTGGGATGCTCATATCAAGACTCTGTATTTTTTGACAGTCTTTGTTTTCTACTGAGAATGTCCCTTTAAGATTATAATTCTAGAATATTGGGCAAGGAAAGGACTATGGAAAACACCTTCACTGTGGACCTGAAGCAACTGAATCTCTGAGGAGTTTGGAGCCTGCTATTTCTGAAAGCCATTTTTCTGTTGATGGAGTCATTTTTTAAAAAATCCTCACCCCAGGACATGTTTATTGATTTCAGATAGAAAGGAAGGGGGGAGAGAGAAACATTTATGTGAGAGAGAAACATTTATCAGTTGCCCTCCCACACGTGCCCCCACCAGGGATTGAACCCACAACCTCGGTATATGTCCTGACTGTGGATTGAACCTGCATCCTTCTGGTATATGGGATAATGTTCCAACCAACTGAGCCACCCAGCCAGGGCAACATTCTCATTCGTTTTGTTACTCACTATGTTGGGTTTCAAGATGTATCAGCTTTTTCCTGTCACGTGGGTTTGGTTTTAATCATTTGGCATCTCTAAGGTTGCTTCTCTAACTACTTAAGATATTGTGTAGGCTTATTATAGTGACTCTTATCCACAGGTTCTGGCAAATAACTACATTTCCTCCATTCATTCATTTACTCAGGTATCATGTTCTATATAAGCACTGTCCAATAGAACATTTTGCAGTAATAGCCATGTTTCATAATTGGCGCTGTCCAATATTATAGCCATTAGCTACATATGGCTATTGGGCACTTGAAATGTAACTTGTGCAATGAAGGAACTTAAAATTTAGTATTATTTAATTTTAATTAATTTAACTATACATGAACAGTGGCTGCCATACCACAGTTCTACAGTTATTAACATCCTTTCTCACTTGGCCATTTCTAGGACAATGAGTGGCAATTCAGAGATGATCTGTATAAGAACGCAATTTAGACAGCCTGCTATCATGGCCCAACCCCCAAAGACCCTGTTATATTTGTTTTTTCTAAGGCAGAAGTAACTTGGCAGCTTCACAGGGGTTGTAATCAGATGAAGACTGAGAATTTCTGGGCCATGAATAACAAGGGAAGACTAGATTAGTGATGTAAGAGGATGATTTTGGATGGCCTTGTTTTGCCTCCTGAATGTAAGAACAAGATAAAATGCACTGGAAATAGAGGTAATTACTGAACGCAAAGCCAAATACAGAGAGCGGACAGAACATTGGAATGAATACTAAGCCTAATGTTTTATTAGCACTTTCTGTGCCCCAAGCATTATACTGAGCTACATAAGTGTACACACTATTTCATTTAGTCTTTACAACAATCCCATTATATTCCCCTTTTCACAGATGAGGAATCAGAATGTCACAAATTACTAAGTGGGTCATCCAAGACCACAAATGAGGTCTACCCACATCCAAGGCCTCTGCATATGTTCCCTTTTATATTGGGAGGTGGCAGATGAAGGGCATAATTCCAACTCTACTACCACCTTGTTGTGTAATCTTGTACAAATAATCTCACCTCTCTGGACTTCAGTTTCTCTACTGGTAAAATATAGAGGTGGGATTCAATGCTTTCTAAGTTCTCATTTAACTTTGACCTAACATTCTGATAACTCCGATTACCCTAACTTTCCTTGCAGATTTCAACATATCAAATTTTATTGAAATAAAATATGATGGGCTGCTTTTCTTCTGTTTTTTTTTTTCTTTTTCGATGTTGTTCCATGAACCACAAAAGGATTTGATTTGGATAGCAATAACATTTCCAGATTTTCTCTGTGGGTCAAATGTTAAATAGCATAGGTTAACATTCTTCTAAAAACACTAAAGAGACATTTTCTTGTGAAACATATGAACACACACTTGATCCTAGTGATACCTTGCCAATAACATAAAATACTATAAGTTGCTCTCCTGGTGGAGAAGTTTACTACCCAGTAGGGCTTTCTGTGGAGAAGGGGCAGTAGTCAGTCTATAGGAGGGTTTTGAAAAAGCATATTCAACAGCATAATAAATATATGCTATTGGAAACATTGGGAAGGAGAAGCATTTTAGTTTCCTTATATTAAGTAAAACACTATGAAAATCTGCTTATCTGGTGTAGACTGTGTGGAAGTAGTGCTTCTCTGTAGGGAGAGGGGAGGGGGCATAATATCAGAGGAGGAAGATGAGAGGAAAGCATATAGAAACTGACAAAGAGAAAAGTAGATTCTGGGTCATAAAAACCCATACACTCATACAGGTACCAATTACTATGAACAGATAGATAATATTCCATAATGTGCATATACAAACATTCACATATTGATGGGCCTTCATTTTCTAAGATATTTTGTGTATATCAAAAAAAAGGTGAGAAAAGTTGGCTTTATATTCACATGTAATATTAAAACTTGAAGATTTGGACTGGTAGTGGACAGCAAGATTAGGCAGCCAGGACTGCCTTGGAGACAGACAGTTCACATGCCAGAAACTGAGTATAGTTTCTCATATCATAAAATCGTAGGCTTAGATAGCTGAAAGAGATTTAAAAATAACTGAGTCCAGTCCCCTAATTTTACCAAGGAGGAAATTGAGGCCCAGAGAGGTTATCTTCCCCAAGGCCACATAACTAATGAAGTGTCACAGTCCTGATTAACGTCTTCTCAATCTGGTATATCCTTCTTTGAAAGAAAGTAATAAAAGGATTATAAGTCCTCCTATGATAAGGTACTGAGGTGTCTCTTCCATTAGTAGTTTTAGCTATATGCAGGTGGTTTTAAAAGTCCTGCACAGCTTGGCCCTTATTCTTCTCATATTCCAAAATACTTTCCATTTATTGTGCACATAGAGGTAAGATTTTTGTATTAATGCAAGCATTCAAAGACTGTCACTGAGCTTCCTCTACTGCCTGAAGAGGCATCAGAGTATAATGGTTGCAAGTCCATGCTCCAATCACTGCTATCCCTCATTCTACTTGTATGACCTTGGGTAAATTCATTGATTTCTCTAAGCTTCAGTTTTCCCATCTCTAATGGGAGAAAATAAAATTCTGCCTTATATTGTTGTTATGAGGGTTAAAATAAAATAACACAGGTAAAGTGACGTCAAATAGTAAGTGGACTTCAGCCATTACTATAATATGTCAAACACTGTGCTAGGGTCCCAAGACACACAGATGGTTCCGATTCTTAAGGAGCTGATTATATATTTGCAGTTCTATAAATTAAACCTCTCTTGTCACTGGTTTGTGCCTTTCTACAAGATACTCCTTTTGTTTAATCCTCTCTTACCCATTCAGTACTCATTACTTGCCATCAAAGCGGTGTTGTCTTTTAAGACCCAAAGGGATTTCACTTCTTCCATGAAGTCTTTCCAGACTACCCCAGCTGGTAGTCATATCTCTTTACTTATATTCCCATAACCCTATAGCATATGGTTTTATAGCACTTTTTTACCATCTTCCTTGTGTCAGACTTAATGATGTATATACCTTCTTTAATCTTTGTAGTCAGTACTCAACTGATAATTGGTAAATTCGATTCTATCAACAATATGGTCATATATTATTATTATGTTGGTAATAATTATTTTATAGATGTAAAAACTATGGTTCCAAAAGATGAATTCAGCTACCTAAACCCTACCAGCTAATGAGTAGTAAGACCAAGACTAAAACCAAGATCTTCCAACAACAACTTCAAAATGGATTCCTCTCTTTATATACCTCAACTTGGACAAGTCACTCACCCACAAGGGAACAGGAAAAGCGATGGTGAAAGTGTGGTAGGGAAATACAGAGTACAACTTGATGTTATAAAAACACCTAATAAAATAAACATTTTTCCATGTGTATTGACTGCTCACTCTGTGTGAGACATACAAGACGATAGATTGATTTTGAGCTATGTAGCCAACGCAGAATAGGGGGCATAATCTTGTCTCCTGAAGCTAACTAAGTCCAGATGTTGTTCCAATATAACACACCTATATGTTGGCAAGGATTTTGCATACAAAAGCAAATCAGTGATTTTTATTGTGTGGCATTAACATCCTATAAATCAGTACTTTAGGCCTGAATAGTGTCTTTTCTTTCTTTCTTTTTTTTTAGAATTTTTATGAGTTTATTTTTTAAATTATATTTTATTGATTATGCTATTATAATTGTCCCAGTTTTTCTCCCTTTGCCCTCCTCCACCCAGCATCCCCTGTCAGGCACTCCCCACACCATTTTTCATGTCCATGGGTCATGCGTATAAGTTCTTTGGTTACTCCATTTCCTGTACTGTATTTTACATCCCATGGTTATTCTGTTACTACCTATTTGTACTTCTTAATCTCCTCATCTCTTCACCCATTCCCTCACAACCCCTCCCATCTGGCAACCACCAGAACATTCTCCATATCCATGATTCTGTCTCTGTTCTTATTTGCTTAGTTTGTTTTTTAGATTCAATTATTGATAGACATGTATTTTGGACATTTTATTGTTCATAGTTTTGATCTTCTACTTTTTCTTAAATAAGTCCCTTTAGCATTTCATCCAATAATGGTTTGGTGATGATGAATTCCTTTAGTTTTTTCTTGTCTGGGAAGCTCTTTATCTGCCTTCGATTCTAAATGATAGCTTTGCTATCAAAGCAAAGCAATGGGTAGAGCAATCTTGGCTGTAGGTCCCTGCTTTTCATGACTTTGAATATTTCTTGCCAGTCCCTTCTAGCCTGCAAAGTTTCTTTTGAGAAATCAGCTGACAGTCTTATGGGAACTCCCCTGTAGGTAACTAACTACTTTTCTTTTGCTGCATTTAAGATTCTCTCTTTATCAATGCAAATTAAAACCACAATGAGATACCACTTCACACCAGTCAAAATTGCTGTCATAAACAGATCAACAAACAAGTGCTGGTGAGGTTGTGGAGAAAAGGGAACTCTAGTACACTGTTGGTGGAAATGCAGACTGGTACAGCCACTGTGGAAAACAGTATGGAATTTCCTCAGAAAACTAAAAATGGAACAGCCTTTTGACATGACAATTCCACTGCTGGGATTATACTCTAAGACTCCTGAAACACCAATTCAAAAGAACCTATGCACCCCAATGTTCATAGCAGCACAATTTATAATAGACAAGTGCTAGAAGCAACCCAAGTGCCCATTAGTAAATGAATGGATCAGAAAACTATAATACATTTACACAATGGAATTCTATGCAGCAGAAAGAAAAAAGGGGTTCCTATCCTTCTTGACAGCATGGATGGATCTGGAGAGCATTATGCTAAGTGAAATAAGCCAGGCAGTTAAAGACAAATACCATATGATCTCACCTATAAGTGGAACCTAATCAACAAAACAAGGAAGCAAAATATAACCACAGGCAGTGAAATAAAGAACAAACCAACAGTAACCAGAAGGGAGGTAGGAAGGTATAATAGGGGGAAACGGTGGGAGGGTCATCAAGGAACATATATAAGGGACACATGGACAAAACCAAAGTGGGATAGCATTGAGGGTGGGAGGTAGGAATGACTGGGGTGGGGTGGGGTGGAGTGGTGGGGGGTGGAATGGAGACAACTGTACTTGAACAACAATAAAAAAAGGATTCTCTCTTTATCTTTAACTTTTGGCACTTTAATTATGATGTGTCTTAGCAGAGACCTCTTTGCATCCATCTTGTTTGGGGCCCTCTGTGCTTCCTGGAATTGCATGTCTAGTTCCTTCACCAAATTAGGAAAATTTTCTTTCATTATTTTTTCAAATAGATTTCTAATTTCTCCTGTTTTCTCTTTTCCTTCTGGCACCCCTATGATGCAAATGTTGGACCTCTTGAAGTTGTCCCAAAGACTTCTTACACTATCCTCATTTTTTTGGATTTGTTTTTCTTCCTTGTTGTTCTGATTGGTTTTTTTTGTTGTTGTTTTTGTGGGGCTTTTTTTTTTTTTTTTTTGCTTCCTTATGTTCCAAATCACTGGATTGATTCTTGGCTTCATCCACTCTACTGTTGTTCCCCTATAAATTTTTCTTTATTTCAATTAGTGTATCCTTCATTTCTGACTGGATCGTTTTTATGCTGCTGATGTCCTCACTCAGTTCCTTGAGCATCCTTATAACCAGTGTTTTGAACTCTGCATCTGATAGATTGCTTATCTCTATTCATTTAGTTCTTTTTCTGGAGTTTTGATCTGTTTTCTCATTTGGGCCATGTTTCTTTTTTTCCTTATGTTAGCACTCTACCTGTGTTTGTTTCTATATATTAGGTAGAGCTGCTGTGACTCCCCATCTTGGTAGTGTGGCTTAATGTAGTAGGCGTCCTGTAGGGTTCAGTGGCACAGCCTTCCCTATCATTCAAGTTGGGTACTCAAGGTGTGCTCTCCATGTGAGCTGAGTACATCCTCCTCTTGTAGTTGAACCTTGATTGCTGTCAGCAGGTCAATGGGAGGGATTTACCCAGGCCAGTCAGCTGCAAGAACTGGCTGTGAGGGCTGATCACCAACTTCCATCCTCTGTGAAGGATCAGCTGTGCAAGGGCGGGGTGGTGGTGCTTCATCATGGTCTATAGCTGCCCACTGAGTACACAGGCTCTGGGGTTTCCCAGGTGGTGCAGGTCAAGGTCAGCCCCCACCTGTGTTCAGCCCGGGGCTGCCCTGCATGAGCTATAAAGCAGTCTGGGATGGCTACTTGTGCTGGGCTTGGAGATTCCCAGGTGAAGCCAAGCTGTGAATCTAGGCTGGCTGCTGCTAGTAGTGCCAGGCCTGGGGGACACTTAGCAAGAGGTATGGGGGCTGGGCGCTTACCAAGGCCAGCTGTTGCTTTTTTGATAGGATTTAGGAAGTTGTGAAGCAGGAGCCATTCATGTGGAAAAGCCACTGTTAACCTCTTGGGTGGGTGGGTAAGTTGGGTGGGACAGAGCCTCAGCGGATCTGCAGGGCAGAGTAAATAGAGTTAGCCAGGTTGATGGAGTCTCAGATATGGTGCCTGCCTGCTGGCTCTGTGGCTCTGTGGGGGGGAGGGTTTAGAAAAGGGACAATGACTTCTGCTCATCTTTCTATCTGGGAGAAAGCTGTCCCCCAGCTCCTGCCTTAATGCCAGAAACTTCAGTTCCTCCCTGTATGCCACTGGTGCCTTTCAAGCTGCTTCCCTAGTGCTGGAGCTCAGAGGGAGTGAGTCCGAGTAAGTCTGTGTGTCAGTTCTTTAAGGAAAACTGCTTAGGGCTCCAGAAGTTTCTTCCACTGACTCAATCCCTGCTGAGTTTTATAGCCAGAAGTTATGGGGACTTACCTTCCTGGCATTAGAACTCTGGGCTAGGGGGCCTGTTATGGGGCTGGGACTCCTCACTCCTGACATACCCCTCCCAAATTTTTATCCACCACACCTGGATGTAGGCTGTTCAAAGTCAGTCTGTTGTGTGATCTCGAAGCAAGGACAATTCATCTTCTACCAAAGAAAGGCTTCTCTATTTATGGGATAATGAAATTCAAAACTACCTTAAAGTTCACCCAGCCCGATCTCCTTCCCATAGCAGAAACATTTTCTAAATCAGCAAAGATGGATAAGACCATCAACGATGTAAAAATATTATTAAAATGTTTTTTCCATTTCCAAATAATTTCAAAACTATAGGAATCCTGTCATTTTGACATTTTTATCTCAAGTCCTTTTAAAGTTTTTTATAGATTTTTAAAAGAACTTTCCTTGAACAGGTCGGTATATAAATATACACATAGTTATATATCATATATTTGCATACACATATATTGCTTTTTGTTGTAAGTTTTACATAATCATATTTAGGAGGTTTATATCTATTTGCAACTTGACTTTTTCATTGAATGTTATGCTTTTTTCCAGATTTGTTCAGGTTAATGTATATTATGCTAATTTGTTTATTTCAATGGTTTGAATAACTATTCAGTATTTTATTTTATGGATATATCTAGGATTATGGTACTATTTATTATTCAAAGCAGGCCTCTTTTGAAAATTAAAATGGGCTCAATTAATAATTACTGTTGTAATAATTAATAATTACTAATATAACAGGCATAACTTAGGACTGTGCCAGGCAAATCAGAAGGTCAGGTCAGCCTAAGTATGCTGCAATTTATATGCTTTCAATTTTCAGGTAGTATAAGCTGTAATACATTTAATCTCTTCAAACATGCTTTCTGGTGCACAAGTGCAAGAATTTTCTCTGTATTCTAGTAAAAATTCTGAGCTATAGATGTGCATATTTTTACTGTACTACATATCGACATATTACTTTGCAAATTTATATACCCATTACTTATGCATAGGACTTTTCCCACATTTTCATCAATATTTGTAGACTCACTTGAGAGTGGCATTTCATTATTGTTTCAATTTGCATGTCCCGATTAACAGTGAGATTGCACTAACTTCTGTGTGTTGGCTGGCCATTTAGATTACCCCTGCTGGTAAACCACTGTCATTTCTGTGTTATAATAGTTGGGTTAACTTCAGGTTAAGTAGAATGTGTCTATTTTTTTAATCCTCTTCCAGTGATATGTTTATTGATTTTAGAGAGATAAGGAGGGAGAAGAGAAAGACAGAGAAATGTTGATAAGAGAAAGAAACATCAATTGGCTGCCTCCTGTACATGCCCCAGCCAGGGACTGAACCCACAACCTAGTATGTGCCCTGATTGGGAATCGAACCCGCAACATTTTGGTGCAGGGAACAATTCTCCAACCAACTGAGCCACCTAACCAGGGCTAAAATATGGCTGTTTTTAAATTAAAAAAAAAAATAAATTGAAGTATAAGTGACATAAATGTCATTTTTTTAATCCTATTTGAAAATTTCTGTCTTTTGGGTGAGTTTAGACAATTTATATTTTCTGATTTTAAGTATATTGCACTACATATTGCTTTTCTTGATCAACCCTGCTACTGGTCATCAGTTTTACTAACCTTTTCAAGTAATAGATGTTGGTTATAACAAATTTGGTGAGAACTGATGTCTTAAAACAGGAATCTTCCAATCCATGAACATGGCACATCTCTCCATTTTATTTGAATCTTTAATTTTCCTCAGCGATGTTTTGTTATTTTTATGTCTGGTATTTATTATTTTTGATGCTACTGTAAAGGGTATTTTATAATTCATTTTCACATTGCTGCTAGGATATACAACTGATTTTTTTACATATTTATCTTATATGAGTTACCAATGTCAGCCTTGCTAAATTAACTCATTGATTCAAATTGTAGATTTTGGGATTTTTTTAAAGTACAAAGCCACATAACTTATGAATAAAAGCAGTTTTGCGTCTTCCTTTCCATCCTTTTACCTTTTATTTATTTTTTCCCCTTATTGCTCTGAAATACAGTAGTGACCACAGTAGGGAGAACAGATGTCTTTATGTTGTTTCTGACTGCAGGGGGAAATATTTCGTCATAATGTTGAGTATGCCATGGTTTTTGCAGATGGCCTTTATCAATTAAAGTTCACTTGTATTCCTAGTTTGCTGAGAGTTTCTAATACAAATGTGTTAAGTTTTATCTCAATGCTTTGCATCTACTGAGATAAAATGTTACCGTATTTTGCTGTGTATAATGCACACTTCTTTTGCCCAAATTTTTGTGGGAAAAATAAGGATGCACATTATGTATGGCTATAATGATTACATACCATGGGTATAATATTCTGATGTACGATGCGCACAAAACCATGGGTGCGCACTACACACAGCAAGATACGGTATTTTTCTCCTGCTTTATTTAGTCAATATGGTGAGTTACAGTGACTGACTCTTCTGAATCTTAAGTCAGCCTTGGAATAAATCTTAAGCCAACCCCATTTGGTCATAATGTATTGTGCTGCTTATACATTGGCCTTTGATTGACAGCCTGGCAATCAAAAATTTGGGCTCTGAAATGCTATATGAGATTTGGTTCTACTCTGAAGAGATTTGAGACTAATCTTTTGAACCTCCTGCCCCATGTGGTTTCAAAATATAGCACTTGTCTTGACTCTCCCACACTGATGGAATTTTATCTCCTGCGTCCTTCAAGATGACAGAGATTTCACTCCGATTTTTAGAAGTTTCCAGGTCAGCTCACTGGCCTCATTTGCTCTCCCGGAACTCAGCAATTGTCCTGTGGAAGAAACTGGCCGTGTGTTTCCACCCTTACAAAAGTGTAGAGTCTTAACTTTCAGAATTCACAAAGGCTAGTTTCAGCTAAGGAGGAGAGTAAACAATGTGGGAAGGAATCATTGTCCATCAGACGATGCAAAGTTAGGAGCCTAAAATCTGTATCATTAAGCCAGAGCAAGAACAGGAGGGAGTGAAGGAATCCAGTCCCAGCACGAGATTAATTTAAATGCTATTCTATCTCCAGCACTTGGTCCTAATCGTCTCCTCTTCAGTACTCAATACCTGCATTCATGCTGACTGGCCCCTGGGATGCAGAGCAGCCCATTGTCCCCACCGAAAGGAAATGAAAAATTGGCTGATGCTAAACAGGCCTCCTTTAGCAGCTACAGCCACTAAGCATTGTGTCCTGCAGCGTGATTAATGATTTTTCTTTCCCTTTACATTTAAGAGCTGTGTGGTTTAGATTGGAAGAGAGAAACAGAGTGAAGAAGGCAGATGAGGCAGAGACAGGGCAGGGATGCAAAAGTAAACAAGGGGGAACCAGGTGAGGGAAGGAGCAGGGAGAAAGTGATTTCCCAGTATGAAATGGAGAATTAATCAGAACATATATTTTTTCTTCATATAAAGGATTTTCTATGCTACATAATAATTTCAAATTATTTAGGACTATCTTATTTAAATGATCGACTCTACTGAAAAGAATAAAGAGAAAGAAACATTAAAAGAGGCTTTGCATCCCCCTATAGTATTTTTGTTTTTAAGTCATCTTTTCCTGACCTTGAAAAGAAACAGAGCTTCATTATCACTCTGTACAATTGCACATTAATGATTGTAATGTAAGAATTTAAATACATGAGGGGGACAAGGAATTGGGAGGAATGATGCTTGGCACCTTGATATCCTTTTTTTCTCTTCCTGCTTTCCCCAGGTCTCCCTACTTCTTATATAGATATTGATATGGATTATGTATATATAGT
Organism: Trachops cirrhosus; assembly: GCA_028533065.1. Classification (NCBI taxonomy): domain Eukaryota; kingdom Metazoa; phylum Chordata; class Mammalia; order Chiroptera; family Phyllostomidae; genus Trachops; species Trachops cirrhosus. Next base: position 12,778,110 of record CM052551.1, on the reverse strand, counting down.
ATATATTATATTGTATATACATATAAGTACATATTTACTTACATAAAGTACACATTATAAGTACACAATGATTATGTAGTTATATAAAGTAGTATATATATTAACATGTACGTTACATGTATTATATATACAATATAAAGTACATATTAATATATATAGCGTGACATATGTTGCATATATATGATACATGAGATATCTCCTTATCTCTCTATATCATGAGGGATATGAGGCCATAACACCTGTCACCTCATTTATTGACATAGTAGATTTTCCAGATCTGACTGTCTAGGCCAGCGTCTGCTTTCTCCTTCACCTTCCCAAATGTGTCAAAGTGCTCTGCAACACGGAAAAAACTTCTGCCAAGGGCTTATACATTATGAAGGTTGGCATTTTGTCATCAACTTCAGGTTAAAGGTACAAATGCTATTTTCATTCTTCGTGTTTAGTACCTACACTGGGCGTTTATGTACTGGATTCACAGTAGCTTCCCCTAAGGCTGTAGGTCCTCCATTAATATGGACCCCTGATACTGGGATCTGAAGGGTATGCCAGAGATGACCTATGGAGAGCATTTTGCAGAGGACTTGACAGAAAGAAAGGGGGAAGCTATTTAGGGGTATTGTATGCAATTGAGGTTTGAAGCAGCCAGCAGCCAAGAATCAGACACTTGTGCACATGAGAGAGCAAGCAAGTTTGCTCGGCTGGAACAGAAAGTAATTGTAGGTCAAAGATCAATCATAAATAAGGATAAGAATACTGAAGGATGTTAATGGACAGTCTTTTAAAATTTGATTGATTGATTTTTTAAGAGAGAAAAGAAGGGAGGGGAGGAAATGAGGCGATGGGGGGAGAAGACATCGATTTGTTGTTCCACCTATTTATGTATTCATTGCTTGCTTCTTGTATGTGCCCTGACTGGAGATTGAACCTGCAACCTTGGTGTATCGGGATGATGCTCTAAGCAACTGAACTACCTAGTCAGGGCAATGGACAGTCTTAGAGACTAGTATGAAGTGAAGCATTCATATTCGATTAAAAGAGACAAACCATGTAAATTTCTGACAGGCTATCAGTAGATCAAAGATGAGGTTCATGCTTACCAGTCAAGGCACTGGAGTGTAACTTGATCAAAATTTTTGAGATGGAACTTGTTTTTTAAAGGGCAGACAGAAAAGGCAGGCGGATTTGTAATATGCTGCTAGGTGTCATGTGATTAGAGAAGGTGCAGACTAGACTACGAAGTAGAAAGAGGTAGGAAAGGATGGCTCTGAAAGGTTGTTCAGATAAAGAGACAGGAGGGAAGAATGGTAACACAGAAGAAAGTTTGCAGAAGGAAGAGGGCAGGGGGACAGACAAGAACAAGGAACAGCTCTCTCTGTACATTACACTCACCTCAAATCCTGTCACACTGTGATCTGGACAACTGAATCCACCTGAGAAGAGTTAACCATAGAACACTCCCAGCCCATTTTGTTTTTCTATACAAAATCCTCCAGGCCCCCTCGTTGCCTAATGGAGCAAAGGCCCTGATCCTTAGAAGGGCCTAAAAGGCTCTCTATGATCTGGTCTCCATCTGCCTTTTAACCTACCTCTCTCCACTCCCTTCCTGAACACTTAATCCTCTAGCAAACACCACAGATTAAAATAGTCCCTCCTGTGCCGCACCTTTCTCCCCTTACTAGCTCCTAACCACCGTGCCTCACCATTACCAACACTCACACACACACACACACACACACACACGCACACACACTACATGCCCAAAATTGCCATCACACCCCACACACAAAAAAAGAAAAGAAAAAGACATAAGAGGACTGGACACACTAGTCATGGTCGTGCTGGAGGAAGTAACTTGTAACACTCCGTGTAGTGCACCAGGAGAGCCGGATGGTAGTAGCGTGCCACTGACAGGGATGGAAAGTTGGGAAGCAATGAGGGTCCTGTCTAGGCTGTAGTACGAGTTTCTTTGCCACCTCTTTATAAGTGCAGGTTTTATGACACAGGTGTAATAATTAATCCAAATGGCTAGCAGATGTGGTTATCCATCTTTGGGCATACTGGCCTCCAAACAGTCTCCCAATCAGCAAATTCTCAAGCAAGGCCAAAGAAAATTAAAGAAAATAAATTCTGTTGAGATATTTATGGAGGCCACCTGGATAGAAATTTGACAGCTAAGAACTTGCCTGGATGCCAGGCAACTAAGGAAAGGTCAAAGCCCCTGGAGCAATAGGGCTTGGGAGCCAGAGAACAGAAATGTAGGGGGAGAAGTGTTCAGTCACATTCCATCGCAAAAGATTAAAAAATGGGGCTTTGCTTTTCAGAGAGAAACGTTGCTAAATTCTCTCTGTGCACTCTGAAGAAAGCTGCCCTGTCCCTTGACAAGGATCCCATCGTTTCCTTTAATTACACTTTTTACTCTGGCTGAATTAGCCCATCAGTGATGGCTTTGTTTACAAATCAGCCACCATCTCCTATTTCTACTGTCACTTCCTTGATTCATGGTATTAAATTATCGCCTCCCAATAAAGACAGTTTCTAACTAGTCTTCCTTTCTTCAGTCTCTTCCCACTCCGGCCATAGCAATCATTCTAAACTACAACCGTGATTATATTGTTTACCTGTTTAAAAATTCCATCACTTCCCCAGTTGCCCATTGAATATAATCTAAATGCCTTTGCCTGTTATTCAAACCTCTACATAAGTTAAAATTAATTTATCTTTCTAGTCTCATTGCATACTGCATGAGCCCTCTGCTTCAGATAAACAAACTAATCTCTATTCTTCAGTATTTCCTACCTCTCTTTTGCTGCTTATACACGTGAATTCCTCCTTTTTTTCTCTACACCTGCTCACAACTATAATTTCATCTTTTAAGGGCCCACTCATAGCCGACTTACCTGTATTCTGTGTGCTAGGCACTGTTGTAGGCTGTGAGAATGCAGTGATGAAAAGATAGACAAGGTCATTGCTGTCATGGATTCCATCCTAATGGGAGAAATAATAAAAATAACATCAAAAACAATAACAGATTAAGCTATGATAACGATAAGAGCTATGAGGAAAATAGGACGATGTGGTTTCCAGGTCAGGTGAAGATGGAATAGGCACTTTCCATCCTGTATTTCCTACTTAATCCAACTGTAACACCTAGACAAAACGTGTGAAACAGCAGTTTCAGGGCTCTGAGAAGTAAATGGAAGCAGCCATATTTGGAAAGAAGACCATAATTCTAGGATTTCTGGCTCAAGAAGTAGGAAAGGGCAGTAGATATTCAGAGAGAAAATGCAGAAATTCCCACCTCCTGTCCCCCATTTTCTCACTTTTCAATCCCTAAGCAATCCCATGGTAGCAGTAGTAGGTAGTAGGAGCCCACAGGAGCCAAAGCTCAATGAGACGCTCAGAGGCTCCAGCCAAGGCACCAAAAAGAGGAGCCACAAGGACAGGAAAGTACCTAGGAGATTGCTCAGACAGAGTAAATCGTACAGCCATTCCATAAAGTTTTTATGAATTTCTAGGCTCACCCTTTAGACATGGCTGCATGGATCAGATCGTGTTCAAATCTCAAACACTTTAAAAACTGAACTAACAGATTAACCATATCTCTCAGGTACCAGATTGGCTTCTGTGTGGTGTACATGAAGGATATCTTTGAATAAAACTGCAATGGCTTTGAAAACTGAATTGACATTGGACCAAGAGTCAATACAAGGTGGGTTGGAAATTGTGACCTAAAACTAACCAGGTGAGCTACCTACAAAAGCATAAATGTCAACATGCTTTATGGGACTTAAACAAGACCCAATGTCTCATAACATAATACTCAAAATGTGTAGGATAAAGTCCAAAATTACCCAACATCAAACCAGGAGCATCTTAAGCTATTTGATAAAAGACAGTATTTGCCAACACTATATGACACAGATGTTAGAATTATGTGACAAGGACTGTAAAGCTGCTATTTTTTTAAATGCTTCAGCAAGCAGTTATGAACACTCTTGAAACAAATGCAATAATAGTCAGAGCAAAACACATAGAAGATATAAAGAAAATGCTCTAAAAATTTTAGACAATAACTCAAATCATAAAAGCTCACTGTGTAGGCTCAAAAACAGAATGGAAATGGCACAGAAAATAGCCAGTGAACTTGAAGATCAGTAGAAATTATCCAATATGGAAAACGGAAAGAGAAAAAGACCAAAAGAATCAATAAAACTTAAGGTACTCATGGGATGATTTAAAAAGTTGAATACTAGTTTCACTGGAGTCCATATGGAAAGGAAAAAGGTTTACAGCTGATAAAAATACTTGAAAACATAAAAGTCAAAAACGTCTTCAATTTAATGAAATATGTAAGTCTACAGATTCAAGAAGTTCAGTGAACTCTAAGCAGAATAAACCTAAAGAAATCTGTGCCCATATATTGGGTTGGCCAAAAAGTTCATTTGGTTTGTAAGATGGCTCTAGTAGTGCTTAGTTGTCTTTAATTTCACTTGAAACAATTTTGTTAGATTATACTGTGACAACTGTCCTATCAGGCTGCATTTTTCAAAAAACATCAAAACTGGTGAATTCTTGTATAACCATTTTAATGTTGAAGATGGAATAAAATAAGCAACACTTTTGGCATATTATGCTTTATTATTTCAAGAAAGGTAAAAATGCAACTGAAACACACACACAAAAAAAAGATTTGTGTAGTATATGGAAAAGGTGTTGTGACTGATCGAACATGTCATAAGTGGTTTGAGAGGTTTTGTGCTGGAAATTTCTCACTGGATGATGCTCTACAGTTGGGTAGACCAGTTGAAATTGACCAAATCGAGACATTACTTGAGAACAATCAACATTATACCATGTGGGAGATAGCCAACATACTCAAAATGTCCAAATCAATCAAGTTATTGGTGAAAATGAAAATGTGTCTTTTATTTTATGGAAAAAAACTCAACAGACTTTTTGGCCAACCCAATATATCATAATCAAAACAGTGAAAACTGAACATAAATAAAAGTATTTGAAAACAGCCAAAGAAAAGCAGTGCCTTACCTATAGGACTACAGTGATTTGAATGATTGTGAATTTCTCTGGAACCATGGAGGCCGGAAAGAGGTGGTACTTAGAAAAACAGACGTTACATTATAGAGCAGTTTTAGGTTCAGAGAACAATTGAGCATAAGATACAGACTTCCCATGTAACCCTCTGCCCTCACACACATAGCCTCCCCCATTGTCAGAATCCCA
>CM052551.1:12747741-12772366 GCA_028533065.1 Trachops cirrhosus | reverse complement strand
TTTATTTAGCTCTTTCATTTCTTAGTCAAAGTTTTGTAGTCCTCCTCAGGTAGGTCTTACACATATGCTATTGATCATACAAAACAGCAGGATAAAACCTGAAAATGTTTGTAAACATCTTGCAAGCACATAGCCAGTACACAACAAATATTTTCTATTCTCCACTTCTGTAGACACCGCACAATGCATGATGGCTAGGAGGAAATCGTGTGTTTATCATCTTTGGACAAAGGAGCTGAAAGGAAATTGATTTAGCTGTGTTTCATACTCAGATAAATAAAATAAATGTGGATTCAGCTACCTCCCATGTTCCAAATCCATATTCCGTTGTCCTTTTCTAAGAGTTTAGAATCTAAAAATACTACTTCTTCTCAATCCAGTTGGGTCCTTGTTTATTTGGCTTGGCCTGACTTACATGGATCACTGTGCCTTGTCATATAACCCTACTCAGCAACCCCCACCCTCTGAAGCCTGTCTTCCTGCCAATTCCAGTGCAGACCACCTTTTCTAATTTTGTCTCACCTCTGGGCTTCTGCTGTTATTTACCACTTAATTATCTGGCTGTTTGTCTACTGCAAAATGTGTTTAAGAACTGGAGTGTCCAACACTGATCAGCAAGCGGAATGCCGTGGACTCTATAGGTCTGGGGCTAGGTTTTTGACTGGATGTTGACAAAATAAATAAAATAGTCGACACTCTCCTGAACATGCAGTCAGAGTGGAATTGGAAGGAGAATATGAGGGTACAATCCAAAATTGCAGGGTCACTGTACACCAAGAACAATGTAGCCTCACAGGCTTTGCAAACTCCAAGACACCTACAAAGAAGTTCCCTAAACATATTTGAAAGAAGAAGATAGGTAGGATAGTTACAGTGATGCTTAGAAATAAAAATAAAGTGGCAAAGCAGCTGAATGACTAAGGTATTTATTGAAATTCACAGTATAAATTACTTTGAATGACCATCCTAGTAGTACGAGATCAGAGTAGGCCCCACTATACCCTGCCGAGACCCCATCCCCATCCCTAGACCCTGTAACAATGGGCAGAGTGGGCACATGGCCCTATTGTGTGGAATTAAGGAATGGAATGCATACACAGGTGAAGAGAGAAAAATAATGAAGCAACCCACAACACAGTAGAGTAATAAAGTTATGTGGAACTTTTAAGTCCAAACATGATCAATTTTATTTCTAATACCTACTTAGAATTCACTAGCCCAGTTCAAATGTCTGTTTACCATAATACAGTGCTTCACAGTTTAAAAAGAGCTCTTGACTTAACCTCACTTTATTCCGATTTAACGTGTACTTGTTTACCAATGTGCTAACAGATTTCCATTATGCACTGCAAAGACCGACCTGCTTTTATGACCATCCTGATTATAATCTCCATATTAAAGTAAAGCTTCACTCTGAACACCTACAAAAAATAAAACCTCACGGGCAGAGTTCACTTCAAAAGGCAGCACAAAACCACTTAAGGAGAAAAAAGTTAATGCCGGTATGTTAAAATAATCAGCTAAATTGGGGTCACACTGTTAGGGGGTAGGGGTAGGAGGAGCAGCACCACCTTGGAGAGTTCAAAGAGAAGGGACATTATTAAAGAAAGAATCAGCCACACTTTGTTTCTGTTCTTTCCCACGTGGAGGGTGTACGTTGATTTGCTGCTGCTCCTTGGCCTCTCCTGCCACGTTTGGCCTACCCTTGCTCTAGTTAACTACCACCTGGACATCCACTTTCAGCAGCTCCAAATTCTGTTAACATCCTCATTCATTATCATCTCTTTTCTCATTCGTGGTTATGAGTTTAAGCATAAGAGAATCCATTCACTGGCATTGTGCTAGGGTTTCAAGAGGGAGCATAAATCAACACGGGGAAATTTTATTAGCCCTCCACGCTGTAAACCTGCTCTATTTTGTCTTACAAGTAATACTTCGATCAAATGGAATTTTTTTACATAAATAGAAAAAAACCTAAAATTCATATAGGACCATGAAAAATATACTTTCTAATTGTCCTCCTGATTTCTATCAAAATTTTAATGAAACTGCAGAAAACAAAACAAAGTTGTTGATATACTGTCCACATGCAAACTAGACATTGCTCATCTATCTACATATTTGGCAGACAGTGCAAATGTAAATTTTCACAAATTCCATTCGGTCTGTAAACTTTTTTTCTAAAGAAATAGAAAGATCTTATTAAATGTTTACATACACCTTGTATACAGCAATACTAAACAAGGATATGATTTGATTACTAGTGATATTGAGACTTCATAAAGAATGTTTTTGGTCACTTTTAAGTTTCCGTGAGGTATGTGGAAACAATGAGCTTTTCAGTTTTACAGAAGGAGGGGACAGCATTCTTAGACATGTGCCTTCAAGGTGGCTGTCATTGTTGCCAGCCATGGAAAAGATGTTATAAGGTTGGCCTGCAGGAGTGAAATCATAATTTCAAATGTGGGATAAGAAAAATATTCTTATCTAATTTAGAAATATATTGAGGATGAGAATGAAGAAAAGAATTACTGTGAAACAGAAATTTGTAAGCTGTTTTTCCAAAATTGTTTGACGCTATTTGGAAGAGGTCATAGGAGCCTAGAAAGGGATGAACTGACTGCATCTGAGCTGTTTGATGTCACCTAGTTTGTGACAAAAGTCATGCTGTTAGAAATAAAACTGCTTTAGAACTAAAAAAAAAAAGTTATCCTAAAAGGACAAACAAGTTAAATAGAATTTTCTCAATTTCATTGTTAAAACTATAGCTTTTTTGAATTCAACTTCAATTTCATAGGTTCAAATAATTTTTATGTTTCTTGGTCATTTAAAAAAATCTTTATAATAACACAAATGGGTACATATAGTACTAATTATATTTACCTGGAGGGAAATAGAAAATAAAAGTATTCACATTTAACATTGATATATATATCATGTAACAATTTAAAGAGTTCACATTTCTTATCTCATTTGATACCACAACAAACCTCAAAGCTGGAGCTCAGTTATTATTACACTCATTTCTTAGAAGATAAACTGCTACCAAGAAGTGAATATAGTCGCCCAAGATTGTACAGTGGTAAGAGGTGCACTCAGGGTTTGAATCAGGTCTTTTGATCCCCAGTCACAGTGTTCTGTTTATTATCACAATTATCTTCTCCTCTATATCCCTACAAAGACTTTTATATACTTGTTTAATGCCATGAGTAAACTAAAAAAGAGAAATAATACCTTACTGTTAGGTAGGGTGGGATAGTTCGGACACTGATGTAGGAGTTCTTTTCCTAAGACTGTTATTTTTGAAAAAATTTACTGGGGTGACATTGGTTAAAAAGATTATGTAGATTTTTAGTGCACGCCTGTTCTTAGTTTGTCAGTCTAAAGCCAGGCCAGTGGCAGAGACACAAAGCAACTTAGTGTTTTAAAAATTCAGCAAAATTCAGACCAAGCAACGGGAAATTTATATTTTACAGTTGTCGAACTCGAGTGAACATCTGGATGGATACACAGTCATACAGATATATTCAAATGGCTAGACACTTTGTGATATGATTACCAAATGTACAATTGATTGAATGCTTTGTAAACATCCAGATGGTTTAAACTTCAAAGGCAGTCTTTAAGTAATTCTGGATGAGTTATCTCCTTCCTTTTTTCCACCTGTAATATTTACCACTTTCATAAGATGCTTAAATATGATGAGGTCCATTAAGAACCTTCATGACTTTGAGAAATGAAAAATATTAATTTCTAACTGAATATTAGTAGGCCAAAATAATGTATTACTCACCATCATGGGATGGGTTATAAACAACCCTAATATTCCATTTGTAATTAATTAATGCTGCCCATCCACCCAAATGTGGGGACTGATTTTGTTCTCCAAATTTCTTCTGTTTCAAGTAGCATCCATTTTTTTGACTTGCAAATAATATCTTCTAGATGTTAGATCCTGTTTTCTACCCTTCAGTATTCCAAACACACACAGAAGAGAGGAGGAAATACCAGCCAACAGATCAAGTCATATCCTTCATTGGCCTCTGACTAATTCCTGCCTTTTTAGGAGAAAATTCAACTGTCAGCTTTTTTAAGTCCCTTTAGGGAGTATCTTGGCCTCTGATATCAATTAATTAATTAATTTATGTTTTCACTGAGGATTGAATCCCACTGAATTAAAGATTATATAAGATGTAGCAAGTAGTCGGAAAGAAATAATACGATAATGCTTTGGAGTATATACTCTTCTGTTCTTAATTCAATATTTATAAGAGCCTTGAGAGATTGATGATATAATGTGAATTTTATCCACGAAGCCACGTAGCTCAGATATGTTAAGCAACTTGCCAAAGAGATGGGTCTTTAACCCAGACTTGACCCCAAATCCAATGGTATTTTTTAGTAGATCAGGTTTTCCAGTGCTGTGCTCAGTGAAAACCATGAGTTTTGGGATGTTGATTAGGAGTCATATTTTTCTTCTTTCTTTTTATCTGCTTAAGTTTTATTTCACTAAGGCTGTCTATTTTATTCTGTTGTCCCAGCCACCCTCCACCCCAGTTTTGGCTTCCATATCATACTTTATTTTTCTGAGACATTGACTTACTCCTTTTCTGGTACCTTGCTACTTGAAAGTGTAGTCGGAGAACCAGTGGTATCAGTATCACCTGGAAGTTTGTTACAGATGGAAAATCTAAGACCCCATCACGACTTAATGAATCAGAATACACTTTTAGACAGAATTCTCAGGTAATGGTACGAACGTGGGAGAGTGAGAAACCCTGCTTTGTCACAGGCCTCTGTTAACCCCTCCCTGGGCTCTTTAGCAACTACATCCTCAAACAAACAAAAAGATTAGTTGTGAAAGGCGGGCTGCATGCCGAAGGATGAATTATATGTAGATTGTTAAACGTGCATGTTCACACATGTACATATATAACCACAATTATTATGTTATTCCACTGCTACATACCTCTCAAATTTTCCACATAGACCCTCACGGTCCAGGCTTGCTTAGCCTGTCATCCTCATCCTCACCATCATTCCTCCAACCCCGCTGTGATTTATGTTCCACCCATACTGACCTACTGGAATTTGCTAAACAGTCCACGTTTTTCATCTTGTCTCTGTCCGGTACTTTGTCCATTCAGCCCCCTCTGCCTGATACAGCTTTCCCATTCCTCTTCACTTGGCCTGTGTCTCCTTGTCTTTTAGGTCCCCTCTTAGGGGACAGCATCTCTGGGGGTCAATTCCTGCCCCTTTAAGGATGAGTACATACCTTATACATTCATTTATTTCCTCAGTCAATACTGATTACGTGTTCATCAGGTCCTAGCTACCTCCATTGTAGCACTTAACGCAGTGTATTGCAGTTGTTTGAGTTATTGCCTTTCTAGGTAAGAAATTCTTTGAAAATGGGAGTTTCTTGATTCATCCAATAAGTGTTTATTAAGTACCCCAACTATACACGTTGTAAACAGTGCCCTACACTGAGGATGTCCACACGAATGTCCTTTATTAAAGGCAAAGGGAAAGGATCTGGTTGACATCCTCAGTGTGGTCTCTGTGGGATGTTGTAGCCTTCACCTGGTCTTTTTGGGGCAGCCTCAATTCAAAACTTTACTCCTATATTCTCTGAAGTTTACTAATTTTTAGTTTAAAAAATATAGCCGTCATCATCATCAAACTCAGTATTCCCATCTTAAAAATTAAGCACAGACTTTGGGTGTGTGGTGTTACAGTGTTACACACGACACAGGCCGCAGCAAAAGAAACGCAGCTCTGGGGCTGGACCGCAGTGGTGCAAACTGCCGTTCGGAAGCTTTCGTACGTCAGCTTGCGCAGACTCCGTTTGCTCATGTATAAGGTGAGGGTGATCATTCCTAACTTACAGAGCTGTTAGGGAATCAAATGAAAAATGTACATAGAGCACTTAGTACAGGGACTGAAGTAAATGCTCAATAAATATTTGCTGCTACTACTTGTGTGTGGGATAGTCTTCAAAGCAATACTATATCACCATCATGAAAAGGTATTGCTACTGGTAGAAAACTTGGGGTTCCTTGCTGTATATTGGAGACAATCTCTTGCCTTCTTTCCTTCTCCAAGAAAGTAAAAGAAAGTAAAAGTCTTTCCTAATTATTGTCCACTCTGTTACCCAAAGACTCCCCAGACCAGCCAAAACAAATTGAGGGCAGCCAACTACAAGGTTGTAAGCAAATTGCCGTCATTACACAGACCATAGGAAATTACAAAAAATTGTGAGAAAGTACAGACATAAAGGAATCTCGTTCAACACTTGCGTATCTATCTGGCTTGGGACAATAACAAAAAAGTTCCCAAGGACAGCAGAGACCTTTTCCATTGTTCGACTCAGCATTTCACGGAGGACTTAATGACAGAAGGCATTTCAGTTGTAATTATTTTCCTCTGGGTCCCACCCAGGCCACCCTCCAGCTGCCTCTCCGCAGCCCTGCCCAAGCTCTGTAGAAGAGAAAAGGGACACAGGGAGATGTCTGTGGCCAGACTGTCTCCAATTAGTCAGGATGAGAACAATGATTGGCTTTTCCTCTGGGCCAGCCTGGAAAAAAGTCCCGCCTTGTCAGCTGGGAGGGGGAAGGATTTTTTGCCAATTCGTCACTTAATTCCAACCAGGACTCTTCAGGGATGTACATTCACTGTGGTCCGTTTCACCCAAGCAGTCAGAGCCCTGGAGACTCAGAAGAAGTGGGTGGCAGTGGCCCCAGAAAAGAAGACGTGGCAGCTAAACCCGCTTCTCAAAGCCTCAGTAGGGCACGCAGACTTCATTAGGCTGCTTCTTTCTCAGAGGCCAGTTCCCACGGTAGGCCACAGGACAGTGCCCAAGATTATGAAAATTTAATAATAATCCTTCCTTCTCCGGAGTACTTTTGTCCTAGGTGATCTGCACACCAAAGATACAGGGGGAAAAAAGAGAGAGAGAGAAAACCTGCCCTGAACGGCCGCTGGGGACTGGCTGCTGAGCAGTCTGCGGCCCGGGCCAGCTGGAGCTGAGTATCCACTCTTAAACAAAACTATGCTAAGACGTCAATGATTGGTACTTGCCATGAGGACTAAGGGATAACGACCAGATTAAAAGTCATATATCAGATTCACATTCCAGCTCCAATACTTAAGGCCTGGAAACGCAACATTTTCTGCCTCCTGTTCCTTTTAATATGGTGAGAAAAAGTAAGGTGTTTTTGCATAAATTAAGCATAGTAAATAAATGCAAATTGTAAAATTCTCAACAAATATTTGTTGTTGTAGTTAATATGCTGTATCAGAAGTAAATGCATTTCACCATGAGATCCTAAAAATTCTAAGAGGTAAGCCATAGAGACAACTTTTGAATAGCAGCAATAGAGATTTTAGAGCCAGTAATAACTAGACTGTAGAGCAAGTGAGGGACCCTCTAAGGTCTCCACATCTCAGGATGTAGATTAGGAGTATTTACTACTAATTTATACATGTGCATTTATACTTATGCATACATGTGGGTAGACATACATATACAGTGTGTGTAGCTAATTCCCTGTATGTGGCATCGGTACTTCAAGTTTCCAGCCCCTTCAGTGACCTCAGGTCACCCATTATTTTCTCCTGAAGTCTTGAAACTTCACTGAGCACAATCCAATAAAAAAATTCTGTGATAACTTTTCTATTTTGTTTTGTAAACTTATCTACTCACTAGGCAACTACTTCTGGAATTATTTAAGCTCTAGAGAACCTTCTAAGCCAGCTCTGCCCTTTTTGTAAGTCCAGGGTTGCTGGACCCCTGCACTGTCAGGGGAAGAAACACCCCTGTCGTTGGGCCTGACTCACCCCAGGATGCCTTTGGCTTCTGGGCAAGCACTCCGGTGCCCAGCACTAGGACGGGCACCTAGAGGTGACCCTAAGGTAACCTCCACCGAGGCACACCCCTTGTATAATCCCTTTTGGCTATAGCTTTTGTGAGAGCAGGAAATAAAAATGGAGATAAAAACGGGGCAGAAAGGGAAATAAAGTAAAGGAAAAAACTGAGAAAGAATCCCCGAGAAACTCTAGCCAAATATATTTAACAATTTTTACATCTGGTGGGGAAATAGCCAGGAAAGAACCCCTATGTAGGTGGTGGGTCTTGAGGGAATGTCAAGTTGATGAAGCTATCGTTCACACATTCCAGCTTTGGCCCCCCTCATCCACCCCCCACTCTCACAAGCTGTTCCTTAGATCAGCAAAGGGTCTCTCCTCTTCAATGTACCTTTAAATACCTAGATCCTCTGTAGCCCCAATGCCTCCGCCTTCAGGAGAGGGAGGGCTTAAGTCAATAAGCTGTTCAGGGACGCCACTACCAATAAGCAGAAAGTCAGAGGAAATGGATACTTAACCTCCACTGTACTCAGTGTACCATCGCGCCTCCCTCATAGCCTGGAGGAGTCTCCCAAAGAGAGGGGCTGGCTGAGTGCTTCCAAGCCTGAGTGCTGGGCTGCTGAGGAGAGCTGCGGTGAAAAGAGAAGTCCAGTTTCACCTTTATTAGTTGCGTGCCCTGAGGCAGTAAGCTGTGATCTCCCCAGCCCAGTTTCTTGATCTATCAAGTAAAATGGACGGTGCTCACCCCGATCCAACAGTACAGAATTGCTGAGAAATCAAAGTCAAAATCCAGTAAGAAATGGCATCCGGCTACCAAATTGTAATGTACTCTCTCATTCTGACAAAGAATCTAAGAGGAGAGGACAAAATATGAGCTTAATGCCACTGAAAACTGGAGCTGACCATTAAGTATCCAGTTTAGCATCAGCTGCCACTGGACACTTGGAACAGCAATGTGGCTGCTTGCCTGGCTTTTGCTGCTGGCCGTCAGTCATGCATTTTCTGTGGAGGGTACGTGGGGTTTGTAAACAATTTATTATGAAGTATGTCAGTACACAAGAGTATATATAACGTGTATGTAGGATTTAATAACAATAAGACAAGCCGGTAGTAAACAGGTTATCACCAGTGCCTACAGCTTCCCGTGGGTCCCTTCCTGATTGTATTCCCTCCCCTTCTGAAATAATGCTGCATCTTCTCATTATCATCCCCTTGCTTTTCATGTCATTACCACAAAGGTACGTGTCTTGAATATTCATAGGTTAGCTTTGCCATTTTCTTAAACTTCATTTAATGGAATCATACTAAGTATTCTTTTGTTACTTAGGTTTACAAAAAATTTTTTTATCCTTACTTGAAGGCATTTTTTTCATTGCTTTTAGAGAGAGGAAGGGGTGGGGAGAGAAGGAAAGAAACATCAATTTGAGAGAGAAACATTGATTGGTTGCCCTCTCACACACATCCAGACCAGGGATTGAACCTACCATCCAGGCACGTGCCCTGACCAGGACTCGAACCCGTGACTCTTTGGTCTATGGAACAGTGCTCCAACCTGAGCCACACTGGCCAGGGCTATTACTTTTTATTGTTCAGTGTTATATTCCTGAGATTCAGGCACATTGATACAAATAATCTTTTAAATTTTATAGTTATATTATGTTGCATTGTATGGGTAAACATAATTTATTATCTCTTCTCTTAAGGGACATATATATGAGTTGTTTCCAGTACTTTAGTATTATAAGCAATACATCTATGGATGTGCTTGTACGTGTTATCTGGTACATATTTCAGAGTTTTTCAAGATATATAGGGTCCAGCACAGATAACACCCCTTTTTATTACAAAATCTTTTATTACAAAATCATAAGCAGGTAATTCTGTAACATAACAATATCACACTCAAGCACACCATATGACATTTTAGGTGCAATGTTTAAATTAAAACTATAAATTATTACACCTACCAACCACACTCAGGCAGGCCTTCCTTCTGCCGGATCCTGTGTGTGCGTGTGTGTGTGTATCCAGGAATAGAATTGCTGGTCATGGGATACACACGTATCTTCAGCTCTGTCAGATAATGCAAAAGTATTTACCCATGGAGTGATTATTCCAATTTATGATTCAGTCACAGTGTGCAAATCCCTGTTGCTGCACATACACACCAGCAATTGGGAAGGTCAGGTGTCATAGTGCTGGCCAGTCTGTTAGTTTCAGTTTTCATCTTCTGATTATTGATGAGGTGGAATATATTCAGGTATGATTATTGGTCATCTGTGTGTTTTTTATGAGTTATATGCTCATGTCTTTTGTCCAATTTTTATATTGTATTGTATACTTTCTTGTTTATAAGTTCTGAATGCTAATCCTTTTTTAGTTATGTGTTAGAAATATCTTTGTTAGATCTGTGGTTTTTCATTTAATCTATGACATCTTTTCATGAAAACTAATAATTTTAATGTAAAATTTATCAAATGTTTTTCTTTATGGTTTGCATATTTTGAGTTCTATATAATAAATTTATCCCCATCCTAAGGTCATTAAGAATTTACCACAGTGAATCTAAAAATTTTAAAGTTTTGTCCCCCAAATTTGTCCTAATAAATCTGGATGCTTTTTAAAAATTCTTTTATTATAAAAAAGTATACTCATAAGAAAAATGCATATATACAGTAAAATCTGTATATAATTACTATAAAGTAAAATATACAATAATCTATATATTTACTTTTCTGTAAATGTACAGATTAATTACCATACAGTGATCACCTGTATGGTAACTACCACCCAGGTCAAGAAATAGCAGATGAGCTAGCCTCCAGAGGTGCCCCATGTCACCTCCCAACTGCTATTTCCCATCTGTCTTAGCAGCTATAACTACTATTTGGACTTCTAACCCAGTAGCTTGGTTTTGCCTGTCTTCAGAGTTAAATAAATGGAATCAAAAGGTATGGAATCTTCTGCATTTAGCTTCATTTATTCAATATTATGTTTTTGATATTTATGTATGTTGTTGCATTTAACAGTAGTTTCTTCACTTTCTTTTTAAAAAATTTCCTTTCAGCCACAACCTTTGCTATATCCTACCAATTTTTCTACATGCTGTTTTTCTGATTGTGTGATTCTGATTTCCACTATATTTTTGATGTGGACCCTGGCCTGCAGGATCCATGTGTTGTGGTTGTTATGAACAAATACACACAAACAACAGAAGTCCTGTGGAGAAAAAGGGATGGCGTGGCCACTCTCTAAGAGAGAGAGGGCAAGAGAGCCGTGGCCCCTGCCTGGACAGGCTAATTTATTGCTTTCTGGAGTATGATCCTCATTTACTATGCACAGGTTCACTGCAGGTGGTTACCTTTTACAGATAACAAAGGAAAGAATGTTGCTAATTACTTCAAAGAGAAGGATGTTGCAGATCAGGGGGAAAGTGGTTGAATTGGTTGCACTCCATACTTGGGAGGTTTAGCTCAGACTTTAGGAAGTTATAGTAAGCCCTTGCTGCCTCAATCCAGGGTAAGGGAGTTTTAGCAAAAGCAAGTCTCATAGCAGTCTAGGTACAATGCAGGCCTGATTCCCCACAGGAAAACCTCTCCATGACTGTGGTCCTGTATGCCACTCTTTCCCCAATGGTTTTTAACGTGGAGGCTGGGCTACATTTCCACACCACGCGAAACGGCTCCCTACATATTTTTTATCTTGTTAAGGCATCAAGAAGTATCTTTAAAATTTTTAAATATGGAAATAAAGAAAATGATACACTGTGAAATTTATAAAATAAATAATAAATAAATTAAAAATAAATAATAAAAGTAAATTTAAAAATTAAATTTAAAATTATTTAAAAAAAATAAATGACCATTAACAGAAAAATCTGTTCTGTTTCTACCTATACATTACCTATTAATAAAAAATAAATTAAGAAAACTTTTTTTACAATAGCATATAAAAGAATAAAATGCTTGGGAATAAATTTAATCCCAGAGATGAAAAACTTGCACACTGAAAACTACAGAACATTGCTGAAACTAGCAAAAATACTGATAAATGGAAAAACACCTGTGTTCATGAATTGGTAGACTTACTATTATTAAAATATCAATATTACCAAAAACAATTGACAGATTTAATGCAATTCCTATCAAAATGCCAGTTGCATCTTTTATAGAAATAGAAAAAGTATCCTGGAATTCACTTAGAATCTCAGGGTATGTATAATAGCCAAAGAATCGTACAAGAGAACAAAGTTAGAAGTCTTATACTTCTGATGTTAAAACTTATCACAAAGGTACAATAATCAAAACACTAGTGTAAAGACAGACATAAAGACAGAAGGAGTAGATTGGAGAACTTAGAAGTAAATCCTTGTATATGTGTTTAAATCATGCTCAGCAAGGGGCCAGGACCATTCACTAGGGAAAGGACAGTCCATTCAAGAAATGGTGTGGGTTATGTTGATTATGTTCCAGTTAAAGGTGAGATCATATGATGTTTGTCCCTCACTGCCTGGCTTATTTCACTTAGCATAATGCTCATAATCAACAAAAGAAAAAAGCAAACAAAATATAACCAGAGTCATTGAAATTAAGAACAATCTAACAATAGCCAGAGGGGAGATGGGAGGGGACAGTGGGGAGAAGGGTTTCAGGAACTACTATAAAGGACACATGGACAAAACCAAGGGGGAAGGTGGAAGCAAGGGAGGGAGGTGGGTTTGGAAGGGGTGGGGAGGAGGAGGGGGGAGAAAATACAGACAACTGTAATTGAACAACAATAAAATAATTTAAATAAAAAATAAAAAAAATGGCATTGGGAAAACTGGGTATCTACATGCAGAATTACAAAGTTAGACCTTTCTGGTACACCATACAAAAAAACGGATCAAAGACTGTAGATGTTGGGAGACATAGGGTTAAAGCTTATGACATTGCATTTGTCAGTGACTTCCTGGATATGATACCAAATGCACAGGTAATAAAATTAAAAATAGATAAATTACACTAAATCAAAATTAAAATTTTCTATGCATCAAACAACACAATCAATCAGTGAAAAGCCAACCAAAGTAATGGCAGAAAGTATTTGTGTGTATATGTAGGTATTCTAGAAAATATAAAGAATTATAAGGAATTACAACTCAACAACCAAAAAACATAAAACCGAATTTTTAAGAAAATGGGCAAAGGACTTAAACAGACATTTCTCCAGAGAAGATATACAAATGGCCAAACAAGCATATGAAAAGATGCTCAACATCACTAATTAAGGAAGTACAAATCAAAACCACAATGAGATACCACTTCATACCCATTAGGATAGCTACTATCAAAAAAATAAAAAAAGTATTGGTGAAGATGCGGAGTAATTGGGACTCTTTGCATTGTTGATAGAAATGTAGGGTGGGACAGTGCTATGGGAAACAGTATGGCTGATACTCAAAAAATTAAAAATAGAATTACCGTATGATCCAGAAATTTCACTTCTTACTATATATCCAAAAGAATGGAAAGCTGGGTCCTGAAGAGAGACTTTTACACTCACGATCATAGCAGCCTTATGTATAATAGCTGGAAGCAACCCAGTGTTCATGGGCAGGGGACTGGATAGGCCAACCGTGGTACATGCATACAATGGAATATTAGAAAGGAAGAAAATTCTGACATGTGCTACAACATGGGTGAGCCTTGAGGACATTATGCTAAGTGAAATAAGCCAGTCTCACAAAGACAGATACTATATGATTACACTTATATGAAGTATCTAAAGTAGAGTCACAGAAACAGGAAGTAGTTGCTGCAAGTTGGAGAGGGAGAAATGGATAGTTTTTAATGGGTACACAGTTTCAGTTTTGCATATGCCAAAAATGTTTAAGATGGTAAATATTTCATATATTTTACTACTATTTTTTTACCACAAAAAAACTAAAGCTGATCTTTACTAAAATTTTTATGACCATGGTTCAGCTAACAAAATGTATGATGGCCCAAATTTTAAAAAAAAACAAAAACTGACATATAATTCCTCACCTGTAATATTGTCAAACATGGTAGAAGCGTGAGGACGCATTCTGAGGCAGGGCTCTGGGGAAACAGGCACAGTCATGCCTTGTGGTAGGAATGCCAGTTGGTATGAACCTATTGGGCAGGAAACTTAGAAATATATCCAACACATTTAGGCAAGTGTTTTACCTTTTGACTCAGTAATCTCACCTCTAGAAATTTACCTCCATATTTACGAGTATGTGGGTGTGTGGGCCTCTCCCAGGTGTAAGATTTAAGATTCCTGGGCCCAATGTATCAATAATAGTTGTTTCAATTTGTTGCCATAATCTCTGCCCCAATTTCCACTGCTTTCAGTACTGTCTAGATGTGCTAGTCTTACTGGTATCAAGTACTAGAATGGTAATTTGAAAAATCTAGTTTTACATATGTAAAAGGACACCATTAAGCCTCTTTAATTGACACTATTTGACTTAACACAGAGGATGAGCAAGTTTTATATTTGTTGCTCATCTGTGGATTTTTTTGGAAATCGAAGAAAAGAGTCATCAAGAGATAAAATGGCATCAAATCGATCGCACGTGTTTCTATCATCAGAACAAACACTCTAGAACTATTGATTCTGTTCATACCAATGGCAGTGTGAATGGCACATTTGACACATGGAACTCATCCTTTTTTTTTTGACACTCCACCTCTATGTCAATGATGTTCAACCTCTTTCATCTCATGGCACACATAAACTAATTACTAAACTTCTGAGGCACACAAAAATACATATTTTTGCCCATTTGCCATAAAAGTAAGTATAATTTTGACTCATTCACACTGGATGGCTATCGTTGTGTTGGCTGTTGTCATACTTTTTTAAATTGACAACTGAAGGGAAAAGAGGTCAGTGCCTCTGACTAAGTCAAATAGTCAGGGAGTACATATTTTAAAAATTCTTGCAACATCCCATTTGAAAGTTGCTGCTCTATATGACAAAATTATTTAAAGTAATAGTCATTAAATAAAATGAATAATAATGGTCAAAAAGCGAGATACTGTTCAGACATCCCACAGACCTTAGGATGTAATTTCTACCAGGTTTAAAGCCATTTATAAGGTTGGATATTCTTTTTTTTCCTCTCCCAATACCCATAGTCTACAGCTGAAACAAAATAATTATTTCAATTTTGAAAAACAGGCATGTTTTTTCAGTGTGTGGTAAGGATTTATCAAATCATGAAGTTGTCAAGTGTTGAGTGCCTTCTTTGCTCTTTTCTCCTTTTCTTTGAACTGCAGAGAAAGATCCGTATTTATTCTGAAAAGATTCACTTCCTTTCTTAACCAGATTAACTCTTTTCATCTGGAAAGAGTATTGACCAAGCAGAAATATCAGAATAGATTAAAATATCGTTCTTCTTCATCAAAGTGTCTCTTCTTCATCAAAGTCTTGGCTTTACTAATGCCATTTTCTTATCCGTTTGTTTAAAGGGTCTGCCAGTGTCGACATTTACTGACATACCCTTTCTCTTCCTCATTGTCCATGCTGATAGGAAATGATTCATTGTTATCTTTCATCCCCGTGTCATCTGAACCTTGCGTTGTTTGTAGTGCTCATGCTTTGGCTGTGCCAACGCGCCCTGTTCACAGTTTTCATAAACTCTGTGCAATGCTGAAGCCATTACGTATTTCAGAAATAGATCCAGACATGGCTGCAGTTGCCTCTTCTGCTTTCTTAAAAATTTTCATTTTCGAGCTCCAATGGGTTCTGACCATCTCATATTGGTGTGGGTTTTTCACTCATATTTCTTTACACAGCTTAGAAAAAATATTAAACAGTTGCTGGTTAAAACAATATACCAAAATACTGAAAGACCTGCCGAATTTCTATAGGACAGATGTACAGAATTTGATAGCTTTTATATCAACCTGACAGTTTTAGCTTCGATGCTTTTATTCGAATGTTATGTCAACTTTATGAAAATCATCATCCATAACTAAAAAGTGGATTTTTACACAAACAAAATGCCTGCAAAGTGCTCAATTTTTTGTAAGGATGAAATTGTAGCACTGGAGTAATGTTTTATTTTCTTGATTAGTTCTTTAGCTTTAAACCAAATAATAAATTTAAAAGAGAATACATTTCAATTTTTTAAATATTTTCCAAAATCATGTGAAAATTTTACATGTGAACTAAAGTTGTACTTTCCAAATAAAAATATTATACTTCACAGTTTTCATTCTGTTCCACTGTTTAAATTTTGAACACAAGTAATAACTCCATGTAATCATACAGATGACAAAATTGAATTAAATTTCTGTTTATCTTTACAATTACAATACTACCATTGCTTATTTTAAACCTACAGGCTTTTTAAAAGAATATACCCATTTTAAAAAGATTTCAATTGCTTTTAGAGAGAGGGGAAAGAAGGGAGAGAGAGAGAGAAACATCAATGTGTGGTTGCCACTTGAGTGCCCCCTATTGGGGACCTGGCCTATAACCCAGGCATGTGCCCTGACTGGGAATCAAACCAGTGACCCTTGAATTGTAAGCTGCTACTCAATCCACCGAGCCACACAAGCCAGAGCTCTACAGTTTTTCTAAAAAAATGTATTATTAAACTTACTGGAGTGATATTGGTTAATAAAATTATATAGGTTTCAGGTGTACAATTCTATGATGCATTGATACGTGCACCGGCCCGCAGTGTCCAAGGCATTCTGGATGAGATACAAGACAAATTCACAGACTGCCGAGTCCTGTGGAGGAAAAGGGACGGCCCGGCTACTCCCTCAAGGGGAGAGTGCCTCCAAGCAGCCTGGCCACTCCCTCAAAGGAGAGTGCCCGACCCTTGCCTTGACAGGTTTATATTGGCTTTCAATTTGCATGGGAATACAGGTAAAGCTCATTATTCATTGTCAGGCAGTAAGGATCAAACAATAGATAGCATACAAAGAACTATGAGGGCTTATTCTGAGTCAGGATCTGTTAGCTAAAGGGCTATAAAACTTTGGGAAACAAACTCATTTCCTGCTCGGACCTTTATCATTTAATTGAGAGCATTCTTAGCAAAGCAGGTTTCACAGTTTATGTATTCTTTCTTAGGCCTGATCACTTGGGGAACCCGCCCTTTCCAGCACAGGGCTGCACCGCCCTCTGTCATTGTTTCAGGCTTAAATCAGGCTGGGGAAGTAAGGCAGCCAGGAGATTAGGAGACTTCTCGCAGACCGAATGAGGACTCAGGCTATGTCAAAGCCGTGGGGTAAGGGTCCATCACCCCCTTTTGCTATAGCCCCCCAGGTCCTTCTCTCGGGCCTCCCCATGATCGTGCCTTAGTCATTCCCCCCTTGGGGAATCTTACCCGTCATTGGCTAACTGACCAAGCATTGGGGGCCAGTTATGGATGAAGTAAAAGGAACAGAATCGGCACTTCTGCCAGGGAGATAAGCTTTGTCTCCTTAGTGGCTTATGGTCCAAGGTCGCTCCCTCAGCCTTAGTCATGGGGATGGTGGGGGAGTTAAAGCTCCTGAAACCAGGCAGGGCAGTTCCCAACAATGCATCATCCATATATTGCAGTATGGGGCTACCATCCAAAGTCAAATCTTATTCCATCACCATATATCAGACCCTCTTTACTCTTTACTGCCCTCCAACCTCTTCCCTCCATTGTCTGTGTCTGTGAGTTTTTGTTTCTTGTTCTTGTTTGTCCATTTGTTGCTTTCAGTTTTATATCCCACAAATGAGTGAAATCATATGGTTCTTAATGTACAGTTTAAGTACAGGACCATCAGTATATAGGGGTTGTGAGGAACCTGTATACAAAATACACTCATTACCCCAAATTTTATTAACGTGCTTGGAATAAATGCATATATGTGAGTTGACTGTCTCAGGGGCCAAGTACAGAACTTGGAGTATTCAAAATTAACAATATTTATTAAAGGTTAACAAATACAATATTTATTTGTAGAATACAATAGTTATTAAAGGTCAAGTTTAAAATGTGCTAATTTGAAGCTTAAGTATGTACTATTAAAAATCAACATTAACCATAGCAATTGTTTAGAACTTAGACCAACAAGAAATTTTGGGCAAAGAAGTATTTTATCATTGATACAGTTTTTAAATGGCCAGTACATGGTGATGAAAAGCAGATGGACTTGAGCCAATTTTATTTTGTTTATAAATTATCTTCAGAAAATATGTCCCCTTATTGGCTATACCCAAAGTGTACTACTCCCAGTGCCCTGTCCTACTTAGGCTACTGTTAATGAAAAATACTTTAATCATGTATTGAATTCATGTCTCTATTTCTTCAAATTCTTTTTCTGATCTCTATCTGCCTACTCTCCATCCAGGACACCACATACCCATATGTTAGACTTCTTGATATTACTCCTTCGGTCCCTGTGGGTCTGTGTCTTCATTCCCCATGCCCCCCAAAACTGTTTTTCTCTTCTTCTAATTGGATAATTTATCTTCAAGTTCACTGGCTCTTTCATCATCTCCATTCTGTTATTAAGATCATTTCACAAAATTTTAAATTTTAAGTATTGCATTTTTCAGTTCTACTTGGTTCCTTTTTATTTCTCTGCAAAGGATTTGCTATCATTTTATTCATTATGGAAACATTTTTATTTACATTCTCACCATAGTTATAATAGTTGCTTTATAATTCTTGTCTACTAATTCTGACATCTGGGCTATCTCAGGGGTGGTTTCCACTGATTGTTTTGCTCCTTCAGAATTGGTCAGATTTTTCTGTTTCTTTGCATGTCAACCAATTTTGAGTTATGGGCATTGTGAGTAATACATTGTAGATACTCTAGATTATTTTCCACTCCTCTGAAGAGTCTTGATTGTGTGCCACCATATGTTTTAGAAGGCTCTTGACTTAACTGGTCTTATTCTGGGAAGTTTGTCTCCCTGTAGTGAGTGGCAGCTCAGATAATCTCAGTTTAGTTCTTTTTGCCTTTACTGGGCTGCTTAGAATCTGCCTTCAAATGCATAGTTCAGGAGGAATCAGCCAGAGAGTAATCCAGAAGTTATCCACAGACTTAGGGATACTCTTTCAGTTTCTTCTTGTTAGAATTTCTCCCATCAGTTTCTAGTAACTATAATTGTTCCAAATTCTGTCTTGTTATTCAAGCCAGTAAGGCCCCAGATTCTAAACCAGAGTTCTGGCAGCCTGCACAGTGCAGTCTGGAGCCTGTCCTCGTAAAAGCCACAGAAGTAGGAAACGCCTGGTCCCATCTCCTACTTCCAGGTGTCAGTTCTTCTCCAGTGTCTCCCTGTTTTGGGTCTATCTTCAGTTCTTTCAGATAAATTTTTAAAAAAATAGTTTTTCTAGAGTTTACACTGGCTGTGGCTGGGAGGATTTTTATAATAGCAGCTGCTTGACTGCAATAACTCCTGTCTCTTTGAGGATCTCCATTTTCTTCTTCCCTTGCTCCCCTCACCCCAACATTACTTTTCTTCTCACCCAGTCACAGCAAATGCTCTTGTCTAGTTCACATACTCGTTGGAGTCAGCTTCTTTATTGGTAGTAGGGTCTCACGTCCTGTGTGTTAGTTTTCTAGAGCTGCAATATCAAAATATCAAAGACTGGGTGGCTTAAGCAAAGCAATAGAAATTTATTTTCTCACAGTTTTGATGGCTCTAAGTTCAAGAGCAAGGTGTTGGCAGGTATGGTTCTTCTGAAGCCTTTCTCCTTTGCTCGCCGTTGGCCATCTTCCTACTGTGCCCTCACATGGCTTTTTCTCTGTGTATGTGCATCTCTGACGCATCCCTATGTGTCCTACCTCCCAATCTCTTTTTTTTTTTTCAAGTACACTGGTCAGACTGGATTAGGACCTACCATACTGGCCTCACTCTGACTTAATTGCCTCTTTGAAGACCTTAGATACAGTTACAACACATTCTGCAGTACTGGAGGTTAGGGCTTCAATATATGAATTGGAGGGGCACATAATTCAGTTCATAACACTTTGGCATCACTCCCTCACCTAGTTTTTTTTCTTTTCAAATAGTATTTTCACAATACTTTTACATGTGTGTATTCATTTTACCTAGAAAAGCCTCATCCATATTTCATGAGGATCTCCAACTGGTCCTTGGCATGTCTCCATCTCATCTTGGTCTGCCTTTTCCTTTCTCCTCTTCCTTCCAAACCTGCCCCCATCAATATTGTAAGCCTTACTGAAGGTAAAGGCCCCAAATTAGGCATCCTCTATCTGAGGGGGCTGGCTCAAAACCTCGTTACTTCTGTGATGTTAGTTTAAACACTGTTTGCAGATTATGAGAGAGAGACCGTAAGGCATTAAGCAATGATACTGCAGAAATTCCACCAAGAGTTAAGAAGCCCAGTTCTGGTAGATAAAGCCGGAAGTTAAGAACCCTTCTCTATTAAATGAAGCTGGTGATGGTAATAAAGAGGAGGGAGAATGACTAGATAACATTTACGGTTATTCCGATTTTTAAATTATGACGATTCAGTGGCTCTCTGCTTTCCGCAAGATGCATTCTAAACTCCTTGAGCTTGTTATTAAAATCTTTCTACAAATTAAATTTCATTCACTTTTCTTATATTTACAATTACTCATACCCCACAAAAAACTCAACTCAAAGTAACCTCAGATTTACTCCTTCCTCTATCCCTTGGCTTACACTGTTTTCAGTCAATAGTCTTATCTCCCCATTGACAGGAAATCCCCCTCCGTCCATCACAGCTCAGATAAAAATCCTACGTCATCCATGGTGTGTCTCTGTCACTTGAGTCCCCAGTGAAATGAACCTCAGTTCCATCACGGACTGTCTCTGTGAACCTCAGGTCTTCATTTATTATTAAGGGATTATTCTCCCCATTCTATAGGATTCCTTTGGCGATCACAGACAGTACTTTTAAAACAAAACAAAGTAACAACTACTTAATAGAGTTTACTTTGTGCTAAGCACTGTTCTATAGTCAGTGGAAAATCCAGGATTCAAATGGAGGCAGCTCTAGAGCCTGTCAACTCTCACAGCAGCTGCACCACCAAGCGAACAAATGGCACTCAGCTTGCTGTTTGCTGTTTTACTGTGTATAGCTATTTAATTTCTTACAAATTAATTTCTTACTTTACTGAACAGATTTTTACCACTTTGAAAACAGAGACTTTGTCTTGCATTTCAATCCTTCTACATTATATGTGTGCCTAGGAGACACACTTAACTAATACTTGTTGAATAAGTGAAGAAACGATTCAACCAGGTGTACAGAAACTTTTTACCTGATCTTAAAGTCACAAAGCTTTACTCTCACCCACGTCCTTCTTGGGAAAAATCGTAATATTCAGAGAGTACCTGCTTCTAGATCAAATACTAATCCCCGCAAGAGACAGATCTTCACCGTGGTTGTTTCTGGCACTCCTGAAGATGACAGCCTTAAGTACTATACCAGGTCTCCGTTCCTTGGAGCCTCTCCCATCGGACCCGTGTTTGGTGGATTCCTGCAGCTCCTGAGGGGAAGTCAAAACCCCACCCCCACTTGAACAATGATTAAAATAAAAATAAAAATACAAAAACCCTACCCCTGCTCAGAGCAAGCAGAGATTCTGAGGGAAGATCCGGTTCTGGTGCCACACAGATTCAAGATTCTCGACTTCACTGAATGCGTAAACTGCGGACCCACCAAACAATGTGTGTAGCAAAAACTTGCTGCAAACCGACTATTGGGTTTTTGTTTTCTCACATTTTGCATTATTTAGGGCTGGCTGACTATGGCCTAATTGGACCTCTGTGCAATTTTTAGCATTTTTAATGACTTTGACATTGAAGCTAGAGACTTTGTTTCTTAAGAAACAGTTTTCTGTGCCTTATCATACGTATCCCTGTCATCTTTGCTTCTCCCCAGAAAATTTCACAGCTCTGTATAGGACAGCCTATGTGTCTCATTCCTTAACATCAGTTATTTGGGGACTTCCTTCTGTGGCCTGTTGAAACCGAAGTGTGAATTCAGGGTCACAGGCCCAACCCTTTAAGTGGGATGTTAGAGTAATGTCTCCAGGGATCCTGTTTCTTCTCTCCGTCTGGGAATGGCGTCAAGCCCCACAGTGACCTTCTCAAACTTCGCTTTAAGAGCCAGACCGGTTTTCCCCGCTGTGCGTTGCATAAATGCATCATATGTATTCTCCCACAGTTGTTGTGTATGGTCAGGCAGTTCTCTGTGTTTTCACCATAATGATTATAGCCATGCATTTTTTTACCTTTTGATTTTTAAATTTAAGTATCTGTTTTATACAGTAAAATACGCAGATCTGGAGTGTTTCAGGTACAAGAGAGTTTTTCCCTTTCTATATTCTTTTATTGAGGTATAATGAACACAAAACACAGTTCAACAATTGAAAGTGCACGTTTCAGGGAGTTCTGACAAACGTGTGCAATCAGGTGACCGTCACGACAACCACGGGACGTTTGCGTCGCCACAGAGCGCTGTCATGCCCTTCCGCACTCAGCCCTCCCCTCCCCTCCCCGCCCCAGCCTGGGAACCACTGATACGTTCTCCGACACTACAGTTTTGCCTGTTATAGAAATTGATAGAAATGGAATTGTATCGTATTTAGTCTTTTGAATCTGTCTTGTTAAATTATGTCTTGTTAAATTCCAGTTATGGCATTGTTTGCTATTGTTCCTCTTCTTCCCTTTTCAAGCTCTCCTGTCTTTTTCAATGTTCTATGAATTGGGTAGTTTTTTATATTTAGTATTTCCTCTATTTGCTGGTTTACTGTACCTTTCTGTTTTATTTTTAAATGTGACTTCTCCAGGGTTTTTGAATTTATCATAATCTACTGTGAATTATCACCATGGAAAAGGTAAGACCCTTACAACAGTATTCTGTAATCATTCTGCTCCCATTACTCTTTCTATTCTCAGTACACATTTTACTTCTAAGTGTGTTATGAATTCCACAAAACCAGACAATGCTGTTTTTGAGAAATTAGGAAATGAAAAAAATGTCTTTAAAATTTGCCATTCTTAGTATTCTGTGCATAATCTGAGTTTTTATTTGGTTTCATTTTTTTCACCCTAAGGAACTCCTATGAATAACTGTAATAGTGCAGGTCTCTAGCAAATGAAATCCCTCCACTTTGTTTAACCAAAAATGTTTTTATTTTACTTTTATTTTGAGGAATTTTCACTGGAGTTGAAAGTCTGGGTTGACCCTTCTTTTTCCCCCAAACATTTTAAGGATCTTATTGCATTCTCTTCTTGCTTCCATTATTTCTGATGAGAAGTTACTAGTAAGTCTTATTGTTCTTCTGTCACATAATCTTTTTCTCTGGTTCCTTTTAGGATCTTTATCATGGTTCAGCAATTTTATAATGTGCTTATATCTGTATGTCTGTTTATATTTCTTGGAGTCCATTGAGCTTATTGGAGCTGTGGGTTTATATTTGCAACAAATTTGGAAAACATTTTACTGTTGCTTTTTAAATATATTATTTTCCTGTGCTATGCTCTCTCTCCTCTCCTTCTGGGTTCTCTTAATTACAGACATGTTAAGCTGTTCCATTTTGCTCCACAGGTTACTAAAGGGTCTGTTCACTGTTCATTTTCTGGTCAGCATTTTTAGTTTCTGTGGGCTTTAGTTTTCCTAGTTTCCACTGCAGTGTCTTCAAATTCACTAATATTTTCTTCTGTAGTATCTAATCTGATAGTAAGCCCATTCAGCAAATTTTTCATTTTGGGTATTGTTTTTCCAGTTCTAAAATTTCCATTTGCTTAATTTTTTATTTCTCATTTCTCTATTGAGATTCTTCTAAACAAATAGGAAAAAACCTATTTATGGTCTAGTTTTTCCTTGAAATCCCTAAGCATATTTATAATAGGTCTTTAGTCTTTGTGTGTTAATTCCATTAATTATTTTTTCTTATTCTTTTTCTTCTCAAGACTGCTAGTTTTAACTCTGTTTGTGAAAGTTCAAGAAATGGCTATATCAGATGGAGCAGTTCATTTCCAAGAGAGGTGGACCCAATTTTCTACCAAATTTTCTAGTGTATATAGCACTTCTATCTCTTATTTATCTGGGAACAGGCATAAAAGTTTAGATTATCACTCAGGCCCTGATGCTGTCTCAGAAACATAAACTTTTCTCTATGATTATGAGCTATAGCAGCAACCATTAGTTATTACCCATCATTATCCTTGACAAGAATAGGCCTACTCTTGTCAATACCTTAAAAATTTGATTGAAATTTTCCCAATGGTCTTGTAAGATGGGAATCATTATTCTTATTTTGTAGAAAGTTATCTGAGGTTCACAGAAATTCAAAACCAGTCCCATCTATCTCCAAATTTTATGCATTTGGTATTATACACACTGCCTCTTGTCTCTAGATGGCTTGTCTATGAATATTCACTTAAGACCCACTGGACAGTCTTGATATGACGCATGCTCAGTGCCTTTCGTAAGCATAGGTCTCCCTGGGTCAGATATGTTGCCTTAGGGCTGCTGGACTTGCCAGGTATCTGATGTAACCCATTCTACTTTTATATAGGTTTATCTGAACCAGTTTATGGTAATAATCTTTTCCCTCAATTCCCTTTTGGTTGGAAAGAAGGACTTGACTTTCACTGCCTGGCTTATTTTGCTTAGCATAATGCTTTCCAGCTCCATCTCCTGGATGATGACAAGCCTGCAGCAGGCGCAGCGGCTGGCAACTGCTCCTCCCCCTCCTCCCCCCTCCTTGCCCTCCCCACCCCCCGCTGTTGCAAAGCGTATGAGCTC
>CM052551.1:12720556-12747241 GCA_028533065.1 Trachops cirrhosus | reverse complement strand
AATATAGAGGACACATGGACAAAACTAGGGGGGTTGGAAAGGGGAGGGAGGAGGGGAAGAATGGGTGGGTGGGCTGGAATGGGAATAAAGGATAGAAACTGTAATGAATAAACTAAAATAAAAAAATTAAAAAAAAAAGAAGGGCTTGAGTCACCAGACTTTCCACTTCTGCATGGCACTTTAGCACTAGAAATAAGCATTCTAAAAGTTTCATACTTTTAGAAATAAGTTTAGAGGTCAAGATGCCACCTCCTTCC
Source organism: Trachops cirrhosus (assembly GCA_028533065.1). Lineage (NCBI taxonomy): Eukaryota > Metazoa > Chordata > Mammalia > Chiroptera > Phyllostomidae > Trachops > Trachops cirrhosus. The sequence continues at coordinate 12,746,984 of CM052551.1, read as the reverse complement.
TAATTTGGGACAGTGAAAACTACCTAGGATGTGTTTGTTTTCTGATGTCAACATCTCTTTCCACCCATTTCTACACAGCCAAGCAGCCACATTAATCTAGGTTAGTTATCATACAGTCTTTCTTAACTAATAATTAAGAAAAAAGAATTAAGTTCCCTGACCCATGAAATGCACATTTCCCTGGAAATATTTCTGCAGAAGAGGTTGCTTCTTACCCAGTGAGTTCCACAGCATTAGATTCTTGCTTTGTCTTGCACTATACATACATGTACCTGATCCATTCTGATCAGATGAAGCTCAAGTGTCAACCACTCAGGCCCCCAACTTCCCCATAAGGGCTGCAGAAAGTTTACATTTCAAACCATGCTCTTCTTGGCTGTGATATCTTTTCCCCATGATTGAGAGATTTTTAGGAAATCCTCACGCACGTGAAACAATTGCTGTCTCAACCTTAGCAGGACCTGGAAGATTTTAGGTCAGAGTCCATTCTGTTAGGTTAGATTTTTCTGTGCAATGAGGTTAGGCCATTAGGTATTCTAATGAGCGTCCAACTTGTACATTCCCATTAAAGATTAATTTGGCTGCCTTGCAACATCTGTGTTCTGCTGACTCCTATCTGTTCCCCAGACTGCAGGGCCAAACTCATCCATCATCACAGACAGGCACTTGGAAGCCACCCCTTGCTGTTGCTTCTACGTATCAAAGAATGAGTCTACTCAGGCAAGGAGACTCCTGGAGTGGCCTGTCCCAGGGGCTCCCTCTCCTCAGAAGCCCTTCCCAGGTATCCCCATTCACCTTTAGGGCTGAATTTTGTGAAGGCAGCTACACAGCTGAGTCCTTGAAAGCACAGCAAATGGGACACGCTGAAAGGTGGCTTTACAGAGGCATTACAGCAGCCCGGAATCTGGAGACACTTCTCCCAGAGCTGCCTACCCAAAATAGCAGTTGGTGAAATTTAACCTGAACACTGTTGTCGAAAACAAGTGTATTTCAGTTAATGTTTGGAAGCCGTCCCATGTGCGAGTGTGGTTTCACCCCAGGGCCCAGAGAAGGGTTTCGAGAGCCTGGCCCTCTCCTGGGCTTCTGCCCTTAAGCTCTCCTTGCTTGTTGACAGAGTGATGCACAGTGAGCAGGGAACTATTCCAAGCGTGCAGTTCAGAGAGTCTCCCACGGAGCCAAGAGAAATCCATAGGCACTGGCAGTGTTCATAACCACAGGCTGCTCACACGGGCACCCTCACACACACACAGGGGCTCTCTGCATGGGCATGGATGACTGCCCTTGTACCTTAAGGAGCCCAAATTTTCAGAGGCATAGCCCTGACCTGCCGTCAACTATGTGTATTACAGATAGGCCCCCTGCCACAGGTATAGGGAGCTATGAAATACATCCACATGTGTAGTACATAGTGCAAGTGAAGAAATGCAATCAGAGATAATACAGACAGCTTGGAGAGGTAGGAAATTTCCTGACAGTTGAGGTGGTCTACCCTTGGCCGGTAGACCCTAGGATGAGGAAGTCATACAGAGGGTTCAAACGTCAGGCAAGTCATTTAAAAAGACTGTCTTTGAGGACTCTTCCAACACTGAAATTCCGTAGCTTATCAATTCTCCAGTCAGTATAAGTCACTGTGCACAGATGTATACTTCCTGTGACAGTGTACCTCAAGCAATTTACAAGTATGTACCCCATGTATGCTTAGTCTTGTGCTTCAATGAAACAGGAAGTAAGTAAAGAAGCCCTTTATGCTCACTTCAGTAGTGGGGCCCGTTTGTGTGCAGAGGTGTGCTCACAGAGAAAGCTAAGCTTGCTAAAGAGCCTCAAGAGCCTTCCTATTGTAGTTCAAGTGATTTGATAATTCCTAAAACTGAAAATCAGAAGGTCATCTTGAAAACCCTTTTCCTTCATTTTGTTGAACTGAATAAATGAAGAAGGCCCCTGAAATAAAATGGTCCTTGGGAAAAAATGAGAGAAAACTTAGATGAAGGCTGTGAATGAAGGTTGGTAAGGTTGGGTATCGAAGACTGTGCTGTATTTCTGAAACATTGCTGTGCATGTGAAAACACAGGAGGAAGAAGGGGAAGGGGCCGAGAGCAAGAAAGCCTCTCCTTATGACAACTGTCATTAACCCGAGCAAAGGGGTTGAGTTGCCTCATGCACATGAGCATGCAGGTCCTGCCCCAGTGCAGTCCCGCGTCTGCCTCTGCCAAGCAGCAGCTGATTTAACTCAGCCCACCCACTCTATGTGCTGCCTCTTCCTCTCTTTCAATGCAGCCGGGGGCCTGTGTGCCCGCGTGGGTCAGTGAGGCAGTGCTCGCTTCTTTCCTGCATCAGTCAGATGGGGATGAAAGAGAGGGAAGTTATGGAGGAAGTGAGAAGCAAAGCAAATAGATAGCTCTGTGGACAAAGTCGAAGTCTTTCTAAGTGACCCATTTAGGAGCACTAAAGAAGGCAACCAGGCTGTCGCTTTTACCTCAGAGCACTTTTGGGGAAACGAAGGTAAATGGGCACTTTTGCAGATTGTGCTATGACCCCAAACCTGATTAGGAAGCAGTATGTCAACTGTTTCAGATTTTTGCTTATTCCCCACTATGTAAGGTATACATTGGGAAGGGACTGAAGTGCAAATCAAATATGCTACTCTTACCTGGTAAGCTTGTTAGAAGCATATTCACCAGTTCTAAAACTCATGATTATATCAACTATTTTTAATGTTTATTATTTAACTGTTAAAGTAGCCTTTTAAGCCCTGGCTAATATACGAGGTCTGTCTGGAATAAGTCCAACCATTGTTAATATAACAAGAATGGTTTGCATGACATTGATGTAACCTGGCAGTCAAGGAGAGTGGACTGGAATGTGCAAGTCTGAACAATGACGACTTCACTGTACTAGTCAATGGGGGCAATAGATGCTGTTGAGTGAGCATATGTCCTGTGTAGCCCTGTCGCATTCAAAATGACTCAGTGAGTAGAGCAATGAATCTGCATTAAATTTTGCATGAAGCTTAAACACTCTGTGGAAATTATTTGGATGATTCAGAAGGCCACAGCTGGACAACTAACTCGTGGTTGGCAGCTTTGTCATGACAACGTGCCTGCTCATGCATCATATCTCATGCAGTTTTTTTGTGAAACATTAAATCACCCAGGTGACTCTGCCTCCCTACAGCTAAGATTTCACACCCTGCAACTCCTGGCTTTTCCTAAAGCTAAAATTGCCTTTGAAAGGGAATTTTAGGCTGTCAGTGAAATTCAGGAAAATATGACAGGGCAGCTTATGGCAATTGGGAGAACTGTGTGAGGTCCCAAGGTGCCTGCCTTGAAGGGGACTGAGGTGCACTGTCCTATGTACAATGTTTCTCATATTTTGTTTCTTCTTCAACAAATGTCTCTATTTTTCAAAGTACATGTCTGGATACTCTTTGGACAGATCTCATATCAAATAAACTTAAATATGGCTGTAATGAGAAAACTGATACAATAAATTTTATATAAAAGTCCAGCATTTACTAATTATTCTCTGTTCTGGCCAAATCTATACACTGAATCTGTCTGAATAACAAAACAGCTTCATCCATTGTCCCCAGTTGCCTTAAACAATTATATCAGAGTGCATTTAATGACAAAAGTAATTAATGTCAATAGTAATATCTCTCATTTATTCTGCCAGGCACTTAAAGTTGCCAGACAACCCCCCAAATTGTTATTACCCATTTTACAGAGAGGAAATACAGAGAAGTGAAGCCCCTTGAGCAGAGTCCCATAGCTACCAAACTGAAGAGCCACGCCCCCTTCTGTATTTCTCTCCTCACCCCCTACTAAAATTGCTTGAATAAAAACATAATCTAAATAGGAGTTGTGGACAAGCACCATTGGGTAGCGATGGCGACTTAACACATAGTACGAGCTCTGACCTCACCATCCTTGGGTAAGCGGTGGCGCTCTGAGGGGCCCCGTGTCGGCTCAGCGGAAATGTTGTGGACAAAGAGGTGGCAGCACCGTGGCAGCTGTGACCTCTTCCCAAGCTCCAACTATGCGTGTGTGTGTTTGTATAAATTGTCTAAGTTCAAAGAGTAGGGTTTTGTGGGCCACTGACGATCTTTTATAATCTCAACAAATTCTCCTGAAACAAGGAATACCGTAGGTTAATCTAGAGAAGGAGATAATAAGGCCCATGTTGTTGCAAAAGCTCAAGATGGCACTTGTCATGCAGTATGTGTATCAAATTTGGGAAAGTTGATCCAAGTGCTTAGTTATCTAAGGCTTTGTTACTTAAAGTGTGGTCTGTGGACCAGCAGCCTCAGCTGCACTTGGGAACCTATTACAGATACTGAATCTCAGGCCCTACCTCAAACTTACTGAATAAGAAACTGCAGTTTAGCATGATCCTCAGTTTATTTACATGTGAGTTAAAATTTAAAAAACCTTTCTCTAAGAGGCAGTCCTACACGAAGAGTCTAAAATGCTGCATTCTGAATTAGACAGGTTACTTGGCAGGAAAGTGCAGCTGTGAAATGGTTTTTATATCAAGTACAGGAACTGATAAAAGGGCAGAAGGTCATTTCTAGCAAATTGAGCCCCTGAAAAAGTCCTGATTCACATCTTGTAAGGATCAACACATTTTTAAATGGTTCAGTCATCAGAAGCTCTCAATTTTACAGCCTAGATATGGTTTCAAAATGATCTGTAGAGTATGCAGGGAAGGGCAGTAAGTCTTGCTTCATTGGTCTCATATCTGACTCTGAATTTCCGATTTTCTTGGGATTTAAATTTTATTAGCAGTGTTATAGTTGGAAATATAAAGGTTTTTGTGTGACCTTTTTTTCCTTAAAGAAAAATAAATACAGAATTTAACTAGCACAAAGAATCCATGTTTTATATTTAAAGTGATACGATAACTTGAAAGCTTCAAGGTAAACTTCAAGGGAGTAAAAAGATAAATTCCTTTACAGAATCTACTTGTCTATAAGCATAAATAGCTGTCAAAAACATTGAGATCCATCCTGCCATAGCATTAATCTAGGAATGCCCATTTTGGGGACCCTAGGCGAAGCAATGTGGGGAGCATCAAACAGAAGTACCTGCTCATTCCTTCAAGAACAGCTCCCCAACTACAAGAGATGGAATCCCACAGATGAGTCTTTTGAGAAGAAAATGCATAGGCCCATAAAAATCTTCACCATTTTCGAAAAGGGTAAAAAGACATGATAGGAAGGTAACAGGTAGGAAAAAAGGGAGGGGGAGGGACAGAAAGGAAAACAGTAATAAAGATACATGTGATTACTTTGGACTAGGTACTGTGATAGACCCTTTAATACATATTATCTCAAAAGATTACAGATGATAAAAGTGAGGCCTAGAGTTCTAATAATTGTAACCTGGATTTACAAAGGCACCTAGATACAGAGTTGTCTAAATGTGTGCTGACTATAGAATCACAGAACCACTACATTTTCACATTGAAGAGAAGCTTAGATAGCAGAGCATTGACATTCTGGGACTCCTAGAATTCAAGTAACTGGTGCATTCACGTAACTGGCTCATTTAAATGACTGGTTGTCAGGGTCTTGTCCGAGACCACACAGTAGGTGGGCAGCAGCAAGAAAGAGTTAGAGACGATTCTGAACATATCACTGTACACGGGAGGAAGGTATTTTGCAAAGAGTGTAATTGTTGAGCATTATGGTCACCGCTCACCTGCCCTAAGCCCGTTTGCTCAGTGGTTCGATAAACTAGATTCCACATGTTTGAAACCAACCTAGGATTTGCAGGTGTCCAAAACTTATCCACTCCTAAAACTTGGCCAGAGAGAATTGGCTTACCCAAACTCAAATATGACTGCCTGTTTTTAGTAAAGAAGGCTTAAACTGCCTGTTAAAAACGCTCATTGAATTTCTTGGCCAAGATATAGCTTTTTAAAAAAAAAGACAGCCTATTTTGATGATATAAGTGTAATTGAATCAGAACCATATGGATTGCATTCCCCCTTTTAAAATACACATGAATTAGAAATTAAGTGTTCATTCTCCTCAAAGTAATTAATGACTCAATTGATTAAATATGATACTGGCCTTAATCACCCTGCTGAGCTCAACTGGCTCCATTTTGCAGGAATCAAGACACTCACCGAATCCCAGGCTCAGACAGCTCACACACATTCCTGCTCATGCCTTGGGTTAGCTTACTTTTCTTCCCCCCAAATGAAGCCTACTCTCTGATAAGGCGCACAAGCAGCCTATTCACAATGCAGCACCTCTGCTCAAACTCCTTGAGGTGGACCCTAAAAGTGGGAAGGAGGCACAGACTCTTTCTGATCTGACTCCTGACTGGGGTGAGCCTCGGGGATAGAGGCAGAAGACGGGGCCCTGGGACGTTCTGGGAGCTGAGCACACCCTGACTAATGTACCTCTCCACTTTTCATCATTCTGAGGGCTGTTGTCCCTTGAAAGTATCATTCTCTACCAACATGGCTTACTGTGTTTCTCAATCACCTCCCAGCCAGTCTAGCTCACAGTCTTCCCACCTGACTTCTTACCTAGCATATCACAGAGAAATGAAAGTGACTGCTTCTCTTCCAGCACCGTGGTTTCATGTTCGATCATTCCTTCTGATAAGGACATGTGTATTTGCTGAGCTCCTACCTCTTTTCCAGACTCCATACAAAGCATTTTACTCACAGCCATCCTTATAGGAAAGATAGGAATTACTAACCTCATTGAACAGATGAGGAAACTTAAGACTTGAGGAGGTGGAGTAATGTGCTCAAAACCACACAGCTGGAAAGTGGCAGAGCTGGGTTCAGACCTAGTTCCAAATGACTCCCGTGGCTGTGGGCTTTGCACCACACTGCCACCCCCTTCTTGTAGACATTGGTACAGACTCAAGTCAGCCTCCTGTCCTAAATGGCCACTAGCTCCAGCCCTTCTTCTCTGTCCTTGGTTTTTCTTTTAGAAAGGTAAAGATGAGCAAAGAGATGGGGTGGGGTCACTGCTGCATGTGGAGGAAAACAGCCATTGGTTCTTACAGACCACTGTACCCAGACCCCATCCAAACCCCACCCACACCCCACCCAAGGACCGAGAAGCTGTGGAAAACCATCTTCTTTTACCATATCCTCCAGCTGCTACACTTTCTATCCATAGTTTACAATTTTGAGAAACAAAAATTAAAGGTATGGGCTTATATCTATTGCTTTTAAACAGTTATTGACTTGTAAATCCTTAATGATAGAATTACATGTTGAAATTTAATGTAATGATAGAATCCTATATATGTTTGTAGGCATGCTTTCAAAATTCACAATATCCCACAGATACACGAAACACACTGGTACACTACTACGTGCACACATACACATTGCCCTATTGAACTACTTGCACACAGAAAAACCACACATTTTTATACAGTTCACTCCCTCGTAAACAAACACACCCACATAAACACATGGAAACAATATGCGAACACATACAAAGAAATTTGCAAATGTATTCACAAATAAATCTGTGGAAAATCACATACTCACACTTCCTTCTACTCCTTCCCTCCTCCTCCCTCCTTCCTTTTCTCCCCCAACACACACACCCTTAAGCCTTTAAACAAATAGCTTTTTCAAATTAAAATACTGTGCAGGAGAAACTCTTTTGATTCAAAATACATTCTCCTATGGGCCTGCGGGACGAGAAGTCTCTTACAAGTCAAGTCTCTGATCACTCCAGAGGTGCCACAGGGCCCCCATTTGTAACACTCGTGCTTTCATAAGGGAATGCTCTGTTTAGTCTAACTCTTAAGAAATCCTTCCCAAACTCTCACACCTGCTACCTGTTCTCTAATGTGATGTTTATACAAGGGAAAAATTCTGCCTTTTTTTAAACTTTATTTTTATTGTTGATATTACAGATGTCCTTATTTCCACCCCCTCCTTTGCCCATCTCTACCCAGCCCCTTCCCACCTTTCTTTCCCTCTGCTATTTCTCTTCTCCCTTCTCCTCCTTTTTAGTAGTGATTGTTCACAATCACAGAAGAGAAAATTCTAAGAGACAACTTTTAAATTCACTCAAAAAAACTTTATGAAGCACCCTCTAAACCTTAGAATAAGATACATGACTCTGAATAATAGATTCAAACTTCAGAGGATAATGGGAGAAACAGAGCCAGATGCAGTAATTCATTATCATGTGAAGATCATTTTAAAAGAGTTGTGGGGGGAAATGGAACAGAGAAAAAGGAGAAGGTGTGAGCTGCTACACCTGGGAAGAAGGAAGGTCTGTAAGAATAGGTATCATCTGAACTGAGTCTTAGAAAACCAGCCCCCATTATCCAGGGAGAGGAATTAGACGTGCTTTCCGAGTAGAGGAAACGACATGGCACAGGCACAGAGAAAGGGAATGCAGACTCCACTAAAATTACAGTGCACAGTTTAGTGTGGTGGGGAGTTGGGGTGAGGACTGCAGAGGGTGCGGCAAGGGATCAGACTGGAATTGCAGGCAGAAGAAAATAATGAAGGAGTTGGGACTTTTCAGTGTTACGTGCAGTGAGCACCAGTGCAGGGCCTTCTGCGACGTAGCCATCAGATCAGATTTTCGTTTAGGGAAGATAACTCTAATTTCAGTGAAGAAGATGGAGAGACCAAAGGCAAAGAGACGAGTTAGAAGATTATTGCAGCGTGTCTGACAGTGGAGCAAAGATAGAGTGGCCACCATTAAGAGAAGGTACCATGAGACTAGAGAATGAGGCAGACAACTCCATGGAACATAACAGACTCTATTACAGGCTACTTATAGGATAGGTTTGGAATGGATGGTGATCCAGAACTCTGCGTAGCTAATCTCTGCTACCAGACAGTTGTTACCTGTTTGACAGTATAGCTAAGGTACTAGTGATTGACAAGACAAAGGGACAGAGAGTGCAGTACAAGCCAGGAACCATATGTCCTGGTGGTCCTGTGTTAGATGATTGCTCAGAACTGACACCAACAGCAGTCTGGTATTTATCTTGGGTGTCATGCCATTCTGACCACTACCAACAAGAAACTTGATGGCTACATTATATAAGTTTAAAGAAGATAGATAATCATTAGCTTTAAGATAATAATGTGCTGGCTGAGAATAGTTAGGTTAGGCAGAGTTTACAGCATGAAAAACTTGAACACGAAGAAATCAGAGGTATAAACATAGAATCAGTCTTGTTCACATCAACATCTGTATGCCGTGATACCAGAGAGAGAGACAGGGGTCTGAACCATTTACTTACATGTCCAAGTCAAACTCCAGTCTCCTCCAAACTCTTCCATGCATCCCTCCTTCTCACCACACCCATTCTATTTATTACTAGTCTTAATGAGTCTACTTCATCAATTCTCCTGAGATACGTTGCCTCTTTGACATCTAGAGTATTTCAGCATCTCCCCTGTCTCACACACACACACACACACACACACACACACACACACACACACACAATTTCAGGCTGATTTGGTCAGTTCTATTCCATGCCTAAAATTACTCAATTGTGTCCCCTTGCCTTAAAGTCAAAACTCATCGACATGAAAAACAAGAGCTTGTCCACCCCTCTGAGCCCATTTCTAACTACTCACCTCTCCAATTTTATCACTTGGGGGTGAAGTGAGTCCTCTTCCTCACTAATTTTACACTGTCTTCTGCTTCATGTTACACATACGGTTTCTTTGGCCTAGAATGGCATCCCTTCAGATGACTGTCCGGCAAACTCATCCTTCAAGACAGAACATGCATCAGCACTTCAGGTTAGTTTGATGTTGGAGATCAACTCGTCTAGTGCTTTTTTCTCTCCTCAACCTAATGCCCTTAAAACGTGTTTCTGAAATTCACTGTGAGAAAAGGATAAGAGCAAAGTTGCTCTCGTGTATAGCAGCAGCAAAACAAACAGCTTCCATGGCATCCGGGTTTTAAAACCACTGCTCTGTTCCAACACACTTTCCCACTAGAAGAGGCTCTCTGGCAGAGCCCCTTTCTGGGGGTGGGGGTGGGACTGAAGCGGACTGTGCTCCCTCATCAGAGCCGAAAAGACAACCCGCCACACTGCGGCATCTGGCTTTGCTCTGCTTTGGAACCCAGGAGCTGGGCTTCCCTCTTCGGTCCCACTCCCTCTCCCGCACCATTTTGGCCCTTGCTTTGTTTGTGTGCACACCTGTTTTCCTTACTAGATCGCATCTGTATCATCTTATTCCAACCTACTGATTTCGATATTTCCCACACATATTGATCAAAATGTTAATGAATAGATTTTATAGAATCAAACACAAGTTCACAGAAATTAAGCAATATTCTCTATTTGTGCAATCCCAAGGCAGAAAACTCAGTTCCTGGCACAGACTGGATGTCTAATAAATATATGATATATGAATGCATGATTGGATTGAGTGAATGAATAAATAAAGCTGGTTATAATGTATATAAATGTACCTTGTAAACCATAAACTACTTCGCAAATACAAGTCCTTATACAGGTTTTATGGTTATTTTCTAGCTCTCCCAATCTGCTGCACGCTTACTGAGTTTTGGCGAATTCACATAGAGCCCAGGAGGAAATCTGTGGCATGTCCCCCCGGGGAAGCCATGAAGGCCAGCTCAGAGAGATAAACCTAAGGGGTGTCCAGAGCCCTGGGCCTGGAACAGAGAGCTCCCTGACTACTAACAATCCAGTTCTCACCCTTGAGTTTCCAATCATCAGCAGTAAGCAAACACGAATGTTTTAAGCAGCTCATAAATCTTCCTGGAGCCTGGGTGCTGAATAAGTCCTAGGAAAGTGGTAATGGTGGAAACAGGATCTCTTCTCTGGAAGTCGTTCCTTTCAGTGCCAGCTTTTGCCCCTGTTAGCTGCTAACACAAATACCCCAGCTGCCTCAGTGAGGCTCATATTCCAACAAAACAGGACAAATGCAGGAACAGAGACCAGAAAAGGCTGCCTGTCCTCCCTGAGTTTCCCAAGTGGGGACCCCGCAGTGAGTGATGCCACCCCCTTCAGGAGTTTTCATGTTGGAGATCTGTCCCTGAGGTCTGGCAACCCACAAGGGCATGGCTTCCAGACTGAAAGAACAGACCAGAGTGATTCAGCTTCTGCTCAGTAATCCAGAATGAAAAAGCGGAAAACAAAGCCACAGATAAGGTTATAAAATGGGCTGTAGAATCTAACTGAATTCACATTAAGCAGATTTATTTTCTCCAGTTTGATGGGGTGGGGGGGCACTAGAATGTTGTTTGAAACATTTTCCTGGTTTGCGATCAGGAGGTCAGTGATTCTCAAAGTAGCGTGAGGCCAGGGGTCACACTCAAAGCAGAGCTAGACCTCTGCTTTTGTCACCTGCGCCGTGTACCAATTTTAGCAGCCCTCCATGTATTGCAATTTTAATAATTACCCATGGGTTGTCATTTTTTTCTCTACATGCCTGCCAGGATGGAAGGGACTACATCTTGTTATTCTTTATTGACTAGATTGATAGCCACTGATACATAATAAGCCTTCAATAAGGACTTTTCCCAATACATTTTTGATATTGATCCCACTGATTTGTTTCACAAACTTTATTACCGGAATATGATTTTTACTTGGTACAGGTTTAAAGAAACTGTGCTTACTTTGCTTGGACCCAGGGGAGTGTAAGATGAGACACATTGGTAGGTACGATAGATTCAGTGCAGCACAACTTTCAATATTCAATGTTGGATTGGCCCACCTTGAGGCAAATCCTTCCCCTGGGCCAATCATCTGTGGCTAGGGGGCAGGGTCAGAGAATTATAAATATAGCCTGAGGTGTGGGGGTACTTTTCAGGGAAGGATAGCGGAGGACTCTGTGACAACTCAGATAGTGTTACATACAAATCCCAAATTTATATGTATACATGGGTAAGTCATACAACTTGACACAGTTTGCTTAGCTGAGGTAGTGTGTGTGAGTGAGAGAGAGACAGAGATACTATTTTTTTAATGCGTTACTAAATCTGCAAACAAAACCAATGCCTTTCTCCTCATTGCTTCTGTATTGTCTTGTAACCACTTTTAACATAACCATTAGCAAATTGTACTGCAAACGTTTATTTACAGATTTTTCTCCTCCGTTAGACTGTGATCTCAAGAATTAATGCATCTGTGTCTTATTTTCTACACCTTCTTCCTAGCACAGTGCCTTGGAGATAAAATAACAAGTAAGACAGGACCCCTTCCTCAAATTGCTTATAATCTAGTAAGAAGGTCAAATTGGTTTTTTTTTTTAATCTAAGTGAATTAAAATAGAGGAAAATACAATGGGATTTCAGAAAAGGAAAGTCAGCTCAGACTTGTTCCATCCAGGAAGGAGGTAGCCTTTAATCTGGGTATGTACAGAAGGGTAGGATTTCAACAGACTTGGAGCCCTTTAAGTCTACACCAAGATCCATTTATTTCAGCCAAGGAAACACGCTCTCCTGAGGAGTGTCCTGGCCTGCTCTGAGGGCTCTTGTGTTGAGGCAGTGTTACCAGTGCGAGAAACTGCCTGTTCATTAAGGGCGAATTAAACCCAACCACCTTTGCCTAAACCCCCTGTTGGGAATCACCTTTATTTGCCGTTGCCGGTAAAGCGATCTTGTCAGGTTGTTTGGGCCTTTAACGTGACTGATCTGTACAGTTGTGTTTTCGGGCAGGAAATGGCCAGACCCCACCCTGAGCACTCTGTCTTTTTTAACAAAAAGCAAAATCCATCATTCCAACAATGAATCTCTTTTCTTGGTTTAAAGGAACGTTTAAAAATGGAAAATACATATAAGAAGCTCAAAAAACCCCAGTTAACTTGCAAAAATCTGGCTTTACTGAAAATTAGTCATAAGGAAAACAGCCCTATTTAAACTTCACTTCTAGAAATTAAGGAAAGCTTTGTATTTACGGATAAGCAAAATTGGGACTATAACCTGGCCTATGAAACTGAATGTAATACTAGAAGCAAACAGGACTTTCATGCTTTAAAACATGGGCCTTCTGGGTTGAGAAGGGAGGAGTCTGGATAAGGCAAGGATCACTGCACTTCTGTGAAGAAAATGAAGTGGAAGCATTTTCATTAATGAGGTTCTATCCATTGGAGCTTTCTGGCTGGACATAGATTGGAAAGTAAGTTTACACACTCATGGTGAAATAGAATTCTTGCAGGAATTGAGAATTTAGCTGCAGTATAACTTTTCACTTATTTTTCTAGGAACTTTCTTAGGGTTTTAAACAGATTATTTCTCCTTCCCCCATGCCCACTCTCAAGGGGATACAGAAAACAGGAAATAACCAGGCTGCAAGAGAAATACACAACCCTTCCATGGAAGCAACACAACTTTAGGAAAATCAAAATCTGATACTTTAAGAAACTGAGTAATGATATCAGTATACAGATTATGATGCAAGTTTTGGGTGAAATTGGCCGTCAGAAATTGTTGGATCCAGTTTCCTACTTCTGAATAGACTTAATTGCCTAAAATACTTTGACTGTTTTACTAACACTGCTTTTGGGAAGAAGTATGTGAATTTCACTGTAATTCATTTTTAAAAAAGCAGATTTTCTATGCTGTTATGAAAGCTTACCCAGTATGTCCTAGTCTTGTTGGTTATTCAGTTATTTAATGTGATAAAAGAGTGTTAAAACCAATGGAATATGAATATAAAGCTTTTTTTCTACAAGAAATTATATTGACTACTTTGCAAAGATTCAGTAAAGTCAAGTCATAAAAAATATTGCTATGAGCAAGAGAATGTGGAAGATGGAGGACATTTTTATAAAAACACAAAAAGATTCTGCACTCAGATTACTTTAAAGCATCCTTAAATCCCCACTGCATTTCATAGCAACCATAAATGGAAATGAGAGACTGCACTTTTTGGTGACACAGACTGCATACTCAGGGATTCATGAAGAAAATGGCTTGGCCCTGCATCAGAGATGGGCATATAAACACTCATTCACATGCTTTAAGTTATAATAAAATGCACAAAGTGTGTATGTGTCATTTTTATGATTTCTCCCTGGTGCTTTTGACCAACAGATTAACTACGCGTTGGATAAAGGAGTTTTAGTGCACAACTTCATCTAACAGTTAATAAAGTTGGGGATGCTTCTCATCTATCATAGGACTAGACTTTAAAGTATTTGGGGAAAAAACAGGTGACGGACCAAAAGGCCACTGAGAAGCAGTAAGTATTTATGCCTCAAGTTCACGACAATAATACAATCTCTTAGAACTTTTTCTGGAAAGCACACACACACACACACACACACACACAACTACATGGGTCCTGTAATACATGTGTTTTCCCATGTCTCAGCTCTCCTCCATTTTAGATAAAGACGTCGGTGCCTTGACACTCCCTCCACCTCTTCTCACGCCCCTTCATCCCCACCTTCTGTCAGTGTGCCTTTGCTTTCATTTTTTAAAAATCCTTCACTCACTTCACCCAGCCCTCACCCCATATGCCTTTTAGTTCACATTAAAGAGTTATTAAAACTTGCATGCTGCCCTGGCTGGTGTAGCTTAGTGGATTAGCGGGCCTGTGAACCAAGAGATCACGGTTCGATTCCCAGTCAGGGCACATGCCTGGGTTGCAGGCCAGTTCCCAGTAGGGAATGCACAGGAAGCAACCATACATTGATATTTCTCTCCCTCTCTCCTTCCCTTTCCCTCTAAAGATAAATAAGTAAAATCTTCAAAAAAAAAACAAACTTGCATGCTGACCTATAAACATAAAATATTTGGTATTTTATCTATAAAACAATTCTAGAAGTTGAAAACCAACAAGTAAGGAGTATATGTCTAATGCCTCCTATAAAGTATTGGGTTGCAAGGTAGCAAATAAAATTACAGAGTGCCCAGGTAAATTTGAATTTCAGACAAAGAGGAAATACTTTTTAGTATAAGTGTGTTCTGTGCAATATTTGGGACATACTTATACTAAAAGATTGTTGTTTATATTAAATTCAAATCTAGGTGGATATCTTGCATTTTATTTGGTAAATTGCCTACAGGTTATGTCCTGTGCCAAGGACTTTATTTTGCCATGGACCTCATGGCATGATCCCTGGGCTTCTTCCAAAGCTCCAGGAAGGACTTCTTCCTGGAGTCAAAGTTAAATAGATAGTCTTTTCTTCAGCAGAATCAGTTGTTTACATCCAAGCAGATTTCTTATCTAAAATTAATCCAAATAAACAAAAGTTTTGTTCAGGACTCAGCATTATCATATTCTTACTCTCTTCAGTCATTCTGAAATCATGTACTAGGTTTTACAGTTCCTTCTCTTAAAAATGAAGAGATTAGACAACTTGTGTGTTTTTTCACACAAAAAAGTCTTTACTAAATACCTGTTAAAGTGGTGCTTTACACACATTGTCTATTTAATGGTAACTCCTCTGCTTACAACCCTTCCCTGGCTTCCCACTGCACTTCAGATAAAGCATGATATCCATTAAATGGTCCACAAGGTGATGCATCCTTAGCCCCTTTCTCCTTTTTAGTCATACCTGGTGGCACTATTTTCCATTTTGTTCATGTTCTTCACACTGGTATTGTCGTTGTTCTTGAAAACTCAGTGACTCCTCAGCACCATTGAAAACAGATTGTCACCCTGACTGGTATTCAGGTCGGGCGTTGTCTGCGAAGGGAAAGGTGGCTAGTTCGATTCTGAGTCAGGGCACATGCCTGGATTGTGCATTTGGTCCAGAGGTGTGGGTGATGCCTCTCACCCTCTCTTTCTTCCTCCCTTTCTCTCTCATAAAATAAATAAAATCTTTGTAAAAAACAGATTGCCCCTTTGCCAAAAATATCACTCTGCCCTATTGCTACTCTCCTTCTGTTTATTACACTAATTCCTACTCATCCTGCATCTCTTAGCCCAAATGTAACTATCCCCAGAGATCCTTTTTACTTTATGTCACTTGCATGGTTCTTGATATCTGTCCTCCCCAGCAGAGAGGCTGTAACCTTCATGAAGCCAAGAACCATCTCTGTTTGATTCCCTACCTTATGCCCACCTCTTAGCATGGCGTCTGGTATATAGTATACAAATTTAAAATTATTATGTAAATTAAAAAATATTATGTAAATATTTAAGTGAATGATAGATAGATGAATAAAGAATGGTTATAGGATAAGGATAGTATTGTTTTCATCATCATTTTACAAATCAGGAAAATTTAAGTTTTGAGAAATTAAATAACCTGTTTACTTAGCTCATGAGGGGCATCAGAATTGAAATTAACATCCATCCATTACTCTTTTTCCTATTGCTGCTGCTCTCTGAAGTCCCTTCATATTCCAACAAGTCACGATTATATAATTTATAATCTTCATAAGACTATATAGGTAGGAAAAATAATAGTATTATTTGGTTTTCATAGAACTGTTTTTTCAGACATTAAGCTATGTGTCTTGGAGGAGTTGTGGAGGAGTGGGAATGCCTTGTGGTTTGGTGAGAGGGAGGGGCAGACGGAGCCACACAGCCACCAGAGACAGCACCTGGAACCGAAGAGAGTTTTTTGGCCACACACTGAGTATCTGGCTTCCAGATGGGCCCACATTTGTTTTTGTAATTTTTCCCCTCCTCCTCATCTCTTTATTTGCCACGCCCCTTTCAGAGGAATTTAAGGATGGGCTTTGTGCTCCATTTTCTCCCTTTTCCTTCTTCAGCAGCCCCACCCTCTTTCCCTTCCACAAACAGTGACCAGCAGTGACAGACCTTTCCCGTGATTAGAATGAAAGGGGGAAGCAAAATCAAACTGATTCACTCAGCACCCTTCAACCTAGACACCTGGCTGTTTCTGCAGCTTTGGGTGGAGCCGATCTGTTTAGTTAGGACAATAGTAGCTCAGTTCATCTTCTCAGACCAACTGGAAGTTGTGTGTGTTGAATTAGTCTTTATCTGTCGGGTGTTCTACATTTTATAGGCCCTTTTTGGGGGACGTGATTCTGACCAGTTCTGTTATGATGGGCCAGGGGACTCCTGTCTCCTTGGCAAAAGCCACCCTCTGACTCATGTTTCTGGACATTTTGTGGTCTTCTGCTTGGGTTTTTCAATAATTAGCAAAATATTTCTGTATCTTTTTTAATAGACTATTTTAGGGCAGTTTTAAATTCACAGCAATTTGAACAGGAGGTACAGAGATTTGCCATATACCTCTTCTCCCACCCATGCATGCCCCCCCTGCTGTAAACAGGCCCCCAACCAGAGTGGTCCATCCTTTGCCATCAGTGAACCTACACTGACGTCCTCATCACCCACAGCCCAAAATCCACATTAGGGTGCACTCAGTTGTGTATTCTGAAGGTTTTGATAAATGTGTAATAACAAATTAGTTTTACTGCCCTAAAAATCTTCTGTAATTTGCCTTTTCATCCCTCCCTCCTCAGTTTCTGTTCCCATAGGAAACCTTTAGACATTTTCAGAAAGTAGTAATTGTATCATTCATTCACTAAGCTGAGGGCAGAGTCTAGGATGGTCTTGGAAGGGGTCTGTCTTATATTCTTCTTCAGACCACATACTTGTCTAGATGAGGCATTTCTATAAATGGATCCAGGTATGGCCGTGAACACATTCCAGGCTCCAGGCTCCATTCCCATCAACTGCACGCTGTGAAGGGGACACCCGGCTCCATCCCCCACATGATGTGGGGGTATGGGTGGATGACTCTGAAAGGGTCCAGGGAAGATTAGTATGTGTCGAGCCAACATCTAGTCTTTCTCTTCACCCTAATTGTTCAGGCTAAAAATGCCAGAGCAGAAATTGTGAATAGAAGAATATGAAGTGTGAATTATTCGTTTTAAGAGCCATAACATAGTATTCTCTTTTGTCTGTAGCACAAAAATAGGAGCATCCCTGAAAAGTATCATTCCTTCAGCCAGGGCCCTGGAAAGGAAGAGGAGGTGGAGCAGAGCCATAGTGACCTACAGTGGATACAGTCTGAGCAAGAAATAAATGCTTTTTATAAGTCTGTGATTTTAGGGTTGTTTGTCATCACAACAGAATTCCGTCTATATTTCCTGATCCAGCATGTTTTGAAATAAAGAGCTGGGTCTAAACTTAGGCATGATTATACTAGCCTCGAAGGGAACATACAGCACTAACAGACATTGAAGCCCCAATTTAAAAAGATACTGAGAGTAGCCCAACTCCTTGTCACATGAATGACAATATCTGTAGCATTTGAGAGTCTGAAAAAGTTTCCTGTTTTAGGACTGAACAGCACGTGACTTGTATGTTACCTAGATACACCACCAGCTTCAGTGCCAATAAATTTCTTTCTTTCATGTGTTCCCAGTTGATTTGTTCAGTCTAGGGTACCAGGGAATAGTCCTCACCTCTCAGCTTGTCAAGATCTGGCAGCAAAGGGAGGGAGTCGAGGCATCAAAAACAGAAACCAGAATGTGAGTATGGATACCGTGGGGTTAGCCTGGGTTGGAATAAGTTACAAAGCTTTCCAGGAATGCCGTACCTTATGGATAGAGAGTACTTACAGAATCAGCTACTAGCCAGACTCCAAGTGGGATTTCACCAGGGACTAGAACATTGAAGTGTAGGACAGGAATAGCAAATAAGCAAGCCAAACATGTTTCTGTTACGTTTCCATCACTGGCCTAAATCCAGGGGAGATTCAGTGAAATAGAAACACCGTCCTGAAAACTGGAGGAGTTCACAATCCACTTAGGGAGATAAGTAAACCAAACTGTAAGAAACATACTATTGAAATACAATACACATACACAGAAATACTTATAAGACTACAGGAGGACAGTTTTTCACAAACTGAGTACTCTGGATGACTGACACTGAGCATCATACCAAGAAACAGAAAATACTCATTCACCAGAAACCACCCACATCATTCCTTCCAACTTCCTCCCATTATCTTGATTCCTAATAGCATAGATTAGTTTTGCCTGGTTTTAAACTATATGTAAATAGAATCCACAGTATGTATTCTTTTGTGTTTGGTTTCTTGGTTCAATGTTGCGTTATAAGCATCATTTATATTGTCCAGTGTAGTTGTACAGTGTTCATTCTCATTGCTGGGTACTAACCTATTGTGTAAAGATTCTGTACTTATTTATCCATCTACTGTTGATGAATATTTGACAGTTATTTGGGGATGTTACAAATAAAATTTATGTGAAACTATAGTACCTGTGTTTGGTTAACATATATGTGTATGTATTTATATTGTATAAAGGCCTAGGATGGTGGTTGTTGGGTCGCAGGTGCTGATAGTGGTTAGGTGGGGTCCTCCTATGTTGAGAAGAACTGTATGGCCACATTTGAGCTTAGGGAAAATAGTAGGATTATTAATATTTTCCATGGGCAAGGGAAAGAGATGATATGCATGCCAAGTATTTGGCATCCCTAGTACTAGAAAATAATTGAGTCAGTTAATCAAGTAGTGGTTCTAATTATAAAGTTAAGGAACAAGAGAGGAAGTGATACTGGATGTCTTGTAGCAAAAGCCACCCAAAAATTAAAAAAACAAAACCCTGATGAGGCATACAGATGCAGACTTTGTCTTCCCCAATTCACCCTTACTTCCTTTTTTTTTCCTGTAATGGAGGAGGGCTATGTGGTTGTTGTGAGGTATTGAAGTGTAACCCATTTTTCTCCAACTGGCATTGGCTGGGGTAACCCAAATATGAGTGACACGACAAATTAAAGAGGACAGTTGGGATCAAAACAACTTCTTGGTCTCATAGGAGTTGGAATGGCCAGGTGTGAGTACATGTTTTAAAATAAAGAACACTAATATTAAAAATAAAGAATAACACATAATATAAAAACAATAGAGAAAATCAATAGAACCAAAAGGTGGGTCTTTAAAATATCAACAAAATTGACAAATTCTTAGGCTGAACTGACCAAAAAGGAAAAGAAACAAATAAATTACTTAAATTTTTCATTTAGAAATGAAAGAAGGGAGCATTACTACCAACCTTATAAATATTAAAAGGATTGGAAGGATACACCATGAGTAAGTGTATGACAACAAGTTACATAACTTAGGTGAAATTCTCAGAACTACCAAAACTGACTCAAGAAGAAATAGAAAATATGAACAGACCTATAAAAATCATAGATATTTAATTAGCAATTTTAAAACTTCCCACAAAGAAAAGTCCAGGCCCATATTAACTTCACTGGTGAATTCTATCAAACATTTAGAGAAAAATTAATATAACTACTCATAAACTCTTCAAAAAAATAAATGAAGGAGGAAAACTTAGTAACTTGATTTTGTGAAGCCAGTATTACCTTGATACTAAAAACATGTAAAGGTATCACAAGAAAATAAAACTATAGACAAATAACACTTATGAATATAGATTCAAATATCCCCAATAAAATACAGCACACCAATCCAGCACCATTCAAAAAGGACTCTGCACTATGATTTATTTCAGGAATACCAAAATTAATGCATGAAATACATCATATTAAATGGAAAAAAGAATGAAAACCACATGCTCAACTCAGTAGCTGCAAAAAAGTGCTTGACAAAATCCAACACTTGCATTATGAAATTATGCAACAAACTAAGGGTGGAAGGGAACTTCCTCAACACAAAGGGTATCTATGGAAGACGCATAATTCAGATCAGGAACAAGACAAGAAGTCTGCTCTCACCACATCTATTTAACGTTGTACTAACTAGGGGTTCTAGTCAGGGTTATCGAGTAAGAAAAAGAAATGAAAAGATCAGGAAGGAAGGAAGTAAAATCTGTTTATAGGTGATATCACATATGGAAGAAATCCTAAGGAATTCACTAAAAAAAATTAGAACTAAGAAACATGTTCAGCAAGACTGCAAGATACTAGATTATTATACAAAAATCCATTCTATTTCCATATAAAAGCAATGAACAATTTAAAATGAAATTAAGAAAACGATTTCATTTATAATAACATCAAAAGGGAAGAAAATGCTTAGGAATTATTCCACCCCCCCCCCCCGCTTAGGAATTATTTTAAGGAAAAAACTTAAAAACTTGTTTTCTGAAAACTACTTAACAATGAAGAAAGTCTAAAAGATCTAAATAAACTCAGAGACATCCTATGCATATGGATTGGAAAACATAATATTATATAAGTGATAGTATTCCTTAAATTGATCTTCAGATTCAGTGTCAAAATCTCAGCTTCCCTATTTGCACAAATTGGTGAGCTAATCCCGAAATTTGTATGGAAATTCAAGGAACCCAGAATAACCAAAAGAGAGAAGGAGAACAAAGTTCTCCAAAAGGAGGGCTCACACTTACTGATTTCAAAACGTGTGCACAGATGCAGGACCCAGAACAGTGGCGTGGTGGCGGCATAAGGATTGATACGGAGTTCAGTGGAACAGAACTGCAGGCACAGAAACAATAGTACCAGGACAACTGGTGGGGAAAGAACTGTCTTTTCAATAAATGATGCTGGGACAACTAGATTTCCACACAAAAGAATGAGAGTGGACCCCTGCTTTGTTTTCATTTTCTTTTTCAGTTACAGTTGATGTTCAGTATTATTTTATATTAGTTTCAGGTGTACAGCATTAGTGGTTAGACAATTATATAATTCACAAAAGTGACCGCCTGATAATTCAAGTACCCACTTGGCACCATGCATAGTTATAACAGTATTATTGACTATATTTTCTAGGCTGAACTTCATATCCTGGTGACTGTTTTGTAACTATCAATTTATACTTCTTAATCCCTTCACCTTCTTCACCCATCCCCCCAACACGCCTCTCCTCTGGCAACCATCAATTTGATCTTTGCATCTGTTTCTGTTGTTTATTTTGTTCTTCAGATTCCACATATAAGTGAAATCATATGGTATTTATCTTTGACTTACTTCATTCACCACTATACCCTGTGGATGGACCCCTTCTTAACATAAACAAAAATTAACTCAAAATGGATTATAGGCATAAACGTAAGAATTAAAAATATAAAACTCTTGAAGGAAAACATAGGAATAAGTCTCTATGATCTTGAGTTAGGTCATAAATGATAATAAAAGCATAAGTAACAAAATAAAAATATTTAAAATTTGGTCCTGCAAATGATAACTTCAAGAGAGTAAAAAGACAGCTCAAAGGATGGGAGAATGTATTTTCAATTTATATATCTGATAAATAAATGACTGATACCCAGAATATGTAAAAAACTTATAGTGCAATAATAAAAAGACAACCCAATTTAAATGGACAATGCATTTGAATAAGTATCTCTCCAAAAAAGACATGCAAATGGCCAATAAGCACTGAAAAAAAGCCTATTAGCCATTAAGGAAAGGCAAGTCAGAGCCACAACGAGACCCCTCACACCTATCAGGATGACTTTGATCATGAAGACATAATAATAAGTGGTCACAGGTATGGAGATATTTGAACCTTCACACACTAATGGTGGGAATGTCAAATGAGAAAAGCAGTTCCTCAAAGTGAAAATCAAACTTAACAGATGATCTAGCAGTTTGATTCCCAAAATAACTATAAACGTATATTCACACAAAAACTTGAATGTTCACAGCAACAATATTTGCAACAGCCCAAAAGTGGAAACCCCCAAGTGTCCATCAATTGATGAATGGAGGAATATGAGTCATATATCCATATGATGAAATATTATTTGGCTATAGAAAGGGAATAATGTACTGATTATGCTACCACATGGGTAAACGCTGAAAATATCATGTTAATTGAAAGAAGCCTCTGGCAAAAGACCACATGGTCGAAGTTTTATGAAATATCCAGAATATGCAAATCGATTGGAATAGGAGATCAGCCATTGCCTAGGGCTGGGATCAGGGTTGTGGGGAAAGGGGAGTGACTGATAATGGCTCGAGGTTTCGTTTTACAGGGAAGACTGTTCTAAACCTAGATCGTGGCCATGTTTGCACAGCTCTCTGAATATACTGAAACAGTGACTGGTACACTTCATGTAGGTGAATTTTATGGAATATGCATTATATCTCAGTTATTTTGTTTTTAAAAAGTAAAGCAGACTTCTGATGACAGAAGAAGCTGTCTATGCAGAGGAGAGAAAAAAGAAGTGCAATCACCTGTGAAGGTGGAAACAAGAGCATTTTGTGTTAGAAACACTTGACCTGACTTCATAGGGTCACATGGTTCCCAACGGCCAGCGTAGAAAGGGGGTCTTTGGTAAGGAGGGGCAAAAGACACACAACAAGGTGCATCATTTTTTTTTAGTGCAAATCTAATCTTTGCATTCAGCTCCAGAATTTATGAAAATCTTAAAGAGCTAAAAGTTGTTTTTTTGAAAATAACTGTTCATAAACAAGCAGTTACAGCCCAGATTTACCAAGGATGCCTCTTCTCCAGATGGGAGGCAGCAGGCTGGGCTGGGTGCATTCTGCAGCCTTTAGAAAGGCTCTTTTCTGTGCCCCTCCCACCGACACAGCTTCCAGGAGCTGCCTGCTGCTCCTGGCCCCAGAGCTTGCCTGGTCTCCATTTAGGTCAGCTGGGCCCCAACCAGCTTCCCAGCTCAGATCTTAATTGGAGAAGGAATCTGGGAAAAAGCCTTCCTTGTGGGTCTGTGTTTCCAGAAGATGCTACAGTTGAAGGCAGCAGGAGGAAAATATCAATGTCTCCACACCACCCTAAGTAGAAACCTTTTTTCCTTCCCCAATCTCCTCCTCTTTCATTTCTTTTTCCCTTTATTCTTTCATATTTTGGCCTGAGACACCTTGTTAATTTTTCAAGGTTAACAGGCCATTTAGCACAAGAGGAGTGTGGCACAGGTCACAGATGAATAAATTAATACCAAAACTTCGTACTAAGACAAAAATCAAAGCTGTCTGTTTTATTGCTCAGTGTATCAGTGAGTGCGGGACAGGAGGAAATTGGTATCTCATTAAAAAAATGAGAGAGTGAGGTGGAGAGGAAACTGAGAGCTCGTTAAAAGTGGTGAAAAAGCCAGCTTAATTATGCTTTTCCATTTGCTAACAAGAGGGCATTTGTTATGAGTTCAGGACACTTTATCCCAAGCAAAACAAACAGAGTTAACAACATTATTTTTGTCTTTTTAGCCAGTAGTGGCTCTGGAATCCTGTTTCAAAATAAAGGTTTCACCACGGGATGTCAATTAGACCAGAGAATACTGGCAAAGGGTCGACTGCTTTCGCTTTCAAAGATTGATTTGAGAGCTGCTACCTAACCTTTCACCTTGCCCCTGTGTAAGGGGGAAGGTGGGCAAGGGTTCCTTATTAGCGCAAGAACCTGTGTTTCTGGAGAGGGATATAAAGGCCATACTGAGCATCCCCCACCCCCATATTTCTCTCTCTCTGAAGTCAATAAAAACAAAAACTTAAAAAATAAAAATTTCCTACCTCTGTAAAACACCAGTTTTTCTTCTGGAAAATGGAGATACTAATGACTTCCTTGTTGTGGTGGTGATTAAATAAGATGTTACATTACTTTAACAACACTGGCCACCACTTGCTGATGAACACTGTGACTCTAGCATATTATCCTACTTAATTTTCACGATAACTGTGTAGTGCTATAGTCTCCACTGTATGAGTGGAAATAAATCACAAAGAGTATATCATTTCTTACAAGGTCAATCAGTAAGTGAGAGAGTGGGATTTGAATCCAAGTCTGTTCTACAATTTCTCATGGAAGGCCATGAATAACGTATGGCCTCTTACTTCAAGGCCTACAGAGGCACAGAAACATACTCCAATAATGAAAGAGACTATGATTAATGGCCAAAAGGATTTAATGTGCTAAGGGAATTTAAGGAAAAAAGAGATTACTTTTGGCTGGAGATTTATACCAAGAGGCAGTAGCATAATGTCCAAGAATATATACAGAATACTTGGTTCAAATCCCAGATTTTTTAGTTTCTAACTTGTGTAACATTGGACATATTTTTCTTCTCTCTAAGCTGACTTCATCTCTAACATGAGAATTGAGATACTACCTCCCTTTTAGATTTTCATGAAGATTGGAAAAAATAATATCTGTTAAACACTTATCTGTGCCTGGTATATAGCTTTTTAAAAATTAGGACATATTTCATATAAGAGGTAGTAAATACAAAGTTTTGAAGGACAACAATAGGGTTTCAATACAGACATAAATTTGAAGGAATGTCTGGATTATCTTCTATATTAAGTATGCTGCAAAAAATTGCTATTTTACCTATTGAATTTATTTAAAAATCTATTGGAAACATACCATTTTCTAAGTAAGTCAAGCATAAGAACTGGTTTCAGGTATGAGTAATAGTGGAGTAGTTGTATGAGACTAACCTTCCTGTCAATAACAATTATAAATTCTGCACCATATGTAAAAATCAACTATTATAAAGCATTGGAAAGTGATGAAAGCTAATCAAAAACAGAAAGCGCTTTGATGTTTGATAGAAGGGAACCACACAGGGTGAGATTCACATTTAGAAAGACTTCTATTGAGGGTAGCCCCAATTCTATGTGGTGTTAAGGGGAAAGAGCTCAAACAGAAGGCTTGGTATTAGTGCCCTGAGAAGACAGAGAACAGAAGTTTAAAATATGAAGGTGCACAGGGGGAGGGCCCCCAAATCTGCAAATAAACTCTCGTCAAATCCTTGACTGACTGCTGAACTGTACACACTCAGAGAAAGACCACAAAGTGAAAACACCAGCTGGGAGGCCGGCAGGCTGAGCAGAGATTTCAGTATCTGTCCCCTGCAGGGGAGACCGAGGGTTTAGAGCTTGAGTCTAGCTAGAGAGACTGACTTTCCACTGAAACCACAGAATGACCGCCCTTTAGACACAAACATTATGTCCCCTAAATAAAATAGTGACCCTAAGACTAGGGGAAAATGCAAACAGACCTTTATAAACTCTAAAATAGAGTCATCACAAGAATAAAGACAATCCACCAGTAATTTAACTGACTTCTAGAACAAAATACTTATTTTGGAAAAAGACCTGAATCCAGTCTGGGCAATGCAATACACAATTACTAGT
Organism: Trachops cirrhosus; assembly: GCA_028533065.1. Taxonomy (NCBI): domain Eukaryota; kingdom Metazoa; phylum Chordata; class Mammalia; order Chiroptera; family Phyllostomidae; genus Trachops; species Trachops cirrhosus. The sequence continues at coordinate 12,721,005 of CM052551.1, read as the reverse complement.
ATATAATAAAAATCACTGGACATGAAGAAATAGGAAGATGTATTTTATAATCAGTAGAAATATCTGGCAATAGAAAAAGACCCATAGGTAATTCAGATATTGGAATCGACAGACAAGAATTTAAAATAGCAATGGTAGACTTCCACTACTAGCCAAGAGAGAGCAAAATGTCTGGAATTACCCTCTCATTGTAAACAATGAGAAAACTTAGCAAAGTAGAGCAAATTGAGACTAGACATTGGACAAGAAGACTGTGGTCACTGAGAAAAGAAAAAGGAGAGACCTATCTCTCTCACATGGGCTTTTTCCCTGAGCATTATTCCTGGACAGCAAGATTAACAATTCCAGAACTTCCTCAGGGCTGCTAATATTTTCTTTCTTTCTATTTTATCTTGTACTGGTTTCAAGTGTAAAGCTTAGTGGTTAAACAATCATATCCTTTAATATAG
>CM052551.1:12689328-12720056 GCA_028533065.1 Trachops cirrhosus | reverse complement strand
GCTCTGGCAGGGCCAAGGGGAACGTGGTGCTGACTGTGGAGAGAGAATGTGAAGGAAATGGGGAGAAAAGAAGTTTCGTGTTTAGTAAATCAAACATATGGATAATGGAGACCTTTGAGGAGGGTGAACTCATGAATGCTGTCTGCTTGGACTTTCAAATATCTCCTAACGAATTCCCATTTGGATATGAAACCGCTTTAAATCTGTGCTCAAAATTAATTTTTAAGTGTATTGAAAATATTTTATTCTGGGTGATATATGAATACTTTAGAGAAAGCTTAATACAGGAATTTTCTGCATTAACTGGAAAGTAATACAAAGGGGGCAAACTGTTTGTTCAAGACAAAATTAGAGAATGAGAGTGAAAGGCTACTGCCTCTAACCTTCTGAGCAGAGAAGAAAACCGGGAAAAGAAGATGCTAACACTTTTTCTCATGGGAGTTTCTCCCTGTTAGCTGAGAAAGAAGAAAATGGGCAGAGAAGGAAGGCAAGAATACCAAGGGATTCCAGGGCTAGGCATGAGTGGGACCCGTGGAACAGCTCTCACCGGTGAGCCAAAGCTCGCTGCTCTTGGGTATTAAAACAACTTTGATCCAAACTCACCCCAAGCTATTCTAAAGTCCGTAAGATACAACACACCACAGGAGAGCTGAGACAAGGATTTTATTCAAGCCTGTTATTGGAGGTATAACATGCCAATTACTTTATGCCCTCAGCTCCTAAAATCAATTGTTTATAAATATAGAACATGCAGGAATCAAAGTATCAGCTATAAAAATGGAAGTAAGTGCCTAATAACTCCTATAGGACAAGATTCCCAGGCAACCCTAATTTGGAAAACAAAGGTGGGACCTCAGGACCAAATATTTAGCTTCCTACTACTTCAGCTGGACCTTGAGACTTATCTTGGCAAGAACTAGGTCTGCAAGATGGGCCTGAGTCAAATTCTCCAGGAAGATTATAGACCCACCTTTAAAAACCCAGTCACAAAATTCAGATCAGAATGTGAGAAATTGCTGCTGGACTCCAGGCAAATGCCCACTGGGCACTTAAGCGTGGCAGCAGGATGAAGGAGAGAGCCCATGCCCTTCTTGTCCATTGAGTTCCCTGGGAAGTAGGCATTGAGATGGAGTTAAGACTAAAGGTGTGCGGGGAAGTAAAGGTTATGAGACAAAAAAGGAGGCTGGGTTGGTGAGGGAATTCTCAAACCACAATGCACACCTTACAAAAGTCTTTACTGGACCAACAGGGAGATGTATAAGAAAGGTTGGCCGTTACACTACTTTGGGCAGAGATGGCTAGCGCCTTGTACCACCAACTTGTTTAGTCACTGACTGGGTGGCAACCCACAAACAGCAGGTGCCAAGCTCAAAACTGATGCAGATCCTAAAGAGCTTAAGAGCTAGAAGCTGTCAGTTTCCATACTCCTAGAAGTTGATGGTGCTTTCTTCAAGGAGGATCGGAGAAGTTCACCTCTACATCTGCTACAATCCTCACCCTGTGCCGTGCAAATCCACTTCTCCGAATGTATGTGCGGAGCAGCAGCTTGTCCAGAGCTCTGGGGCCGGGGGAACTTAGAAGAGGGAGATCAGCAGAACAAACTAAAGGCCCCATTTGCTGCAGTTAATCTTGGGACCACAACCAATCCTTACTCTTCTCCATTCAGATTCTTCTTACTCTCTACTGCCATCTCTGCTTACTTGGTGATAAATCCTTCCTTTCTGAGGGGTCTCAGCCCCTGGTAATCATATCCTTCTCAGATTGCTTTATTGCATCTGTCTGGTCACAGTTACAGTTGGGCATAGGAGTGTCACCTGAGTCACCTGAGCTTCATTCATGCCATTCTTCCTGATCCCTATTGTGTTACAACAATCCTACCTCCTCCTACTGATTAGGGCCAAGTAGCCCCGACTCTTCTTGCTCCTGATCCCTGAACAAAGGATCCCCAAGTGTTCAGTGAGCAGCTGTAGTTTGCATTTCCTTTGGGGACCAGGACATGTGATCCTGCAGAGCCCAGGGTTGCAAGGGTGGGAAGCATGAACTGGCTTCTTGGTGGTGGTAAGTGGGGGCGCTTGGTTCATGGACCCATGTAAACTTCCTGTTGGGGGCAGAGCACCATGTCAGTGCCCGGGCCCAGCAGCAGCAGCTTTTGTAGGTCATTCCACTGCTCTGTCAGGCTGGCAGTTTCCAGGTGGTACAGTATGTGAAAAGGCCAGTAGAACTATGGTCACAGGCCCATACCAACCCTTCCTGCGGTGGAGAGGGTGTTCCCCAATCAGACCCTATAACGTGGGGGATTCATGCCTACAGGCTAGGCATTGTGTAAGCTGTATACAGTAATGTTTGTTGCACCAACCAAACTCCCCAGCATTGATGTCTGTTACTGCTGGCTCTTTTAAGATAGAAGGGACCTGATTTGTCTTTGCTGAATTTGACTATCTTAATTCTGAGCTGCTATTTGAAACTGTCTATTATTTGGTTTTCAACTTTTCTTGAAGTGGCTGGTTGGTTTCTTCGAAGAATGGTGGTATTCTGAGGTCTCAACATTGTTCTCTGTTGCTGGCAAGGTAGAAATTTAGAGGCAGGTGTAACTAAATTGGACTTCATAAGTGGCTGTTCACACTGATTCATGCATTGCCTTCATCTTTGCCACCACGGCCACTTCGTGTGCCTATCATGCCAGCACCAGGGTGGCTGCTGACAAAGTCTGTCCGACATCAGCAGGCCAAATCATTTCATCTACTTTGTTGGTTAGAGCCTCTTCTAATGGCTGTTAACACAATACAGTGATCTTCACACTCACGTGCACTTGCTGATGTCCATTCATACTCCTCAACCTCAAGCTTCCTTGTTTTGACCTTTCTCCAGTCTTCTTCCTTTCAGGCCCCTGGATAGCTGATCAGGCCGTGCACCACTGCTGATTAGTCCATATAATTCTAACCTGGGGACACTTTTCCTTCCACCAAAGCAGATGACTGGTGCATCATTTAAGCTCAGTCTATTGTTGTTTTGTGCCCGTCACTGGTCCCTGGGGAGATAGCTGGTTGACCTTATCTTGACCCTAGGCCTCTTAATGTTGGTATTTGCTGAGGTGCAGCTGGTTGAACATAACCTTTTTAGAGCGTGACGTTGGGCTCCACAGTTCCTGCCACAGCTTTGGATAATGTTTCGTGTCACAGTCACCCCCGTACTCATTCTGCCCCCAGCCTCTTCTGATTTGGGGATGCCTTGAGAGGCCTAAAAATTGCATCTGACTTCACTGCACCATGCTTAATTGTGGAGGGCCCTTTTAAGCTGTCCACTGGCCTACCCACCTGAACATCTTTCTCACATATTTCTGAGCCACTCTCCGGGCACCACCATTTTTCTCCATATTATTATGCTAAATACAGCTCTTTTCCACAGGGCTTACAAAATACCCTCTGTCTGTGCCCTGTGAAGAATAGAACTGAGCCCTCCTCCCTCTGTAAACCCCCAAGATTTCCCCACAAATGTATGTGGATGTTTCCCTACAATGTCTTCCCTCAAGGTTCAACTGTGCAAGGAAGGGTGAACAGGTGACAGCTCTGTCTGACTCCTGCTTCTCCCTCTCTCCTCCAGCCAAGCACTATTGGAAAAATTTCCCTTTCTCTATATATTATTGATCATAATAAAAGCCAGCATTCCAACCTCTAAGATTTATTTTTGAACTATACAGGTAGCTTTGGGGATTAAGAACCTCTTCGTTCTCAAAGCCTGACTCTAAAGATTATTCACTCCCCATGGACTAGACAAGAGCTGCCTTTGAGGTTGGGAGCAGAAGAAGGAGCTATTCTGTTTGCATCTCTGCTTTAACAATCTGCTGCTGGCTGGGAAAGGAATTAACCAACTGCAATAAAGTGGGAAAGATAAAAATCACAATAGTCGTGATATTGTGAGGTATAAGAAATATGTAGCTGGTCTTCCTCCACGGGACCTGGTTTACAGCTCCAAATGCCCTTGGAATTCCCTAAGTGTTGAGAGCAGCCATAGTGTCTTCTGTTATGTCAATGAACACATGGAAATTTTGGGAGTGTGGAGCCCATGGAGAAGGACATGAAAGCTCCAAACCCTCCCCCCATAACTTGCCCTGTGCATCTCTTCCATCTGGCTGTCCCTGAGTTATATTCATTTACAGTGATCTAGTAATATATTTCTCTGAGTTCTGTGAGCTGCTCTAGCACATTCGTTGAACCCATGGAGGAGGTCACGAGAACCTCTGATTTAAGCCAGTTGGTCAGAAGCACAAGTAACAGCCTGAACTTGTGACTGCGTCTGAAATTGGGGCGGTGGGCAGCCTTATAGGAGTGAACTCCCAACCTGTGGAATTCGGAGCTGTCTCTGGGTAGGCAGTGCCTCAATCGAGTTGAATTGTCTGACACCCTGCTGGTGTTTGAGAATTGCTGGTTGGCGTGGGGGAAACCCCATAACCATGTTGGAAATTCAGTCTCAGAATATCAAAAGAATAGTATTTTATCTCCTACTTTGCCAATAACTTACAGTTTTCCTCTTCTGACACACAGTAGCACCCCCACCAAAATCCATGGGGAGTATGTTCTGAAAGTCCCAGTGGATGCCTGAAACCGTGGATCGTATGGAGCCCTCTATATACTATGTTTTTCTAATATATACCTATCTATGATAAAGTTTATTTAAATTTTTTTCTGGATGATGAACAACTGCCAGATGGATCCCTTGCTTTGCCTAATCCCTGGATCACGTGTACACCTGCGGCCTCTGCTGGTACTTGCCACCGGGAGGCCTCTGTCCAAGAGCACTGCCGAGGCGCATTTGTCACAGCACGGGCCACCATCATCCAAGTTCAGTGCAGGTCCCCGTGCTAAAACTTAACTACCGTAAGGCTCCTGTTAAGCTAGAAAACATTTATGGGATTTGTTCCCCCCATTTCATCATTTGAAAAAAATTCTGTTTGGATCTGTTGGTTGCCTTTTGTCCGAAATTTGCCAGTCTCTGCTGAGAATTCATTTTTGCAGTCTCAGCCTGGCTGCAGCCTCTGGGACCAAGAGTAAGGATACGTGAGTGAGCGGAAGAAGTCCAGCCCTCCCTTGCATTTCTGCTCTGACCTTCCATTTCGTTCTAGCACCGAGTCTCCCGATTTGCTCTGAGACCCAGTGCCTGCTGTGTGCCCGATCCCGGGGCAGGTAGGCAAGCACAGGAGTCACTTGTGGCTTTGCCGCCATGTGCCTGTGGGGATGTGGAGCGGCCCCTTATGTCCACTTTGTATTTTTACAGCGCTTTTCCACCCGTTGTCTCACTCGACTCCCAGATAGTCTTATTGAAACCAACCAATTTTATATTTAAAATTGATTTTTAATGGAGCCGGGACTGGAACAAAGCTCTCATAACTCCAGTATCAGTGTTTTTTATTTTTAAGCAACATTTATTTTCTCCCGTAACATAAACCTGTTCTGTAGTCTCACTATCCCAATGACAACCATTGCTAATATTTAGGAATTTTTAATCTATGTATATAATTTTTTACATTATTGAAGCCATTCTATATATAAAACTTGGCAACCTGAAAGTTTACATTGAATGATTTGGAAGGTTTTCTTTTATTTTTTCTTTTTCTTTTTTCACATTGTCACATATTGATTTTCATCCTCATGTTAAATTGATATTAAGACTAAACTGTACATTTTGAATCACTTTAAAGCAAAAAAAGGGGGCAGAGATGGGGGCAACAGAATCCCCCAGGTGTAATAGAGACAGTTCTGTATCTCTGCCATGAACTATTAAGGCAGGATATTCCTGAGTCAGGTCCCTTGCACCAGGCATTATACAGACCAGAGCAAAGTTTGTAAGTGGGCACATGGGAAATAAAATGCTACAGTGGGTACCTGGGACTCCTTGGATCAGGAACCACGTCAGTCCTATTGAACCAGGCTAATCTCACAGTAGTCGGTGCAGAGGACGATCTGTAGCAGAACCCACATGGCTCCTCTAGGGCAGTGTCTGGTGCGGCGCATGAAGCAACTGCATAAAGCAGAGCATCCCCTGGGCAAGCATGCTCATGATGGGGACAGCCATGCCTGAGAACAACAGCGACATTCTGTTTAATTACCCTCACCTATGTGCTGTGTCACCCTAAAAGTCGGTGAGAAAAGCAGCCACCTTTGTGGTTTGATTGGAAGGGTCCTTGAACCTCCTGCCATCCCAAGCCAAAAAGTCTCCATATCCTTTGTCCCAGAATTCCCACTGTTGGTCATTCTTTTAAATTAAGGTATTGAAGACCTTTGTTTTCATGCAAATGTATCTTTTGGGTAAACTATTACTCACTTGGAGTTACCAGCTGGGATTAATGCCTAGTGCATAATGAAGACCTAGCGCATAATGAAGACCTAGCGCAATACAGCAGGGCAGGAATAAGGCTCTATGACCAGGACCTGGGCACCTAGACAAAGAAGAAGGGATGGTAGGGAACAAAGTGTGGGCACTGCAGGGAGGCTCTGCTGGGAAGCCATGACCACAGGAAAACCCTGGGTACCCAGAAGTGCTGGAAGAAGAGGGCAGGGACACTGAGAACAGCCTTCACCATTGAGAATCTTGAGGAATAAAGATAAAGTTCACAGACCAGTGAAGAGGCAAGCTGTTTCATGCTTAGGAAAACTAAGTTACTGGCTATGCATTCTCGACCTCCTCACAGTTCCATCTGCGGGTGAAACAGAAAGCTTTCCTTGGGAGCAGCAGTAAGGTTCAGCCATGGCCCAGGGCCCAGACCACTGGGCAGAGGTCCTTCCTGTTGGGAGAGTCACATTCCCCTGTTATTTGTGACAGCCGCAGGACCCACAGGCTGCCTGCAATGTGCAGACTGCATAATTCAGCATGAACGTTGCCAACAATTTTTGGCCTCAGCTTTTTAACTGGTTTTCATTTAGCAACCATTTCAAATTTTTCCGGGACACTTCATGTTTTAATGAAGAAAAATTAAGTGACCTTTAGTCAACTTGGCAAAAGAGAGGGTGGGTGACAGTGGTCCAGAATAATAATTAATAAGGCCCACTATTACCATTAAAAGTCTCAGAGCAGATATTGGCAGTTTATTGCCATGTAGTTGGAAAGAGGAGAACGTTCTGTCCTTGGAGATGACAGTTGTTCATACTCATCAAGTCATGAAGCTATGCAACCATTCGCGAATGTAGAAGCAAGGCTTCTGATGTGACAAAGGGAGCAGCATATCCACTGAGTGAAGTAAGGCCCCAAACTGGGTTTAATCCCCACTCCTGTGCAACACAGCTTCCACCACAGGCTCTCATGGGGTACATAAATATTGGGTAGAACTGGCCACATAATCACGTACATGAATGAACTGTAAATTGATTCAACATACCTCATTACATTGTTGACCCAACCACGACCTTCTAACCACAGGTAGCGCTACCCAAACCTCCTACCCACCATCCTTCTAAGAGAAAATGCATACCAGCCTTTTGGGAGATTAGCTTCCCAATCACACGTAGGGATTTATTCGCTGTCCCGGAAGAAGGTTCCACTAGACAACAGAATCTTCACGGGCTCACAACATGGCTGTCCTACTCTTGTCATGGGCCTTCCACCCCAGGGCAGTGACCATCACAGGGTCCCCACAGGTCTGTGGTAGGGGCTTGATCTTGCACGAGAAGAAAATATTCAGCCATCTTTCAGCTTTTGCCCCTCAAGACTCCAGTGAGGACATGTCCCCCTGCCCTCCCCACTTGACTCATCAGGTGTGCGACAGATGTGCAGTCCAGTCCCCACTGGGAGTGAGGCCACCGCAAAGGATGGCTTGCCTTTTGCTCCATTACACGTATCTGCCGGAAATGGACTTTTTGGCACTTGGCATAGTTTCACTCTCTACATTCAACCGCTTTTAATTCCAACTCAGATACTATGGTCCATTCACTTGGCAGTTTCACTTTAAAGAAAAACAAAGCAGGAGCTTCTAAGTTTCTTTTACAATTCTGTTTATAACCTAGTGTTCTCAACTGCTTTGCAAAGACGTGTGAAGTATTTTGATCACATGTGATAAAGCGGGTATTATTAAAGACTGTGAAAATATCAAGCCCCATGTGCTTAACAGAGAATTGCCTTGAACCAGATAGTAAGCATTCAGAAAATTATGTTAATAGATACTTGGTTAACATGACCTAGAAATAAGTGTGATGAGTTAAAACTAAATTGAGGGTGGCATAGATAAATGCGGTACTGATCTCCTCCCACAACCAATCAAAATTAGAACTAAACAACAGAAAAAAAAACACCATTCAGAACTGCTTGAAATCTAGCTGAATGGAATTCCTACAACTAGGGAATTAAAGAAGATACCCACATTGAGACTGGTAGGAGGGGTGGAGACTCAGAATGGGCTGGTCCCATACCCACATGTGGTGGATTAAAATCAGGAGGGATAACTCTGGAACAAGGGGTCCCAGCCCCACACCAGGCCCCCCAGCCCAGGGTTCCAGGGTCAGGAACAGAAGACCCCATAACTCCTGACTGTAAAAACCAGTGGGATTGAGGCTGACGGAGATGGAGGTATTCTGAAATCCCGGACAGTTCTTAAAAGGCCTGTGCACAGACTTACTCTGGACTCACTCTCTCTGAGCTCCAGTGCTTGAAAGGTACCAGAGACATATGGCAGGTAAGTGAATTATCTGGGATCAGGGCAAAAGCTGGGAGGAGAGCTTTCTCCAAGACAGAAGGACAGGCAGAGGCCATTGTTCCTTTGATGAGCCCTCCCCACCATGGATCCAGCAGGCAGGCATCATATCTGAGGCTCCATCAGCCTGATTCACACGATTTGCCTTTGCACCACCCTGGTGATTCCCAGAAGCCCCACCCCCAAACTCTCAGGCCCACACAAGCTGTTTCCAGCGGCTTTCCCATATTAATGGCCTGTCTCGGCTTATGCTTCAGACTTCCTAAAATGTCTCAGACAAGCAGCAGCTGGCCTCAGTGTGTCCCATACTCCTTGATACGTGGCCTCAGCCCTGGCACTAGCAGAGCTGGTTTGGTTCACAACTTGGCCTTGCCTGGGAGACTCCAAACCCAACATGAGTAGAAGCCATCTGCAGGTCATTTTTTAGCTCATGCCAGGTGGGCCTGGGAAGCACATAGGTGGTGGCTGACCTTGGCCTGCACGTCTCAGGAGGCCCTACAGCCAGCATACCAGTGGACAGCTCCAGAGCACACTGAAGCACCATCACCCAACCACCTCCACAAACAACACGCACAAGGGGCAAACTGAAGGAAGTCTTGCTCTGTGAAGTGCACCCCTGCTCAGCTGATCCTCCATGGTGGTCAGAGGTTGGTCAGAGGTTGGTCATGGCAGCCAGTCCTTGCAGCTGATTGGCCTGGGGGTAAATCCTTGCCATCGATGTGCTGAAAGCAGTCAAAGCTCAACTACAAGAGGAGGGTGTACACAGCCCACACGGGGGGTTGCACCTCAAGGACCCAGCTTGGTTGAGGGGGAGGAGGCTGTGCTACTAGACCTTACAGAGTATCCGCTATAACATCACTCTACCAAGCCTGGGAGATGTAGCAGCTCTACCTAATGGATAGAAACAAACACAGGGATGCTGCCAAAATGAGAAGACAAAGAAACATACCCCAAATGAAAGAACGAAACTCCAGAAAAAGAACTAAATAAAATGGAGACAAGCAGTCTACCAGAGGCACACATTGATTATAAGAATGTTCAGTGAACTCAGTGAGAACCCAAGCAGCATTATAAAGGACCAACCGGAAATGAAGGATACAATAACTGAAATGAAGAATAATTTATAGGAAATCAACAGTGGAGTAGATGAAAGCTAGAATCAAATCAGTGATTTGGAATATAAAGAAGCAAAAAGCACCTGATCAGAACGGCAAAAAGAATAATTTTTAAAAGGAGGGATAGTATAAGGAGCTTCTGAGACAACTTTAAGCATACCAACATTTGCATCATCGGGGTGCTGGGGAGAAGAGAGAGCAAGTCTGGTAAGTGCAGAGAGTTCTAAACAAGATGTACCCAAAGAAGCCCACACCAAGACACATCATAAGTAAAATGCGAAAGGTTAAAGACAAAGAGAAAAATCTTAAAAGCAGCAAAAAAAAAAAAAAAAAGCAGTTGGTTACCTACAAGGGAGCTCCCACAAGAATGTCAGATAATTTTTCAACAGAAACCATGGAGGCCAGAAGGGATTGGCAAGAGACAGTCAAAGCAGTAAAAAGCGAGGACCCATAACCAAGATTACTCTACCCAGCAATGCTGCCAATTGGAATTGAAGGACAGATAAAGAGCTTCCCAGACAAGAAAAAGCTAAAGGAATTTATCACCATCAAACCAGTATTATATGAAATATTAAAGGGTCTTTCTTAAGAAGGAAGAGAAGAAAAAAGGATAAAAATATGAATAAATACCTATCTATCAACAATTGAATCTAAAAAACAAAATAAACAAGCTGATCAGAAACAGACTCAGACACGAACATTTTGACAGCTGCCAGATGGGAGGGGGGTTGAGGGAAATGGGTAAAAATGTGAAGAGATTGAGAAGTACAAATTGATTGTTACAGAATAGTCATGGGGATATAAAGCGCAACTTAGGGAGTATTGTCAATGATATTCTAGTAACTATGTATGGTGTCAGGTGGGTGCAAGATTCATTAGGATGGTCACTTAGTAAGTTACATAATGTCTATTCACTGGGGTATACACCTGAAACTAATATAATAATGTGTGTCAACTGTAACTGAAAAATTTAAAAAATGATTTAAATAAAAAGTTTATCAAGGTGGGGAAAACTGCAAAACTTATTCTCTGGGGCACTTGAGATATTGTTACGTGGCCTATGTCCTCAGTTTGGCTAAAATAAACCCTTACCAAAAAAAAAACCTTTTAGCTTTAGTGTGTAAAAACCTATGCTACTGTGATAGTTATTGTCAGAAACCAAATATTTGAGGTTCTCCCTTCAAGCACATAGAAAACTTTGACAAGTAAAATTTTAGACTAATGTTACTTCTGAGGAGGGTTTTTAAGAGCTGGGTACAGTATGTCACCTCTGCTTCTCCCTTTCTCATGGGTGAAAGGCAATTCTCCAGGTAGAGGCTCCTCCATCATTCTTGTCCTGCAGTGAGTATGACACCCACAGCACCAGCCAACACATGATAGGTATGTGTGAGAAAGAGAAATAAATATTTGTTGGTTTAGGTCATTGGGATTTTGAAGTTGTTACTACAGCATCACCAGACCTGTCCTGACTGGCACAGCTACTGAAATCCTATTTTGTAGGTATGAGTGTAGAACAGATAGGAGAAGGAGGCAGAGCATCTGGGTTTGGGTTTTGTTGGGATCGTAAGACAGTGTACTTTCAATAAGGAACACATGTTGGTCTGCCCACTCCCCCGCTGGCTTAGCAGCTAACTCAAAGAATCGCTTAAGCTAAGCTGGCTGTGACAACTGACGGAAGAGGAGGAGTGATTTAGCAGGATTTATTGTTTCCTGGTGTTATTGTTATGGTCTGATGTTGAGTAGCTTTGTGTGTGTGGGAGAGAAAGAAGGCACAATATGTTGGACTGTGTTAAATGTTGGATCACATTAAATATATGTTATTATGAGAAAAACACAATCATCCATAGCACCAAAGATACTCATTGAGTGTTATGTAAAAGACAATAATGTGGAAAATGGTTAGTACTTATTTTAAAGGTTCATATACCACAGAAGAGTATAAAGAAGAAAATGCAGTTAGTCAAAACGCACCATCCAGAGGTAACCCTGCTTACATGTCAGTGAACATCCTTCCACATGTCTCTCTACATATATATATATACAAACATGCAAAGATGTGTTACATGAGTGGAAATATGCTATTCAAGTCACATCCATTTAATTGAATCTAATATGCACAGTTCTAGGAACTGAGAAGCAGGTATAGCAACCCCTGTCTGTCCTGAAGCTCACTGTTGAGGTGAAAATATAGATATTCAACAATGATTTTCAAGGGAAGTTAGTGTTGTAATGTGAAAAGTCCAGGGTACTATGCACATTGCAAGGATTTTACTTAACCTAAGGTATAAGGGATGATTTCCTGAGGAAGTGATTATGTTATAAAATGACTTTTATTTTACTCCACATGTCAAAGTAACTCTACATTATAATTTTCAGTGGTGGCATAATGTTTTATTGTATGAAATTATGTATGTACTCTAACTTATTTGCAATTCCTTATTAGTGGACATTCAGTTGGTGTCCTTTTTTATTTCTTATATACAGTGCTACAATGGAAGTCCTTTTGTATGCATTTTTCCCTTATATTTCTTTAGGATAAAGAGAGAGAAATGAGAGCATTGGATCAGAAGTCATACAGATTTTATATTTACGTTATACATATGTACATATGCACATTATTTATGTATTATACATTGCTAACTTATATATATACAGACTGCATATAAATGTCCATACATATTATAGACATCAAATATAGATATTGTTTTACTGCCTACAGAAACGTACCAATCTATATTCTCAATATTAATGCTTAGGAATGACAGTTTCTCAACCTCTGGGAAACTGAAGAAATGTAATTCATTAAATTGTTTTGTAAAGTTTGCCAGCATTATAGGTGGGAGAACTTTCACTTCGTTTGCATTCCCTTAGTCACCAGGAGGCTCAACATTGGGTGTGTTGAACAGAATGGAGATACCCCAATTAGACACACGTAAGCCAGAGAGTGCAATGCAGACTTATGAAAATGCAGTGGGCTGTGGCATTAGTAAAGTGAGTAGGAGCACGGTGGTATGACATATGCTGGGACATCGTCTCTGTGGAAAAGGGCAAGTAGTCGCATCTGAAACCCTCCATTACTAAGAAAGAGGCACAGTGTTTGGTAGTCCCCTTTCGCACTGGAATGTAGTATATGTCATACTTGGGAATAATGTCAACCCAGGGATTTTAACCAGTATGCATGGCACATTGGTGTGCTGCAGGAATGTTTAAAACATGCGTTTCCTGACCTCTTCCCTTTGGACTGTCAAATAAAAAAATAAAAGCAGCTAAGCAACAATAGCCACCCAGTGCGAATGAATTAAAATTATACCTATTTTTGTCAGATCGGTAAAAAATATATTTTTTGGTGTGCTGCAGAATTTTAGCAATTAGTTTATGTGTGCCAAGAGGTTAAAAAGGTTGGAAAGTGTTGTTTTAACCCATTTATAAGATGACTTAGGAGGATATTAGTTCTGCGTATGGCCCAGAGTAAGAAAAGTCTCCACGGCAGGTCCTCTTGAAAGCTGGGCCCTACGACCCAACGGAGACAATCGTGCTGGAGGTATTTCAGGTGAAGGTTAGGGCACTGGGCAAAGATGTTATGTGCAGCCTCCAGCAACGCGCCCTGGGGGATCTTCAGCGCAGACTGCTAGAATTCTCAAATCACGCCTCTGCAGCGGACGTTACCACTATTTGATAAGTAGCCATGGGCCTTCATAGAGACTGAGAGCTTGACCATGGGACAGCAAGTGACTTTGTGACCAGAACTTTTTTGCCATTACCTAGGCGTCTTCAGATCCGCCAAGTTAGTCGAGAGAGCAACAGCACTGCACTGTGCAGTGGGATGGAACTTCCTGCAGTGGGCCCAGGAGGGCCGAGAAGGTGCCTGTAAACTGCACGAACAGATGGCTCAACACTCCCAAGGGCCCTGGGACTCCTCTCCCTTGACTCTGGCCTCGTGGCGGTGGTGATGCAGATCTCTGCGACCAATCCAAGAAGGACGGAAAGCCTCAGGCTCACCGGTGAGTTGGTATAACACAGTCAGAATGCCGTCACACTGCAGCTGCCCTCAGCGGGTGTCTCAAAAGTGGTGGTGGAGGAAGACGACCCCGCACGCACAACCGCAGGGTCTACACTTGGTGGTTGAACTTGTACGGAAGAAGGGGTGGCCTGAGGTATAGCTTTCATGGACTCTGGAGCTGTGTGACAAGGGGCATCGGTGGTTGGTCCAGAGTCTGAAAGGAGCAAAATTTAAAAATATGAGCTCTGGAATTCTGGGGTAGAGACATGTACTTACGAGACTGGGCACCAGAAGCAATTCTAGGAAGCAATGCCTCCTAGGATGGGAAGCATAAGTCCTGAAGGTTTGGAGAGGAAGGGGGTTAAGGAGGGAATATTTACTCTCAGCAGCCCCTCTCACCAATAGAGCTTTTGGCACTGGCTTGAATTTCCTGTTGCTCAGGACTGACTGATCCAGGAAGCACTCTCTCAAAGCACCGCTGGGGGAAAGAAGAGCTTCAACCCCCTTTCCCCCAGTGCTGCCCTGGCCCCTCTTCCCAAGGCTTCGGTCCCCAGGGCAGTCTCCCCAGGGATTTCTAACAGGTTTAAGCTAGTTGCTAAAATGCATCTTGTTTGTGGTTTCTGTGATTTCTAGAGGGTTGATTTAGGGGCCAAAAACAGAGCCTTTTTCTAGCCCACCATCTACCTGAATCACTGACTTCAGCTTCCTCAGCAACGAGATTGGGGTTAAAGAAAGTGCATAGAAAAAAAGTTAGAGAAAAGAAAGAAAGCTGGGAGGGCTATGGGGAAAAGAAAAGGATGCTGAAAGAAGAGAGAGTATACATATAGTTCCAGGAATTTCCATGTATTTGTGGTTCAAGTTCAAGTCATTGCCTGACTTCATTGGAACAAATTAGGTCCAGTTTCCCAAACCCAGTCTCCCTGGCCATATGAATGACAAGTAATCACCAGATCATTTCTTCCACAACCACTGGGGCATTAATCTTGAAATCCTAAGCTGGACTCAGAAATGTGTGAAATAATGGGGGAGGGGATGTTGTCTGCACGATTTCAAGGTCTGAGATTTCCCAGAAGGTACAGAATGTGCTCTTTCTATTATTCCCATGACTCGAAGCTGATGCTTTCAGGTATTTTTTGACAAATAGAGCGCTGGTTGTTGTCATAAAATTAAATATTTTAACTATTTTGCTTTCCTCTTTATCCTCTTCTATATGCAGTCTTGGGAGCTCACACCAGGCAAGTGTTTTGATTTCACTGTTAGTGTGTAGGGTTTCATTGTTGTCATTACTGTGTTTATCACATTCCTCTGGTTTATGGGGCATTAGCATTCCACCAAAAAAAATATAAATTCTGAAATGCAAGGTAAATCAGTGGGTAGATATCCTAGAAGCCCCTCTGCCCACCCCAGCACACATGGGAGGCCTCTCCCATCTGGCCAGACCTAGCAGCTGAAAATCACCCCTGGGGCTTCCCACGCCTGTCAATCACAGCATCCTGCTGCGAACACCATGCAGCCTTTCCTCTAACATGGGCTCTCGGGCTGGCAGAACCAGTAACCACATGGGCTCCGGTCCACCCTGCTAAGGCCCGTGACATTCCTGGAGATAGCGATGAATCAGTGCACGTCACCACTACAGCATCTCTGCTCTGCCCAGAGTCCTTCATCCCAGAGGGTCCCCAGATATTTTGCAAGCTGATACCTTGTCCAAGCTGTGCATAAGCCTCTCACTTCATCCACCACAGGAACCCGGGCACAGCACCTTGGTAGTGGAATGCAGCAGCTGTGCGGCAGCCGCACCACGATCCCATGGACCTCCGTCTGGGCCAGGAAGCCAAGAGGAATACCATATCCAATTGAAAGGACAGGGGGGAATTTCGGGAGGTAAAATTCACTGAGCCAGAATTGGAAGCTGGCCAGGACACCTGGTTAACACCCTTCCTTTCTTTCCCCAGAAAGCAGGGGTCCTTCTGACCACCAACAGCCTGACTCTAAGCTCTATCCACTGCCCCCCAGACACCCAGCCGTGTCCTCCTAAGGCCAATTCTGAACTCTAAATAACGTGAGGGAGTAACAGTAAATATTGTAAAAACTAAGGGCATATCACCTCACACCTGCTGAGCTTAGGTAATGTCACCTTAGAAGGAATAGAAACAGTACTAAGGTACACAGAGAAAGTACAAAAACGGCCAGAGTATCTAGTATTAATTACTTCCTGCCTGGCAATAGAGGGACATACAAATCTAAGGAAGTACCCAGTGTTTATGGATTATAGTCTGAAAGGTTCTTATAGGGCCATGTTGTCAGCTTTGACGAATCCATTTAAATGAGATGTTAAGTAATTCACCAAACCAATGATTTTAGCTAAAAGCAATAAGGTAAGTCTTTATGGGTGATCTGTTTGAAGAAGTGTTCAATTAAACGACAATAAAAACATTATTACTGCTACTATCATAATAATAATAATACTAAGTGATATAACTATTTGCGAAGTACTCTATGAAGCACTTCACATGAATGAGGATTCCTCCCGATAACTCTCTAAAATAAGTACTGTCAATCCCCATTTTACATAAGTGCAAACTGAAGAACCAGGAAGTTAGGTAATCTGGCCAGGATGACACAGACAAGAAGTGGTGTCACCAGGATGTGACCTCAAGCAGTCCAACCCCAACCACTATGCATGCTGTCACCCTACCCTGCACTGTCCTCCCTGCAGTACCCCATGTGAATTTAGAAAGAGCCGATGACATCCCAGGAGTTAGACCCTTCGCGGTCCCCGAGAGGCACCACGTACAGAGTGCAGACACAAAGCCAGTTCTGGTTGGGAACAGGTGGGGCCGATTATTCCTTCCAAACACCTCCATGGCACGTCCACAGAGTGCCCGGTGCTGTGCTAGAAACAACGGAGTAAGACAGACCCGGTTCTGGGTCTGCTGGCACTTGCAGGTCGACAGACACCCACCACGGCCCCCGTGTCCTCCAGCAACGTTCTTCTGAGGTGCTTTTGAGGCAAACTTACCATAATGCCCGAAAAGCAACTTTTAGAATGAAATTTGTTTTGAATTGCCTACTCAGTTATTCACTTGAAGACCATGAACGACTTGTATCTCAATCAAAGCACATATATGTATACTTCCGAGAACATCTTTGAGGGAAATAAAAAGTAATATATGAGAAAGTAGTTTAGGAGCACTTACTGGCTGGCATGGGAACAATATAATTTATATACAGGATACATCACTGCTTGATGGATTTGTAACCTCTTCCAAATGACACATGCCTTTTGCGATGGTTAATTTTATATGTCAAATTAGGTACCCAGATATTTGGTCAAGCTTTATTCTAGATGTCCTTGAAAGTATCTTCCAGATGACATTAACAGTTAAATCAGCAGACTTTGAGTGAGGCAGATTACCCTCCATAACAGGAGAAGGCTTCATTCACTCAGTTTAAGACCTTCACAGACAAAGACTGACCTCCCCCACGGAAGAAGGAAGTTTGCCAGCAGGCCTCCTTTAGCCTGGGGCTCCAACGTCAGCTCTTGCCTGGGTCTCCAGCCTGCTGGCTTACCTTGTATGTAGTTTGGGCTTGCCAACCCGTACAGTGATGTGAGCCAATTCCTTAAAATAAATCTCTGTTCCTTTCTCTCTCGATTTCTCTCTCTCTCCACAAACACACGGCACACACACATACCAGTGCACACCCTGCTGGTTCTGTTTCTATGGAGAAGTCCAACTAATACATCATTTGACATCCTCTAACCGTGCACCCTTCCCCCTCTCCCTTCAAAAACCTTTGTGTGAGAGTTTCAGGCAGCAGAGTGAGCCGACCAAGAATACATCCTCAATCAGGAGGCCTTGCTGAATGAATGAGTCTTAAAGGATTGAGTTTGGGCCACTGCAGAATTTTGCGGGTCAGCCTTGAGGACTCTGAGATGAGGTAGAAGGCCGCAGGCAGTGTGAGAAACAACCCAGGGGCCGCCAGTTGAAGCAAGTCCTAGGAGGACTGGAATCTCAAGTCCTACCTCAGGGCTGCACAAGTGTCAGAGGCGGGCCTGGGGCATGGACGTGGTCTGGAGAGAGCAGCAGGAGCTTGGAATGGGGAGATGGGGCGCGGGCGGGATGTCAGGCTCCGACGCTGACTCTGAAGACAGCCTGAGGCGAAGGGCACTGAGGAAGTGTCCGGGCAGGGCCGAGGGCAGGCTTTGTCAGCCGAACTGGGAAGGCTTCAGTCCCTGCGCCCGTGACAGCAAGACCTTTTTCTACTGGCACCTACTTCTCTTATTTCTGTACAATGGTTTTCAAACTGTGTCATAACTAGGGCCACCACATAACCAGGGAGCAGCTGTGTGGATAATTGACTTGAAGGGATTAAGAGTGAGAGCAACAACATCATTTAGATGCTGCTACAACCAGTCAGGCAAGAAGCGATGGTGCCTTGGGATTGGGCTACAGTGTTAGAGATGGGGAGGACTGGATGGATTCGGGAAATATGTGGAAGATAAAGACTTGCTGATGGCTTAGGAATGGAATGTGGGTGGAAAGGGGAAGTAAGTTTGACTCCTGAGTTTAGGGCCTCCGTGGGTAAATGATGCTCTGGACTGAGATGGGAGCACTGGGGAGAAACAAGTTTCTGGGGGAAACCATGGATGCTGTTTTGAACACGTCAATTCGAAATGCTTATTTGAAGTGAGAATATCAAGCAGCATATTGTATTTGTCTGAGCTCAGGGAAGAGGTCAAAGCCAGAGATAAGAAATTAGAAGTCCTTAGCTAACAGTTGTCACTTGAAATCACAGGTTGGAGATGATCACCTATGGTTCACAACATCAGCTGCACCTTTAAAATATGCTCTGAAGAGGTTCAACGAACCGTTGTTGCCCCGGGGCCCTCCCAGAGTCAGGGAGTCAGGATCTCTGATCCAAGGCACCGTGTTGGTTTTCTGTGTGTTACGTTCTCCCCATGGTCCCAGGGAGCAACCAGGGTTGAGAACCACTGAGGAAAAGAAGGCAATAGGTCCAAATATGTTCGGAGCTGGTGGGGGCAAAGGGGGCCCGGGGAGGGGGGAGGTTGGAGACCTTATAAGAAAAAGGGTTGAGATTCTCGAGGTGCAAAGTTGAAATTTTGTTTGGGATTATTCGAAGACACTGACAAACCTAGAGAATATTTTTGAAATAAAATATTTTAGACTTTGGAAAGTGCCTTCTTCCCTGGTTATTCCGTGAACTCCTTCCCCTCCTTATCCTCTCATACGTTTCTCCCAAGGCTCTGTCCTCTACCCTTTTTATTCTCACTCTGCCGACAATCCCTGGGATGGGCATCCACACTCTTGCAAATATCCAAGGCCAAGCAGCTTCGCATCTCCAGGCCAGATCTTGCCCCCGATCTCTGGAATCACATGTCCAACCGCCACTAGACTTCTCTCTCTGGATATTCTCCAGCAGTCAGAAACTGATCATACCTCCTCCCAACAGTGCACCCTGCACCTGCCGCCGCCCCATCTCCCTTCCTCGGCTGTGGCTGCTGCACCCGGGTGTCCACCCGAGACAAAGATGTAGAGCTGTGGGAATCAATCCAGACCTCTTCCTCTCCCTCACCTGCATAACTAATCAGCCCAAAGTTATATTCATTTTCCTCTAAACTCTTTCTTTCCCTTTTGTTTCGTATCTCCTTTTAAATTTATTGTGAATTTGCATGATAATTTGTGAGAAAAAACACATTTATATTTGTTATTTTTTCTCTCGAGAAATGCTTATTTGTATAAATTTCAATGTTAGAAAATATATGACCATCAATTTCACTGATTAGAGTGGGCACTTAGAATGTTGTTGATTGCCTGCCCTTTCCGTTGTTTTCATAGGAAACCTTTTGTCTCTTTTCAGCCCTCTCCTTCCCACCTCGAGTTTAGGTCCCCATTATTTTTCTCTTTTATCACTCTGGCTCCAGCCCTGTCCCATCCTGCTGCATCCTTGATGACACCACCAGAACACCTGAAGGAAGGGTCTGATGCCTCGATCAAAACCCTTCAGTCACACACCTCAGTGCCTGGAAGGCCACGTGAAAACTCCTGTGCGTAGTGCCATCTCCCGCTTGGCTGCCTCCTTGTTCAGCCTGGTTTTACTCCATTCACTGCATCGTCCAGACTCACATTTTCAGCCTCAGACGCAGTGAGTCAGTTGTGCCGCTCCAGGGTTGCCCTCTCCCTCTGTCAGTCTCTAAGCTTAGCGCGTCACGGCCTCTGCCAGAGCAGCTCCTGCTTTCTTACAGCGAGCCAGGCTCTCTCAGTCTTCACGATCAGCTCCCCTGTGAAACCTGGACTCCCCCCGGGGCCGCCTCCTCCCAGCTTGCTGTAATGCATTTTATGGATCTACATCAAAATAATCACCCTTATGATGTATATTATTTCTTTGTCTATTCTTTTTCTCTTAAAGAGGGCCTCCAAGTTACATATGCTTTAGACACCACAAAATATTTGTCACCAAATCAGCTAGCGGTGGTATCTTGTACATGTGAGATGCTTAGTACGTATTTGCTGGGTATTACATGAATTAATTAAATTATAACTTTTGTTTTATTGGAAGAGAGGACTCAGTATGGCCTAGTGAAAGCGTGAACTACAGACATATGAATTTGGGTTAGGGCTCTACCACTTCCTCACTGTGTGATGACTTGGAAAAGGTTTGTTAGCTTTAGTTGTAAAATGAGGGTAACAATAATGCTTAACTCATAGAAACAGTCTTAATATTCTGACTGACAGAAGATTCAGTAAATGTTAGAACTTATTTATATTGGAAAAGGATTAAAAAATAGCTAAATATTTTATACAGAATGTTTATATTTCTAAGATGTCTATTAACTATCATAATATAATATTTCTAATATCTAAAAATGAGAATGGTTTTTTAAAATCTGTCTGTATATACCTCATTAGAAAGCAGTCACTTAGTAGGGCTGTGGCTCTCTCACAGTTAATCCTAATGGTAGCACTTTCATACCATGAAAGCTTAATAAGCACTAACTGATGGCTGCGATCAGCCTCGAGCCTAATAGGAGATGGTGGTAAAAAGTCCACCCCTGCAGACTGATCCCAGTATCAGCCACCCACACTCCGTGTTTCAAATGGATCATTACATTTAATAATAGCATTTGTTCTGTCATCGTTAACTGTGTCTGTTCAGTTTCTGCCACAAACACTACTTCAGTGAAATGCATGTTCAAGTAAATTATTCCCCTGAACCTAGCAGCCTAAGCTGTCTACTGTGTAAGACCAACCATTTGCAATGCGGGGTTCCAGGGACATCAGACTGTGTGGAGTAACTGAGTAGAGCACAGCTTCCAGCCATTTCTGGTTATGGGTCATGTTGTGCTGACACCTATGTCATCATGTCCTGTGTGTGTCTTGACAGGGTGAGAATTCAGAAGCACTTGTGTAGATAGAGGCCTGATCTGCCATGAGTTAGCGGCCAGTTTTCACATTGCTGCCGGGTCTGGTGTGGCCGCTTGGACTACCTGCTGCCGGGCTGTGTGTGAATGGTTGGCCTCAGGGGGTACCTGACTTCAGCTCCTGAACTGGTCCTGTGTGCGTGTATGTGGCCCTCTGTCCCTCGTATTCTCACTTTCATCTCGTGGACCCTTTCATTGCTATCACCAGCTTCTCCTGAAAGCTGCATCTTGAGGTATTGAGCTTTTTGTGCCATATCCCTCACTAAACGTAGACATTTACACAATTTAGCCATTCTTTATCTGTGTTTATCCTTCAAGAAGTAACTTGGGTCATGGCCAGTCCTCAGGGAAGAATCCAAGGAACTTCTCATTCATTCATTCATCACACCAGCGATCAGAACACTCTTTTCTTGGAATTTACTTCACCTGTTATGATTTCCATGCATTCCCCATGTAGCCAATAATTTATTCACAAGTATTTTCTACTGCCGCCACACGTCAGGCACTGTGTAAGATTCTGAGTGTCCAAAAATTGATAACATCCCATTTATGCTCTGAGAAATGGTTCAATTATTAATGATATAGACATGTATAAAAATGACTGTACTGCAATTGGAAAACAAGCAACTGAGTGACTGGTGCTAATTATTTCCTTCAAGGTTTATGTGAGATAAGTGTATATTTGGAAAACTGAGGTCACTCCTGCTGATACTCATTTTCACTTCGTACATGGGATAGTCCCCAGGCAGAGCACGGGGGAGAAAAACGAAGCAGCCAGACCAGGCCTATCCCTGATAAAATCACCCCACCAACCCTACTCTTCCCACTAAAAGATGGCACCACTTCCCAAACACTTCGCGTGGTACATGTCTCCTGAACGTAGAAGGTCTTGACCGCTGTCGCATTGGACATGCATCCCCTCTGTCCTGTCCGCCCCCCTCCTCCCCTGGTCGAGCCGCTCTTGCAGTGTGTGTGACCGTGCCTGAGCTGGAGCACTTGCCACACCGCTTACAGACCGGTGGTCACGGGTCAGCAAAGGAGCAAGGTGGGGACCGCTCCGAGGCTTGGTCCCAAAGGTGGGATTTCTCCCTTCCGTACCTAAATCTTTCACGCATTCATTTATTAAAAGGCTGGGGTAGGTTATCCTTTGTGAGTCAATCCAGTCTTAACTCGCTTTCAGAGACAATTCTAACAAACACGTCAAAGGCGTCAGGAGCCACATGTGCCTGCAGAGATTACCCACAACTTAAGATCAGCGAGAAGAGCAGGCTGCCAGCTCCAGGGCCGCATCCGCACGAGGCGCAGTAATGCTAACACGAAACTTGGGAACACACTCCCTGTTCCTCGGGAAAATGCCAGTTCCTCCTGGAAAAGAAAAGTCAGCTGTCAAATGCCCTCGCAGCATGAATATTCTTACTTCAGACAACTCTGGCAGAATGATACATGCCAGAAAGGTGGAACTGATTTTAGACTATACTTACCATATCAAAGAAATTTTCTGCTCCTTGAAAAACATCATACCAAAAATATTTGTGATTCATCAGCCAAGGGCTTAGGACACCCCAGTATGTGGTGGTTGTGATTCCATGGCCAGGTGTATCTCGAAAATTTATGAGTGAGAAAGACACTGGAAAAGATGCAAAAGAGAAAGCTCCCATCTTAAATGATGGATACAAAGTAATTTTCACATTGAATCCCTGTTGACCGTGTGCGGACAGGCTGGCTGGGGCACCTGGTGGAGTCGGTCAGCCCTGCAGCCAGCCGCGTGTCTGATGGAGCAGAGAGGATGCGGTTGCTCCCACGGCAGTTTCCACAGGACCCACCCGGGACCCTCACAGAGCCGTGCAGTCAGGCAAATCCTAGTGCAGTGAACACACCCAGTGTCGATGACGTACGTAGCGTGGACAGCGATCCCATGGGAAGAATGTGCAGAGGAGACAGAGGGGCAGACAGACAGGAGAGCAGTTCTGTACGGCAGGACAGGTGCTAGAATAGAGCTAGAGAGCGGTGACGCGGGAGCACAGGGAGAAGGGACGAGTAACACCAGGAGCCCACAGAACAGCTTCAAAGGCAGTGTTCTCAAAAGAAAGATGTAAGCTTTCCAGGAAGATTAAGGAGCACGGAAAGGCTTGGTGACAATTTCTAGTCACATATAGCATAGAAATGATGGCAGATAAAACAGGACAGATTTTAGCTTAAACCACAAGAAATAGCTTCTAGTCAACCATTTCTGGCCTACAATAACTTAGATTCTGAGAAAGAAGGATCTGGTAGGGTCATGCTATAGACATTAGACTATCTCCTATGGGAAATGGGGAGCAAACTGAGGGGGTTTTTAGTCAGAAAAACATTCATGGAATTGTTTTATAGTAAGATTTGCTCTGGAGGAAATTTGGCGCAGGGACTAGAGTAGGAAGAAGCTGGTGCCAGGAAGGCCCGTAATGAGGTAAGGACAGCCTGAGAAAGAACAGGAAGGAGACAGAGAGCCAGTTAATGGGGCCCGAGTAATGGTCCCTTCCTCTCCTCTGCTTTATATTACAAGGAACTAACTCCTTCTTGGGCTCTGTTGCCAACTAGCTTCCATATAGGTTGGGCCAAGGAGAGGCACTGGAGGAAGCCTGGGGAATGAGAGGAGAGAGGAAGTCAGGGCTGTCCCATTGTCCTTCCAGCTCTGGGAGGGACAGTGGTCTCCTGCTTTTGTTAAATGTCCCTGTTCTGCTTCTCAGCGCTTACATTATCTAGTGAAGCCCATTTTCTGAATTGCATTCCCTCTGTTCAGTGTACCTGCAGTGGTGTCTATTTCCCTGACTGGACAACAGGAGACTTGATATCGAAGAGAACATTAATACCGAGGAGAATGTCCAAGAATTAATGACCAGGGGCGCGGAGGTAAAGGAGAGGGCAGCAGTGAGAACAGCTCTGATTTTTGTAGTAGTGAGACTCTGTGAAAAACAATGCCAGCAAATACTCACTGAGAGTTAGAATGTGCGAGCAACCATTCCAGATGCTTTACGTATAGTAATTCATTTCGTCCTTACAATAACTCTATGAGGTAGAAGCTTAATATTATACAATTGTATAGGTCATAAAAAACAAGGCCTAAAGACCTTAAGTAATTTATTTATGATCTTGAATTAGTAAATGGCAGATAGCATCATGGTCAATAACCTAAAAAAGAGGATGGAGATAAAAGGGATCAGACAGTGAATCTGAGTGTGTGGTGTATGAGGTACTTGCTGAGCCTCTAAGTCTGGATTTTCTGTGGTTATAACTATGGTCTGTTATTCGAGAGACAGATTAAAGTTGGAGGTGTGAGACATTGTTGTATACCTAAGTATTGAAGCTGTAGAATGTCAGGTAGAAAAAGACCCCCCAAAAAGGCCTACAACTTCAGCAGTGAATATTGTATAACTGAGGCAGAGGAACTGGCCAATGCTTTCAAACGCAGAGGCTGTGCGCAAGATGACCATCAATGAGATGTTTCCCAAATCACCACGCTCTGCTGCTCTGATATAATCCCCAAATTTCCCCGTTGCATCACTAACTTTTCACCACTTAATAAATTACACTGGGAGTTTCTTGGCCGCGCTGACTGTGTATATTTCTACCAGTCAATCAAACAACAAGTATTTACTAAGCTCTTGGTAAATGGCTAGCCATATATTAAGTCCTGAAGGGGATTGGAGAGAAACCTGAGACACTATCTCTTCCCTGAAGAACTTCACACAAGCAGATTTGTCAGATATTCTGGACCCCTCGCCTGTGACTTCACTCGAAGTGCCACACACACTGAGTGGCTCAGCCAATAGTCATAGGTTTTAAATAACAAGGAGGTAATGGAAATTCTTACGTACTTTTAAAAACTCTCAGTTTGATAATAATTTAGGGCATTTTAAAGATGTCTAAAATTTCTTATGTAGCCTTAAGAAACTTCTTTGTTGCTAAAGGTTGTAAGTCACAAGATGAGGTCATTCATTTAACCTTGATGGAGCGTTCCCCTCATTAAGACAATGGGATGGATCCTAGGGATACAAAAAGGGGTAAAACTTAGTTCCTGCCTTAGTGATGTCTCCTGAGAATGACCCAGAATAAAAGCAGTGTTTATAAAGCAGTGTATAAAGTGCTGCAATGGGCTGCTTACTAGCGGCTGCGAAGAGGAACCCCAGAAAGCCCCTCGCTCAGCCTGGGAGGGGATAGCAGGACCTGCACGCAGGAGAAGGTGGGGCAGGAGCTAAGTGCTGGGAGACAAGTAAGAATTCCCTGAAAAAGAGGCTAAGACACCCAGAGGGAAGGAAGCATGCTCATGGCATGAAGGTGTGAGAGCGAGTCGGATGCCTGGGAGCTGTGTGTAGGTCAGAGCAGCTAGAGAGAGAGAAAGGAGAGTGCAGGATGTCACAAGTGGCACGTCTGGAGAGTTACGGGGAGATGACAACTGAACGTCCGAATTAGTCATGGGGAGGGGCTTTCATCCTATCCCCACAGCAAAGAGATGAGCCGCTGAGGAATTTTAATTGGGGGAAATGAAACAACGATATCGGAATAAAATCTTTTCAGTGGTGTGTGGAGAATGTATTTGCTGGAGGTTGTAAGAGGTAGGAGGAAGTGGACTGTGAGACCAAGACAGCACTTATGAGGCAGTTGCAGAAATCCAGGCAAGAAATTATGACTGTAATGTCCTCAAATCAGCCAAGAATCCCGTTCACGATGACCTTTGGTTTGGAGGTGTAAACAGGAGGAATTTATTGTCTCTATCTTTCTTTTTTAATGATTATTATTTGATGTAGGTTATAACCCTTCCTGGAACAGTTCACTAAGACCCCCGGAAAGAGGCAGCTATTAAAATTAAGCTGAGTGAGATGGAAAGTGGGGCTGTAAAAACTCCACCGCAGCCACCTGGAAACAGAAAACGTTAGGTTTGTGAGTCCTGGCAGGCTTCTTGGGAAGGAACCCGGTGCTTTCAGGGGAAGAAAAGGGACCCTGAGCGGCATTCTTTTCATCTGGAGTTTTCAATTTTAACCTTAAAGTGAGAGGAGTTAGGAGAGTATGGAAAGGGTCAAAGTCTGCCTTTCCTAATTCTAGGAATAAAAACTTTAAAACTCCTTTGTAGTCAGTAAAGGCACTGTGTGGTAATGGAGTTGGAAAAAAATTTCAAAGCCAATACTGTTAAAATATAATTTTTGACAAGGTAAAATCATTACTCTCAGGCAAATATAAAATGAACATTTGTCAAAGATTTTATTTAGGTCATTAATTAACGGGAGAACCAGCAGGATCTAAAATTGGTCATAAGCTTATTTGAGAAGCTGAGTACATATAGGCAATTTAATAAAGTGATGAGTTATGTTTCTGATCCAAGTTGGTTGAGGAGTAAGTGGAAGCTACACTAACCTCCTCGTAGGACCAATCTGGAATTACAGCTAAATTGTAGAGAAATCATCCAGAATAACCAACTGAGCAAGCACTACCTGGAGAGAAGCCTTATAAACATGGACAGA
The DNA here is from genome assembly GCA_028533065.1 of Trachops cirrhosus. NCBI lineage: Eukaryota > Metazoa > Chordata > Mammalia > Chiroptera > Phyllostomidae > Trachops > Trachops cirrhosus. The sequence goes on along the minus strand of CM052551.1, from coordinate 12,693,328 downwards.
CAGAGGAAACCACTTCACCACAAGACTGGTAGGGAGTGCGGAGGAGGTGCGAGAGGGCTGGCTGCACTCCCACGGGTGGCAACTGAAGTTCCAGAGGGATATTTCAGCAGCCAGGGGGTTCCCCCTGAGAAGTGTGGGGTCTAACCCCCAAGCTAGGCTCCCCAGCCTACAGCACCAGAGCTGGAAAGGAACGCAGATAACATCCAGATAACATAAAGGCAGCAAGGGTTCTGTTGGTTAAGGGGAGATGGCTGGAGAGACAGAGAGCATCTTAAAGGGCCAACACACAGAGTTTCATTTGTAGCCACTTACTCTGGACTCCAGCAGAGTGAGGACAGAATGGACTAGTGACCCTTGAGGAGAGACACCTGGGGTTGGTGGCTCTGGGGAGAGAATGGAAGGAACAGGGGCCAGGATTCCCCTGTGCTGAGTCATTCTCCATGTGGAAGGAGCTGTCTGTCTAAGGCAGACCACTCCTCTCCTGAATGGCATCAGCCTGAGGAGAGGTGACAGCCTTGCCTGCAGAATTACTCTGCCTCGCCCTGTGATGCTTAAGCCTGGCCGCTGAACACATCTTGATTAGATTAGCAAACTGATTGGTTCAACAGCTGTTTAGTTTATCAGCTAAGGCGGAAAATGCAAAGCAGCCAAAATGGGATGACAAACAAACAGACCCCAAAGGAAAGAACAAGAGAATTCTCCAGAAGAACTAGATGAAATGGAAGCAAGCAATTTATCAGATAGAGAGCTTAGAGTAATGATTATAAGGATACTCAACAGCATGCAAAAAGATAGAAACCATAGAAAAGGGCCAGTCAGAAATAAAGAATGCAATATCTGAAATAAATAATACACTGGAAATAATCAACAGTAGGTTAGATGAAGCAGAGGACTGAATCAGTGTTTGGGGAGACAAGGTAGAAAAATAACTTCCAGGTGGAGCAGCAAAAAAAGAATTTAAAAAGATAAGGAGAGCTTAGGAAACATTTTGGACAACATGAAGTATAACAACATCCACATCATGGGAATACCAGAAGAAGAGGGAGAACAAGGGATCAAAAACCAAATTTAAGAAATAACAACTGAAAACTTCCTTAACCTGGTGAAGGAAAAGTCAAATCCAGGAAGCCAAGAGAGTCCCAAATAAGTTGGACCCAAAGAGACCTACACCAAGACACATCATAATTAAAATGACAAGACTTAAAGGCAAGGAAAGAATCCTAAAAGCCACAAAAGAAAAGCCGGTAATAACCTACAAGAAGCACCAATTAGACTGGCACCTGATTATTCAATAGAAACATTTCAGACCAGAAGGGCGTGGCATGAAATATTCAAGGTGATAGAAAGCAAAGATCTACAACCAAGGCTACTTTGCCCAGCAGAGCTATCATTTAAAATGGAAGGAGAAATAACGAGCTTCCCAGACAAGAAAAACCTTAAGGAGTTTATTAACCCAAAACCAGTACTGCAACAAATGTTAAAGGGCTTGCTTTAAGAAGAAGAAAAAGAGAAAGAGAAAAAAAAACAGAGGAAAACAGTCTAACAATAAAATGGCACTATATTACATATCTATCAATAATCACCTTAAGTGTAAATGGCTTAAATACTCTGACCAAAAGACACAGGCAGCTGAATGGATAAGAAAACGAGACCCATATATATATGCTGCCTCCAAGAGACTCATGTCAGATCAAAAGATACACACAAACTAAAAGTAAAGGGTTGGAAAAAGATATTTCATGCAAATGGAAAAGAAACAACACCTGCAGTAGCAGTATTTATATCCAAAAAAAAAACAGACTTTAAACCAAAGCTATAGTAAGAAACAAAGAAAGAGACTACATAATGATAAAGGGACTAATCCAACAAGAGGATGTATGTAACCCTACATTTTTGTACCTAACATAGGAGCACCTAAATATGTAAAGTAAATCTTGACAGACATAAAGGAGAGATCAACAGAAATACAGTCATAGTTGGGGATTTTAACACCCCATTGACTTCAATGGATAGATCTTCCAGGCAGAAAACCAACAAGGAGACAATGGCCTTAAATGACACACTAGATCAAATGGATTTAATTGATATCTTCGGAGCATTTCACCCCAAAGCAGCAGAATATACATACTTTTCAAGTGCACATGGAATATTTTCTAGGATAGACCACATGTTAGGACACAACACAAGTCTCGATAAATTTAAGAAGATTGAAATCATATCAAGCAACTTCTCTCACCACAATGCTATGAAACTAGAAATCAATCACCAGAAGAACACTGAAAAACATGCAAAGACATGGAAGCCAAATAACATGCTATTAAACAATGAGTGGGTCAACAATGAGATCAAGGAAGAAATCAAAAGATACTTTGAAACAAATGGAAATGAGGACACAACAAACCAAAGTCTGTGGGACACTGGGAAAGCAATCCTAAGAGGAAAATTTATAATATTACAGGCCTATCTCAAAAAACAAGATATAGTTCAAATAAATGACCTGAATTCACACTTAAAAGAACTTGAAAAAGAACAACAAAGCCCAAAGTGAGTAAAAGGAAGGAAATGGTAAAGATCAGAGCAGAAGTGAATGAAAGAGTCTAAAAAAATGGTACAAAAGATGAGTGAATCCAAAAACTAGTTCTTTGAAAAGATAAACAAGATTAACAAACTTGTAACCAGACTCATCAAAAGAAAAGAAGAGAAAGGACCCGAATAAGTAAAATTAGAAATGAAAGAGAAGAAATACAACTGACATCAGAGAAATACAAAGGATTGTAACAAAATATTATGAACAACTATATGCCAGCAAAGTGGACAACCTGGACGAAATGGATAAATTCCTAGAAACATACAATCTTCCAAAATTAAATCAGAGGAATCAGAGAATCTGTGTAGACAGATTACACCTAATGAAATTGAAGCAATAATCAAAAAACTTCCAACCAACAAAGCCCTGGACCAGATGGCTTCACAGGTGAACTTTACCAAAATTCTGAGAAAAAACATTCCGAGTTATTCTAATAACTCTCCTTCTCAAACTATTCCACAAAATTCAAGAGGAAGGAAGGCTCCCAAATTCATTTTACAAGGCCAACATTATCCTAATTCCAAAACCAGCTAAAGATACTAGAAAGAAACAAAATTATAGGCCAATATCCCTGATGAACATAAATGCCAAAATCCTCAACAAAATATGAGCAAACTGAATACAGTAATGCATCAAAAAGATCATACACCATGATCAAGTGGGATTTATTCTGGGAATGCAAGGTTGGTACAACACTTGCAAATCAATAAATGTGATTCACCACATAAACAAAATGAAAGATTAAAACCACGTGGTCAAATCAATAGATGCAGAAAAAGCACCAACACCCATTTATGAGAAAAACTTTGAGCAAAGCGGGAATAGAGAGAGCATACCTGAATGTAATAAAGGCCATGTATGACAGATCCACAGCCAACATCATACTCAATGGGCAAAAATTGCAAGCACTTCCCTTACGATTGGAAACAAAACAGGGATGTCCCCTTTCAGCTCTTATTCAACATAGTCCTGGAAGTCCTCGCCAAGCAATCAGACAAGAAGAAGAAAAAAGGCATCCAAATTGGAAAGGAGGAAGTGAAACTGTCTTTATTTGCAAATGACATGATACTGTACATAGAGAACCCCAAAGATTCCACCAAGAAACTGCTAGAACTGATAAGTGAATTTAGCAAAGTAGCAGGATACAAAATTAATATCCAGAAATCAATTCATTTTTATATGCCAATAATGAACTAATAAGGAAATTAAAAAAAATCTCATTCACAATTGCTTCAAAAAGAATAAAATACCTAGGAATAAACCTAACCAAGGATGTAACAGACCTTTGAAGAAGCTACAAATAAGTGGAAGCACATAACATGTTCATGGATAGAAAGAATTAACATCATTAAAATGTTCATACTACCCAAAGCAATCTGTAGATTCAGCTCAATTCTTATCAAGATTCCAATG
>CM052551.1:12651374-12681991 GCA_028533065.1 Trachops cirrhosus | reverse complement strand
CAAATATGAGGTGATAATTACAATGACAGAATTATTGAAATTCTTCTCAAATAAGTTAACAACAACTCCTTTTCTGTTTATTTTGGAGGCCACTACAGTAATAACCCAGATCACGTCAGCCTTTTGTGGGAGGATGTTGTTCAGTGTCTCACCCTCAAACACATCTTCACCAAGCCGTTCTCTTTCCCCTCAACCCTGATAAAGCCAGCTGAGTGCAAACTGTTAAGTTCAGGAAAAATAATGGCATATTTTTGTGGCTACGTTATTGACTGTCCAAAGAGCCTGAATTTACTGGCAGACCAGCACATTTGTATGATGCTCTACAATGTAAAGAACCAGAATTCTGAAATACATGATTCCATTTTAATAACTCAGGAATTTTACAAAACAGGTAAAATATAGTAAATTTTACCTTTCACTGTATTTTGCCTTTGAAGAATGTGATGTCCAGAGAGATCAAGTGGTTTTCCCGGACTGTTTTGTATCATCTCAGTTAGGCAGACTGACTTGACATGGAAAACTCCTGCATCAAACCCATCAAATTCCCTGCTCCCCAAGGACAGGGAAATGCAGAGCCAATGTGATGAAATGAAAATCCTCAGGTGCCGGAGAGGATGAGAGAATTCCTTGATTTTCTCAAGTCAGAGAAGTGGTGCCAATGCCGAGGGGCTCACAGGGAAAGTCGTGGGGAAATGCCCACAGAGGAGGGGAGTCCAGGAATCTGGCCAGGGAGGGGGTGCGGCAAGGAAGTTTAGAACTGTAGGTAGAACTATATGAGGACTGAAAATCCAGGCTTGTGTAGTATGTGGGTGTGAGGTTCATGGATCTGCTTTGAAAGATCATCGTAATTACATTATCCAGGATAATCTCCCTATTTTAAGGTCATCTGGTCAGCAACCTCTACTCCACCTGCCCCCTTAATTTCCCTTTGCAGGGCCATATAACACATGCACAGGTTTCAGGCGTTACGATGTGGACATCTTTGGGGGACCGTGGCTCTGCCTGTCACAGATGTGCCTGGCAGTCACCAACGGAAGCTGGTGTAGTGTTAGTGATACCTGGCACAATAATACTTGTCAAAATACATTAGTAGAGAAAGGGAGAAACTACTTAATGATAAAGTTTGCCAAGCAGACATACAAATGTAATTGGTCCGATAAGACTTAAAGCCAGTTTCGTGCCTGCTGGTCCACTGTTCCCACTTGCAAACCTGCTGAAGAACACAGGCCAATAGAAGGTTCTACTTGAAGCCCACTGTGCGAGTGCTGGTAAGCTTCTTGCCCCAAATGAAAATAATAATTATGACCCAGACCACAGGGCTATTGTAAGAAATACCTTAGGTTTGAGGCGCACTGCAGCTATCATATAAATGTTAAATAAAAATAATATTTCCTGTATCCTTACTAGGGTTGGGCAAATCCAGATGTATATTGTACTTTTCACATATTTCAAAATATTTTCAAATGTTTTGGTTTGGGTTCAATAAAAACCTCAAGTACATTTTGCCAAGTGCTTTTTCCATTAATTATTCAATCCATTTGTATTTCAAGGGAAATTCAGTCCACATGTTTCTAATTCATTTAGCACTAACTCATCAAAATATTGTTTCTTCCAATGCTATTTTCTGTCCAAAAGGCTTTTCAAGCCCTCTCCTCCTTTTTTATTTCTTAGAAACAAAAAGATACAATTTCCCCAAGGCAAACCCTAGTAAACTGCCAGAAAGTTTACTAAACATTGCGTCTAGAACTCTTTGAGTTTGAAAGTCTTCTGTCAGTCTGTCCTGGTCCATGTCACCTCTCTCAGCTACTCTCTGGCTTCCTTGCCATTTCCTTTCCTTTGGCCAGGGTGGCTTTGTTTACACCGACCCACTGCAGATCCAGGATTTCTGTCACCAAGGTGCACGTGCCTGCAGACACCTTAATCCTCTTATTGAACCCCTGCCCCTTAATAAAAACCGTCCAAGGCTGGGCCAGTGAGAGAAGGGATTCGTACTGCCTTCTCAAATACTCTCATGGGACCTGTGGCTAGTCCTAAAAATAGGTACATTAAAAAAATCTGGCCCTGGCTGGGTGTTGATTGGATCATTGTTGCACACACCAAAACAGTGCGGGTTCTGTCCCTGGTCGGGGCACATGTGGGAGGCAACTGATCGAAGTTTCTCTCTCACATCACTGTCACTGTCTGTCTGTCTGTCTGTCTCTCTCTCTCTCTCTCTCTCTCTCTCTCTCTCTCTCTCTCTAAGTCAGTAAAAACATACCTTTGGACCGTGACTGGTGTGGCTCTCTGGGTTGGTGCTGTCCCACAAACCAAAAGGTCACTGGTTCATTTCCCAATCAGGGCACATGCCTGGGTTGAGGGCCAGGCCGGCGTTTGGGGGCGTGTGAGAGGCAGCTGATCCATGTCTGGCATATTGATGTTTCTCTCCCTCTTTTTCTCCCTCCCTTCCTCTTTCTCTAAAAAATAAATAAATAAAATGTTTTTTTAAAGCAAAAAACATGTCCTTGGGTGAGGATTAAAAACAAATATGAACTTTTTAAGTGTGTACGTGTGGGTGATGTCTTATGCGTGATTAAAGTTGCCTTAACTCAAGAGTGCCTGAAGTGTGAGGAACTCAATAGTGTGTTCATTGTGAATGCTCCAGAAACAGCACAAGCTGTGCTTTAGGGAGCATGCTTGCCAAAAAAGTTTTAACCTGAATCTAATCATGAGGAGACTGTGGAACATTCTATAAGACAACTTCTCTGGACCCTTCAAAAATGTTGATGTTATAAAAGACAAATAAACGCCCTCAGGGAACTCTTCTAGAGTAAAGCAAATTAAACAGAACTAATAGCTAAGTGTAATATGTTACACTTGATTGGATTCTGGAGTTTAGAAAAATATAAGACAATTATAAAACAGTTGGAGAAATTTGAATATGTTACATTTCTTGGGTACGATAATGATATAGTTATATCAAAGTGTTCATATGTACATATATAGATATGTGTATACACATACGTATACTTTGTGTATATATAAATATACATGCAAGAGAGTAAATACAGTAAATGTTAACACTTGGTAAATCTACATACACCTACCCACACAGACACCCATGCCCACAACTATATATATAGTCATGCAAGGGTGTATATATATATATATATATATCCTTGCACACATACGCACACACCCATGTACCCACATCCACACACAGAGGAAGTGTGTAGGAGAATCCTCTCTGCAAATTTGTACAAATCCATTGCAAACCTGAATTCAGTTTGCCCTTTCTAAATGCATAAATATTTAGATCTTTGAGGTTAACTTTCACAACAGGATGCCAAGTGTAATATGCAGAAACATTAGTTATTGATAATAATGTTGCAAATAAGTACCATTGCTGTGTGTACGAGCAGACTTTGTAAAACAGGAATACCCAGTGGTTTACGGAGCAACAGGCTTTTAAACATCTAAGGACCACCTAGTTTTCATCAGATGTGCAAAAGAAACTTTAAGAGATTTTCAAAATGCCTTAAGTACTAATTGAGTATTTTGTTTATTAAGAGATACCTCTAGTACGTCATTGCCAGTAACGCCTGTGGCACTTTATACCAAGAAATTCACAGTAGCCAGAAGTCCTGCAGTAGAGAGGAAGTCTTTTCATCAGTTACACACACTAGGTGTTAACATGTGTAGAGGCTGCTCCTTGAGAAGCTCAGCACACTGGAAAGATATTTAAATAATTGCTGGATGAGCCAGAAAAAGGAAAGAACGACAGTGGAAAGCGAGCTGGCCGAGCGGTGACTGGGCTCGTGCACTTTAAAGATTGCAGCAGGCAGCCCCCCAGAGTATGAGAGGAGAACTGACCGCACCTCCTGACGAGAGCGGAACTGGCCTCAGCAACGCGACTCTTGTTTTGGAAGGGGATTTGGGACATCACTGGTTTATGGGACACAATTGTACACCAGGTGGTCCTAGTTAGGTGAGAGATTTTGTGTAAAAATAATCCTGCTTTGGCTTTATTCAGCACAATAAAACCACTAAGACGTTTTCCCAGATGAAGTATTTCTACAGACACATTCAAAATGTTAATCCCCATTTTTATATGCATTTTTCATGACTCCTAAGAAGTTTACCAGGTTGGGAAATTTGCAAAAATTGGTCCCTTGACAAAGTCATGGGATGCATTTCAGCACAACAGATTTGTTTTCACATGAGCCCAGAGTGCTTTCATAACATCCCTGACTGTGGACATCACAAACAGGATCAGATATTGCTATCCTAACCTCACAAATGAAGGCAAGGGTCTCACAGTGACTTTCGAAGGCTGTCAAATTCTGAGCTAGCCTTGTGCCTTCGTCCAGAATGTTATCTATGCTGAAAACTCTTTGTAGTGCGGACCTCTATTCATGCAACCAATAGTGGGCAGTTTCATTCTACAAGCACAAATAAAGCAATACATGTTATACCAAAGATGAATTCGTGAATAATACTACAGTACAGTGCTTGCTATGTGGAACAGTCAGCTGAGGCCCCAGCATTTTTTAAGTGTCCGCAGAATCTTCACTGAAAGATAAAAACATGAATTTAGGAGAGCTTTGCTCTTTCACAGCTTGGTATAGTAGAAAGAATTCAGACTTGGACTTGAATTGTGAAGTCAACATTATTATTTATGTGGCCTTGGGAAATGTCACTTAGTCTCTGAGCTTTCCCCCCTTCCTCACCTGTGAGATGTTCTGCTCTGTGACCTCGCTGTGTTTCTATGAGGAGTGAGACATCTTTTGGTTGCTCTTGTTTGATTAAATTAATTAATCCTTATCCTAACATGCCTCGTAGTAGAGTTCACCTCCCTATCCTGGCCATTTAGAATAGAAATGCATGCCCTCTTCTCTATTTCAAGTGCCAGTCATCCACATGAGTATTTTATATGAGTATTTTAGGTGCAGCCAAAGAATGAAACTACAGCTTTTGTCCATGTCCTATACCACATTAGTAAAAGTGTCAGGCAACAGTACATGTGATTAATGCTGTTGAAATAGGCAGGAAATTATTCAGGTGGATTCAATCAACCCAGCCAAACATATAGGTAGCTTATTAAAATTTAGACAAAAGTCTACAGGCACTTAATACATAACGATGACTCTCGGCCTAAATTAAGAGCACTCCCCGCCCCCGAGCCCCCCAACCCCTGCGACTCACTGCCTGGAAGCCACCACTCTTCTTACAGCTAGAATTATTGACCTGAATTTCAGCGTTTTTTCCCCTCTCTGAAAGTAAGACACGTGACCTTTCTAAGCCCCCACCCCAAAGCCCTTGCTGAAACACTGTGCTATTGAGTTTGCCCTTGAGGCTGTCTCTTGGCCAAGCAAAGGCAATGTGAAATTGACATGCTGCTTATTCTCAGCGACACCCTCAGACCTCTGAGCTCCCACGTTGATGGGGGTTCCGGAGAAAAAGAGGCACAACGTGGATGTAATGGGGCTGGGAAAGGTAGTTCTCTAGACAAAGGATCGTGCACCTGGCCCACGGGGGTGAAACTACACCTTAGGTATTTAAAGCAGCCATTGAACGTAACACAAGGTGAAGTGCTTTTCGAAGTTAAACATATCTGGTTTACTGTTTTTGCAGCAGGAAGTATGGCTTCTTTCCTTCCCGCTCTTTAGGGTCACGACACCTAAGTTTAGAAGAGACAGGTCTTCTTTGGTGACCTACCCCAGCCTGAAACTCCCTCAGTTACCATGAAGCCATTCACGCCTTTTAATATCAGCCCAGAAAGACTGTGTAACATGGCAGTAAAAGCTCTGCTTCAAGTCCCAGTTGCACGATTTACCAGCCATAGGACTCTACTGATAATAAAATGACCTGTCTGCATAGAGCACCTCCCATTCAAAGAATAGCAAGTATGTTTGTGGCATATATATAACATATAGATGTAGATATACAGATATTTAGATACATGTGACTAATGACCTTAGCTAGAAAATTAAGCACAAGACCAATAGCAGTATTCATTGAGGCATCTCCTGTAGACTCCGTGTAAGTGTGAGGGGTAGACACAGCACAGGGCTGTGGGGAATGCAAATGAGTCCCCGTCCCAGTTCTGTTATTAGAACTGCTTAGGTCTCCATTTTTCTCATCAGTAACATGACGATATCAGGCTAGATCAGCGTTTTCCAGAGAGTGTTCCTTGGAGCAGCTTATATGTGTTTTGCATTCCTACCCTTATTCCCACCTCCACAAAAATGATCAATCTGTGGTGAAGTTCATTTGAAAACAGTCTTCTGTACCAATTTATCCTGTGAATGTTCAACAGGGGTCTGTATTATTTAGCATTTCCCAAAATTACGGTCCCACAAAATTATCTTCTGGACTGGAAGGAAAAACTACGTGACCAGCAGCATGCTGTATGTGCCCTAGAGTGAGACTTTTTAAACTGAGTTTACCGTAGCATTATTTGGTTGCTAGATTTTCTGAGAGCAGAAAATGGGCAGTTTCAGCCTGCTGCATTAGCTATTTTCTCCTCAGTTAATAGCAAGTTCTACCCTCCAAGCTGCCATTTGGCTTCAGAGGGCTTCCTGAGTCATTCAGCAATTGTCTCAGTTAAAAATAGGGCCGTGTCATGTGGATCAGCAACAACAGCGCGCGTGACCTTAGTTAACTTTGCACACTTGCTCCACAAGCTTCCTTCTCCCGGGTGTCTTTGAAAAGCCCAGCAAGATCTAGAAATTAATCTGGGTAGGACAGATATGACTCATTTTCAAGGAAGGCAAGAAAAGGCTTTTCAAAAGAGGAAGAAAATAAGCACCACCTCTCCTGATACAAGGCTTGTAGAAAATGGTGGGAGGGGAATCAGGTTGTCTGGGGAATATTTTTCTCCTCGGTGTGTTTTGTTTTGTTTTCAAACTCTGAAGGAGTAGATATAGCAAAAGCCAAATGCAATTCTTTCATAAGATGCTGTGGCGGTCCCAGAGGGGTGGAAGAAGGGGGCTTTTATACCTTGCTGTCATATCTAAACTTTTGCCTCAGTTTTCCTGATTCGTTGAGTGACTGTGATCCAGTCTCCTACCTCAGTGTGTTCTTGTGAGCGTGCGCATACTTTAATTTTAAAGTGTACAAGTACCACAAACTCAGCCTACACACTTTAGGAAAAAATAACATAATACCACCAACTGAGCACTGGAATTGTTTGCGCATGCCTCTCTAGTCAGCTATACATGTGTCACTTATGTAATTGTAATTCTAATGTATAAAAAATTGTCATTCAACTTATTTCATTTATATTATTTTATAAGCTTTTTCCTAGGATGTCACCAAACCTCACATCATTTTTTAATGGCTATCTAAAATTTTTTTCAATTTATTTACTTAACTATTCCTTTATTGCAGGGATTTTAGTTGCTTTAGATTTAACTTTGCAATAAACATCTTAGTGAAGTTGTCTTTTTCTGGACATTTTTAAGATAAATTCATGGGCATGAAATCACTGAACTATTTAGGGACCTTGAGATAAAACACAAAATTGCTCCCTGAAGTGTTTGGGTCGTTGTGTTCTCATCACAGTGTTACCAGCACTTAGTTCTTAACATTAAAAAAAAGTGTTTTTACTAACCTAAAAGTGTCTTTCTTTTTACTGTCATTTCTTTGATTATTAACTTTGGAAATCAGGCCCAAACCCCCTCACTGTAAAAATGGAGTTCTCTGATAAGCATGCTTTCTCCTTAACAGCATTTTAATAATTTGCAAGTTGGTGGACCCAATGCTCCGACCCTGAGGTCAAAGTCAGGCCTCAAGTTACAGGGCAATCAATCAAGGGAAGCTCAGCTCCGGGTTGCAGCCCTGCCCCCCGCCAGAACAGAAACAGAAATCCTTCTTTTCAAAGATTGCCCTGGGTTCCCCACTTGGCTTTACACAGCCACTGTTTTCCTAAGGTTTGGTGTCTCTCTCCTGCACTTGTTATATACAACCCTTCAGTTCTGTGTGCTAAATTTCAGGGCAAATCTGTTTGGGACCAGATAATGTGATCGGCCCTGTAGATTCAAAAATGAGTAGGACACAGGCTTGCTCAGCAAGTTCAAATCCAGCACAGTGGTTCTCAAACCTGGCCGACATAGACTCACCCGGGTAACTTGTGAAAGAGAAGTTTCCTGAATTCACCTCAGACCTACCCAGTCCGGAGTCTCAGTCCCAGAACAAGCTCCCTGAGGTGAGCTGGGCTCAGGAACCAAGAGCCTAGAGTTTGCTTCTTGGCGGTGTTCTCAGGACCACAAAGTTAGGAAGCAAGAACATAAACAAGCAATTGTCTGTGGAAGGATAAGTGAAGTGAGGGAGGAGGTGAGCTTAACCCTGGGGGAGTGACTGATCCCATCAGAAAAAAGAGCAGATTGCACAAAGCCTATTAAACACTGTTACCTTTGAAAGAAAAAGTCCCCTTCAAGCCGAAGTATCAGTCCAAAGGTGGTACTTCTCACTCTGCTCTAGTCCGAAGAGCCCTGGACTTACCTTTTGCCTGAGTTACTGCAATTGCCTGCCTTTAATGCCTTCTCTCCACCTACAGTCCAGCCTCCTGAAGTGTACATGGGCTCCCCATTGCCACCAAATAAACCCCCACCTTCTATACCTGACAATCGAGGTCCTTGTCAGCTCTCCCCAGACCACCTTCCCCTCTTACAATGATGAAATCAGTGTGAGTGTTACTGGGTACGTTTTCCTTTACAAACGGTGTACCCTGCATTCCGGCCCGTCAGTCTAAGTCTCAGTTTCTAAAGGTGCCCACAGACTCTCATCCTGGCCCCCAGGAATGTCATCTCACATCTCTCCAAGCCAAGTATCTCTCAGCCATCCCCCCTTTAATTCTTCCTACCACTGTTAGCTATCATTGATTATTTTCTCTGTGCTATGGGCTCTAACAAAAGTCTTACATGTACAGTTTTACAAACACATCGTGAGTTAGTTATGCCCAGTTTTTCAGAAAAGTCAAATAAAGCTTAGAGAGATTAAATGGAGTATGTAAGTTGACCTAGCTAACAAGGGACAGAGGATGGAACCAAACCCAAATCTAATAACAAAGCCTAAACCGTAATGACATTTCTTCTTTGCCACCTCATACCCTAAGATGTCCCATCGCGTGTGATTGGAGAATCATCACAGTCTGCCTGTGTTGCAGCGAATTCTAAATGAATCAGTTTCCATCTTTGGGGAGCATTTTCTCAAATGTAGAGATTCTAACAGGAGATTAGTACTTAGTATTCCCTGAAATGCTTAAGTTCTGCTTTTCAATAAGTTCTTGGTGAATGTATGGAAAACAAAATGAATAAAGTTGTAGTCTCACTAAAGAACTATTGCTATGCAATGTAATAATTAGCTCCTTTTCTATAGAGTATCATTATTATGTCGTGTTTATTATACTGACTCAGACACTCTAGATATTTACCCTCAAAATATATCCAAGCCTACAGGCGGAGTCCGAGACCAGAGGCAGCCTGCAGGCGGTTGTTAGCCTCGTCCCTCAACACCGGCATTTTGAAAGGTCCCACTGGATTAGCGCTTAAAATGTCATACATTTAAAGCACTTGAGCAATTTTTTAAAAGGGGTCTTGGCTATGATACCACATACATTATGATTAATAAATAGGAAAATAACTCTATAAACCACATGTGACTATTATCTACTGTGAAAACTGCAACAAAATTTTAAAAAACAAATTACATTCTCTGTTCCAAATTAAGGACCCACATTTCACCTTCTGCAGGTCAGAGGTGCCTTTGAAGGTGCAAGACGGTAGAATCCCTGGGTGTTTCAGGGTCGTCTCATCCTCAGAGTGATCACCTACCCCGTGTTCTCCGAGTGCAATGTTCTGAAATGCTTTTAAATTTTGTGTAGTGTGTTTCCGAACCTAAATGTTACTTTCCTTTTGTAAGAAGATAATTGAGAGGGTCCATTAAAAAAACAAAAAAACAAAAGTCAGACATCAAAGGCAGAGAAAATTACATCAGTACAGGGGTTTCTTATGAAGAGAACACTGCTGGGGCCACAAAGGGGTTAACCCTGAGTCACTCCCCTCCCACCTCGCCTAGCAGCCTCCCAGATACCGTACAGCTGTTGAAAAGTATCTGTCAACAAAACTATTACTGTCTTTCCTGGGATCAACACTGTGTCCTGGACCCTCAAGGTCAGCGGAGTGGCCTTCAGAGCAAGGAGAGGCGACAAGCAGAAAGCTAGGAAGACCGGTGAAACCCCAAGCGACGCTGGCGACGCTGGCGACACTGGCAGGTGGAGGGCCTTCCCCAAACACTGCAAATTCTAGAGGAAAAGATAGGGCCCAGAGGGTGCAGGCTACCCAGCAACATCAACACGTATTTCACCACCCTGAAGCTCCTCTCTGCAGCAGCCTCAGTCCTGGTCTCCGTTTCTCTCTTCGTGCCCCACCTCCTACCTCTGTTCACAGTTAGGAAGAAGAGCTGTTGGGAGCAGCAAATGGCTGGACTTAGTATAATGAACGTATTGGCTGATCACTACCCAACAGTCACCACGTGTCCAGCGCTGTGTTATGCCCTTTCTATAAATCATCTTCATGCAAAAAACAAAAGTAATACAAAATAAAAAAAAACACCCTGTGAGGTAGATTCTGTCACTTTACAAATGAGGAAATCAGAGAGGTTAAGCACAGAACTCGCTCAAAGCTGTTAAGCTAATAGACAGTGGAGTCAGATCTGAACCAAATTCTAACTCCCAAGTCCATACATTTAGTGAGTATGCTTTCTGCCTTTTCAAATCCCCTTCCACTGTGCGAGGCCCTAACCCAGGCAGCTGCGGTCTCCTGGGATTTCTCACGTGGCAGATGTACATCACCGGAAAGTCGGGGTCCAGAGAGGCCTCCCAAGTCCGGGCATGGCTGCTGGGGGACATAAAGTACACAGTCTCCCCGAAAGGCCATCTCTCAGTGGTCCTCAAAATCCTGAAAAATGTGCCACCCTTGACTTCATGATCTGTCTAAATAAATTTAGGTGGAAATACGCATTGATGCTGTTTAGTAATATCAAAAATTGGAGGGGGATTACCTTCTGTTTTAAAATCAGGGTGTTGGTTCCATTATGAAATACATTGGAATACGAGGCCTGTCCCGAAGGTACCAGCCATGTAATACAAAAAATAGACACATTCGTTGAAGAAGATACAGGATAAAAGAAATATTGCACGTGGGACGACGATTCACAGTAGGCACCTTGGGACCTCACCCAGTTCTCCCAGTTGCCATCCGCTGCCCCGTCGCATTTTCCTGAACCTCATTGGTGGTCTCAAATCTCTTCCCTTTCAAAGGCGATTTTAGTTTGGGGAAAAGCCAGAAGTCACAGGGCGCCAAATCTGTAGGGGGCCTGAGTCACCTGGGCGATTGGATGTTCTGCCGAAAGAGCTCTGCGCGAGACATGATGCAGGAGCGGGCGTGTTGTTGTGATCAAACTGCCAGTCCCCAGTTGCCCATGGCTGCGGCCTTCTGAATCATCCGAATAGTCTCTGCAGAGGAATGTTCAAGCTTAACACAAAATTTGATGCAGATTCGTTGCTCTGCTCACTCAGCCATTTTGAAATCACAGCCACACAGTACGCATGCCCACTCAATGGCACCTACCGCCCCCACTGACTAATACAGTGAAGTCACCATTGTTCACACATGTGCATTCCAGCCCACTCCCCTTGGTTGCCAGGTTACATCGAGGTCATGAAAACCATCCTTGCTATATTAACAGCTGGATTTTTTCCAGACAGACCTCATACTATAAATTTATTAAAAACAAAATTATGGAAAAAATAGGTTGATATGGAAATATATTCATGATATATTGTGATCAAAAGGGTTTAAAATAGCATGTAAATATGATTACATTTAAATGCATATGTGTATCCTGTGTTTATATTATACATATGCACTAATAACAAAAATGGGTGGGTGTAGAATTTATGACTGTAGAATCCTAAAGTCTCCTGGTTGGAAGGACTGTGGCAGTGCTGTGGCCCATCCCAACATCCAGACGGAACAGACCCAGCCTCTGATCCAGGGCTTTTACTGTCAGGGAGTTCATTAACACCTGCTTCGCCCGGCTTCAGGGAATGTTTGTACAGCGAACATAGTTTACGGAATCTCCTGTCTACACAACACAGGCCTTTGTCAGCAGCTTTCATAGGCAAGGAGGGGCAGATTTGATTCTTAGAAATGGTTCACTGCTAAGAAGGCAATTTATTCTGTAACTTTTTCTTCAGGGGAAAGATGTCATATAAATCCATCTAAGTATAATGCTTATGAACTAATTTGAGCTGCTCCCAGTCAGTAGCAGTGAAAGTTCCAACATCTGTAACCAACATCAGAATCTGTAACTAGTTCTGATAACTGCCTCCAAAAAGCTTCATTTGTTTATATCAGTGGTATATCTGGGAAATTCTGCGGATGGAGGTCAGGCTCCACAGGAGAAAAAGCAGGCAAAAGCCCGACACTCGCTGTGTTGTATGGAAACCCAGAGCCGAGCCCGTTCTTCAGGGTGCGCTGGAATTTTCTAAGGTGTGCTCCTGCCTTACGTTCTGTGCGTTACCCAGCTGTGAGCAGGCTGTAGCCAAAGTCAAGAGGTTTTACTAAAACTGTCTATGTGATGAGGCAGAATTTAATTTGGAGTAGCAAGTTAACCAGAGAGAGAGAGAGAGAGAGAGAGAGAGAGAGAGAGAGTGTGTTTGCAGAGAAGGGGTGTCAGTGCATGTAATTAATTGACTCATTCATTCATCTCTGCACCAAGAATTCAGCTAGTTGCTAAACAACAGAACACAAGCCCAACAGCTCCTTGCTGCATGGAGGTTCCAGTCCAGCAGGGTAAGTGCTACGACGGCAAAGGCCTGAAGGATGGAGCGATACATCCCAGACAAAAGGAGGTCATGTTTGCGTTCCAGAAAGAGTAAAGATTGTGTGCAAAAGAGCAGTAACCTGCAGTAACAGCAGCATAAGCAGAAGTTCGGCCTCGCTGAGGGAGAGGAGCTAGTCAGCTAAGCAAAGATCAGATTATGACAACTCTTCTAGGCCAGACTTGACATCTGGATTTTATGTTCAAGCAAGACAAAACTAATTGGCAAAACAGTGTAGCATAGTGGTTAAGACCCTCAATTTCAAAATCAGTTTCTGGGTTTGAAAACTATTTCTACCCTTACTATTATCTTGAACCACATAAAAGTGCCAATATTCAACCACTTCTGACCTTTCAAATGGCAATTTTATATGGTTCAACCTAATAAAAATAGAAGAATTGGTTCTTGTCTCTGAAGAATTCAGCTGCAGCCTGCCGAGGTCCCGTTCGTTACAGCAGGGAGTGAGAGAGCCCGTGAGGAGTCTAGCCAAGGGCAGGGGTGGTCTGCTGACTCCTGGGAGCAGCTGGCACCTGCCTTGGCTGCAGCACCGGGCGGGCAGGCAGGCCACGTGTAGGGCAGCGCTGACCTCCAGCTTCCACTCAGTGTCCCCAGGCCCACCTACTGCAGTGCCCGCATGCTGCTCCTCTCCCTGGTCTGGTCAGAAAACGTGTAACTCACAGGACCCGCTGCGACGCCACCTCTCAGCCATCTGACCTTGCCGGAGGAATGTCTGGCAAACAAGGCCCAGGGCACACACAGGCCTCTCTTTTCCTTTCTCTTGCTCATCTGCTCCCTTTCTTTGGCTCAGGAATCTGCCTCTCTGGTAAGGCAGGGATGAGCTCTCTGAATTGTGTTTATTTGTTGGCGCTCTGGTGTGAAAGCGCTCCCCGTCAACTGCATATTAATCTTGTCAGCAGTCTGTATCTGTTTTCCTCTGCCTCCCTCCCCCGGCCTAATTTATGGCTTTCCTTTCCCTGCTCCCTATCCTCACAGTGGCAGGGAGGGCTCTGTCATGGGTGCTGAGGCCTCGGACAGGAGCGAGGCCCGTCCTTATAAGATGAGCTGCAGAGTGATGCAAAATCCTGCAATTTGTGTGGCAGGGCTAAAATTAGACCCGGCCTTCCCATTTACCGATGTCCTACCACGTGCCGCTTGCTGCACCTAGAGCCACCGGCAGACGGCAGAGCCGGGAAAGCTGGTCCCTGTTTCCTAGCGGAGGAGCATGGGACAGCGGGCAAACGACTTAGCCAGCACACATATTTTAACTGCCGAACCCCAGATATTTACAGCACAAAACTGAGTTCAGACAAAACGGGTTTAAAGTCTGGGTCCAGTACTTTCCATTTGTGTGAGTTCTTGGGTGTCCGTTTGCAATGAAAACATCAGTTACTCTTCTCTAAACCCAAGTTTCTTCATTTTTAAAATCAGTGTAATGGTATCTACTCCATAGAGTACTTATGTGAATTACATGATAGAATGTGCCTTAGCTCTTGTTATGTATAATATGTGGCAAATACTATGCACTCCATTTATGAGATACATTTTTATGTATTATTATTTAAAAGGAGGAGGGAAGGAGAAGTAGAGGAAGGAAAAGAAACTCATAAATGGTGAACTTGTGTAATTAGGGAAGGGTTCATAATAACAGTTTTAAAGCCCTGCCATTAACCTTGAACCATGTGTTAGTACTGGGTTTTTTTATATAATGAGACCCTTGGCAACAGGGGGTGTGTTTGAAATCTTGATAAAACCTTAAATTAAGTGAGGCTGCCTCATCCTGACACCGCCTCTGGAATAAGACTAGGGCTCAGACATTTCATGGACTAAATCCTCAGGTGCTGTGTTTAAAGACTGTGTATCCCAAACTGGAATTTCTTTGTAAAGTTAAGTGGCCAAAATGAGCTGTCACGAGCTAAATCTGATTCCACGCCAGAATTATTGCTGCTCTTATTATCAAGGTTAACCTGTGGCTATTTTTCTGGTCCCCCTCTATGACAGAGGTCATCGTCACAGCCCTGAATTAGACTCGGCCTAACACGAGTGCTTTGGTTTTATTGTAGCAAAAGAGTAACCTGATGTGTTACAGAATAAAACCTCACCACGCCTGAGCTCCTTCTAGAAAACTGGTGTTCCATCCCCCCAAGTAGCAATTCCAAGCTGAGGTTCATGATTGCCCTGTGGAATGTCCCTTCATCTCAGTGTTTTTGTGAACTCCTTAGGGACCATATGCCTTGAATTCTGATATGCCTTGAATTCTCAATTTAGAAAGTTTAAAAAGTCTCCCTGTACAAGGTGCACAGAGGGAGTGAGACAGATGGCTAAGCTTCGCATGACCTGCCTCCCTCCCTGGCCTCCCGCAGATTGTTGTCCCTCTTGCTTTGCACACTCACCGCCCCCCGCTGGCTCGCATTCACTCATCCTTCAGGTCTCAGAGGTATTTTGGTTGGGGAAGCCTATTCGGACCCGCGCGGTCCTCCAGAGCACCCTCTGCTTGCCCACAGCAGAGCGCTGACCGCACTTTATCTTAATTTCTCCTGCGTCTCTCCCCCGTGGTGGCAAGACCCTGCGTGTCATATTCATTGTTGACTGCTGCCTGGCTTTTGCTGTGCGCTCACTGAGGAAAAGAAGACAGGGAGAAGGATTCATTGTTACTGGATACGTAGTGATCTGGCCTAGGTAAAAGCAAAATGAATAACTTCTTCAAAGTCTGGGCCTGGAATGCTAACACCAATCGGCAGTGCCCTGCATGCAGGAGAAGCACCAGATCAAGTTCTGAAGTTTGTTTCTTTGTTTGTTGTACATTTAGCATTAATCTTAGGTTGCTCCTGACACGCCTAGGAGCTTATCTCCAATCCTGAGACTACAAGTCTTATTTTGATTTCTTGCTAAGATTTTAGTCTCAAAAATTACCATTCTTTTTCAATATAGTTTCCACTATGGCTAGGACTTTTGACACAGACAAATAAGAATTATGATATATAATTTTTTGGATGTTGTTGGAAAGAGCATTTGAGAAATAAATGCCTGGAAAAAGATACAATTAAGAAACACTCAAACTCAAAATTCAATCAGTGTCCCTCTCTCTGTCTCTCTCACTCATGTGCACATGATACACTCACAGACACTCACAGACCCTCACAGACACTCACATACTCACAGACACACTCAGACACTCACAGACACTCACAGTCAGAGTGGCAGTTGACAGGCATCACAGGAAGGACAGATAGAGGCAGACATCTAGTTTCAAACTTACTAATTTTATGCTTCTCAGCAAGCTACTTGATCACATAGTGTCTGAATTCCTTCACCTATAAAATTGGAGTCATTCTCTGGCCAGGTAGCTCAGTTTGTTAAAGCATCATCCTGAACACCAAGGTTGCAAGTTCAAGTATCCAGTATCCAGTCAGGGCACGTACAAGAATCAACTAATGAATGCATGACTAAGTGGGACAACAAATCAGTGTCTCTCTTTCTCTCTCCCTCTCTCCTTCCCTCCCTCCCTCCCGCTCCCTCTCATTAATAAATACAAAAACATATGAAAAAAGTAAAATTTAAAAAAACTAAAAATTGGGGTAATAATGCCTATCTGATAGGATTGTTGAGAATATTAAAAATAATGTCTGTAAAACACCTCACACATAGTAGGCTCTCAGTAAAAGATGACGATGATAATGAGGTCTCTGAGCCTCGTTGGGGAGGAGCGGAGGGGACACTGTTCTCTGGCCAGCCAATCCCTTGTAGCCTGGAGGGAAACCCTGGGTGGGACGTGAGGGCAGGGAGACCTGTGGATCCTGGGATGGTGTTGTGCAAACGGTGCGGGGACATTAGGTTACTTGGCGTAGCGCTGGTTTCTGGGACTTGCAGGTGGTGCAGAACCCGAGGGCTCTCTCTAGTCCGGGGCATACCTGGCTGAGAGTGGTGGTGGGAGCTTCTCCACACAGTGACATTTCAGAACGCAGATCAGCCCTGGATGCTCCTTATTAAGTGGTAATTCAGACATTCCCAGGGGGTTCCCAGCTCCAGCCAAACACTTTGCTCTGCTCAATTTTGTCAACCTGCATATTAAAAACTGGTGGCTTTTGGCCCTGGCCGGGTGGCTCAGTTGGTTAGAGCATCGTCCCTACATGCCAAAGTTGCAGGTTTGATCCCTGTCAGGGCATATACAATGATCAGCCAGTGAACGCATAAATAAGAGGAACAACAAATCAGTTTCTCTGATGCAGAATATCTACATTTCAGTTTCTCTCTCTCTCTCTCAAAATCAATTTTTTAAAAACTGGTGGCTTCTTCATCACACCTAACCAAACATATAGCAACACTTTCTCTTTCAAACTCCACTCCAGGGAGGGTGGGCCATCCTAAGTCTGCCAGACCCATAAAGACGGATCGTCTGCCCCTTTCCTCCTCTTGGCGGAGGTCTCTAGAGTCCTCGGAGAGCCACGTCCTGTTTTCGGAGAACCTCCCTCCTAATTTCCTACGCCCTCCCTCCGGGAGGAATCTGTCCGGCTTAATTGATTTTAATCTATCCTGCTATATATCTGTCTATGTAAATATTTACAAAGGTGAAATCGCACAAATTTGAACCCCACTCTTTTCTTTAACATAGCAAGCATCCTGCATCTTTAAAATTTGTTGGTAAACTTTATTTTTATGGTAGCATAATATTCACTCCATGCAGGCTCAAAATGTACTCAGTGTTTCTCTGATGCTGAATATCTGCGTGGTTCCCACCCTTTCGTTTTCTTCTAATACACTTCACTAAATAGTGTGCTCACCCAGGAGAAGGAGGGAAGTTCACCAGGGCCCCGGTGCGTCTGCGGGGGCTTGTCCGGTCTCCCTGCTCCCGGACCTCCCGGGCCCCTGAAGACTGTGTGGCCCAGATGTCTGATGGCACCACACAGATGTAAGGACAGACAGACAACGCGTTGTATAGCGTTTCTTTCTGCTCGGAGAGTCTGGTGAGAAAGCCAAGGAAGTGTCTCTCAGCCCGGTTTTCCGATGAAAGCACTGAGACTGTCCCCAGTGGACGGCGAACCATCCCCCCCGGAACAGGTCGGTCCCCGTAGGTGTTGAGCGCATGCGCCTTTCTCGTCCTTCCCCGCCTCTCTGTCCCTTCGCTCTCGCTGTTCTTCGCTGTTTGGAGCACGCTTCTCTCCACGCTCTGCCTACCCCGTCTTGAGGTTCCCCCCGCTTTTTACACAGCTTCGTGACTCTCTTTCCAGTGTGCTAGTCCTCACCTACATTTGGCTTCTTCAAACTGTTAGGAAAAGCAGAAAATCAAAATTTTGTACACAGTTGTCCTATGCAGTCTTCATATAGGATTCTCTTACCTCTCAACCTAGTTCACAAGCACCTTATGGTAATGAAGGTCACCTTAACTTTTTTTATAAACCCTGTAGCTATTGTGGTGTGATATTGTAACTGAGGCATCTGTGGGCTGCAAAGACCAAGCGTGCTGGTGGGTCTGAAGACGTGTGAGAATAAGGACGTGTTAAACCAGGGACACACTAGTGGGAAACCAGTCCCGGAAGATAAGGGTGTCAGAAGGAGGAGGAGAGGCTCTGCAAGGCTCTGCAAGCAGGAGAGACACAGGGGGGTGGTCAACAGGAGAGTAGACAGGTGCAGTTAGAGATACTTGGTAGCAGGTAGCAGGGAACTGAGGAAATACACCACGTATCTCCTTGGCTATGGCCAATAGGAGGGATCAGGATGTCAGGCCCTAGAGACCTGGCGGACGAGGGCAGTGTGGGGCCAGGCGGAGCTCCAGTCCACAAACTGCCTAAGAAGTGCCTGGCTCACTGGGGGACAGTCACTCAACAGAAGCTTTCCCACCAGAGGTTAGAGATTCCTTATTTTAAAGAGAGAGAACGACTGCCCTGGCCAGGTAGCGTAGCTGGTTACAGTGTCCACCCAAACACCAAGGTTGCAAGTTCAGTCCCTGGTCAGGGCACGTACAAGAAGCAACCAGTGAATGCGTCAATGAGGGGAACAACAAGTTGATGTCTCTTTCTGTCTCTGTTGCTCTTTCTCTCTCAAATCAATTTCAAAATTCTTTTAAACAGAGAGAGAACTACTAAGGCAAATACTAGTATCCTCTTGGGCCCAGGCCAGAGTTTATCACAAGTATGGGGCAAGGTCTCACCTACAGACGAGCCCTTGGTAGGAAATGTTACATTTAGGGAATTTTCGTGGAAGGGAGAGGCAGGTAAACCATCCTTGCTATTCACATAATAGGCACTCAATAAATTATTATTGCCTGATTAACAAATAAGTATTTCTGCTATTTTCCTCTTCCTTTTTTTTTTGGTAGGTGTAGTTATTATTGACACAATGATGGGGACTGTTTCCCCAGAGCCTTGAAATCCTGCTGGAGGGGACAGTTAAGGATGGACATAGGAGTTGAGGGGGATGTGGAAGGACGATAAAAGAAAGATCCGTACGTAGAGCTGAAACCACAGGCCGCACTTGCCTTCCTGTTGGGAACTCTAGACACCACAGCAAGAAAAGGCGTGTCGCAGACAGGAGTGGGGCAGGCTGGCTTTTGAGATGGCCAGGAGGGGCCAGCCTTCTGAATGTGGACACTGAACGAGTGTGGGCATTAACTCGCTAGACCTGACGCAGTCACGCCAAGCTCCGTGCCCCAGCCTGGCGCTTCCAACCCGGCCACAGAGTCTCTGCCGAGATCAAGAGGGCCATGAAATGAACACAGATGCCTACGTTCCAAGCAGGAGAGGACTTCACAAGGAACACAACTGACTCGGGTACTACGTCATCGTGAGTGCCCTGAGTCTACCGCCCTGCCACAAAAACCAAGGGTCATTTGGTGAAGTGAAGAGACCCCCGAATTGAAATAATTAAATAAGTCAAGCAAGCCGGAGTCACCCGGTATGATCTGCTGCCACTGGGGAAATCCAAGTCAGACACTGTACCAGAGTCTGGAGACAACGGGGTCATTTCAAGACCATTCCTTGCATTCATCTCAGGTCAGCAGAGGATAAAGATCAGAGTAATCAGGGCTGAAGTTTCAGAACATGATGTGATTACGACAGTGTTCGCCCTGTCTTGTACAGCCCTCGCAGCTGGCACCGGGCGCTATGAAATTCCCTACCCGAGGCATGTGGAACCTTCGCCACATGAGAGATTGATGGGGACATCCCCACAGCATGACCTATTACTCCGTGTTCTCATAAAATCAGGATGGAGTTCAGTAGGCCCCTTCCCAGCAGCAGAAAGGAAGCCTCGTCCAGCCGCCAGGGCGGCTGCAATGGGGCAAAACAAGGAGGTCTGATGTGTGATTTAAAACAGCCTCCTTTTAAATTCCGTAAACAAATTAGGAGTGGTTCTGGCCCAGATCTCTCTCTGCCAGGAGCAGTAGAGGGAGACAATAAAAAAAATGAAGCCTGCTAATCCTACCCAGAACTGCCCAAGACTACTTTGGGCCGGAACACACATACTCAGCCTTCAGAGATGCATGTGGGTGCATTTTGTTAATCCCCATCACTGCGTGTCAGGGATAGCTGATCTCTGACTAAAAATAGCGTGAGGACAGCAATACCGACCATTTGGGGCTGAACTGAGGACACAGTGGAAAACTTGACAACAGCACAGTAGAACCTTCCTGGCTCAAGGCCACAGGCTCAAGGGCAAGAGTGCTGGGTTCATTCGCTGGGGAAGCTTGATTGACAGGCTCACCTCCCATGGGTGAGGTTCAACAGTTGTAATCTTCTCATATTATTGGGCACCTTCTGAGTGCAGGGCAAAGTGCTGGGAGCGGGGGATGTAATGGTATAAGACATGGTTCTCCCCGGGAAAAAGCTTACAGCCGAATGATATTTAAGAAGGATATGAAACATAAAACAAAAACAATTCTGCTTCAGTTCACTGACTTCAGTCTGAAACCGTCTCCAGCACCTACAGTAACCGAGAAGGATATCGCAACTGTAAGAGCAGAGGTTCAAGTCCATTCTTAGCACTGATATGATTCTTCAGTTGGAGGGAGAAAGGGGCAGAAAGAAGCCTTAGGGTCACATTTATTCAAATCCGTGTAGTTAGTATCAGGTGTACTGGTACTTCCTTCTGTGTGCCAAGGAAATGTCTGCCACCAAACATCAACTTGTTAAATTACAGAATCCGTGAATCTCGGGGTTTTTCTGCTACACGATTATCACATGCCTGCTATAATCCTGATGCCATGCAGTGAATCTTTCTAAAGATTACCTTAAACACTTATTATAGTGATCTTGCCCAAAGCGTATTTAGCAGAAGAATACTTCTTTGGAAGATGGCTGGGTATTCTCCAGAAGGCCATGTGCTCTCTGCCTTTCGAGCGCAGGGTTTCAGGGGGACACCCCTCATCTCCTTCAGAGTTCCATGTGTGACTGACAGTGACCACGAATTCATTTCACTTCTTAGAATACACCATGCTGGGTTCCTGAGCAAAGCATTTAATTGAACTTTCACCTCTTTTACTGGCTTCAGGCTGCAAGTGTGATAATAACCTACTTGAACAAGTTCAAATTCAATTCAATGAAAAAAAAATGGCACATTTCAGCCCCCAGTCAAACATCAGAGGTGAGCTATACTAAAGAGTGTGACTCCATTTTTGTGATGTTGGATTGCTGACAGCGTTTAAGCCTCAGCCCTTCCTCTGTCCCTGTGTCCCACATCTGGGCAAATGGGGAAGAAAGTCTGGGTGAGATTCAAGCTGGGGAAGCGCCTGCCTGAATGCACGAACCCTTGTCTCGGCCCCACCCACACCCCCTATTTTTGCCTCGGACAGTTCACCTATGAAAAGCACTTAAAACGGCTCCTGGCACGTAGTAAGTGCTATGGAGGTGTTAGTCATCACTACCATCATGATTGCTGTCCTTGTTTTTATGGCCTCCTCACTGGAGAAAAGGACTGGATACCCACCCCCTCCCTGCACCGCCCACACAGGTCCTTGTGGCTGTCACTTCTGCTCTGTGCCAGTCCCGGAAGGGGTCCAGAGTGATTCACTTTTCCCTAAAGAGGAATCCCTTATATTAGATATGGCTGGTTACTCATTCATCTTGTGGAGAACAAATTCCTAAAGAAGGGATTCTTAGAAACAAGGACCTAACTTCATGTCGTCAGCCTCTCAGTGAAACCTTTCCTAATTTGCCCACGTGGAGCTCGTCACCAGTACCACTTCCAATGTGGTCCTATGGCCCCTACCGCATCACAGCCTTTGCCACACTGTGCTGGAGTCCCCACGTACTTGTCCACTGTTCCCATCAACCTGTGAGCTTCGTACAGGCAGGAACAGTGCTGGCTCGTTTCTGTGTGCCCTTCCTTTCTGCACTGTGGAGGAGAGCAAAATACCAATTCCTGAACTGTCACAGCAGAAGGAATTAAGCATAAGTATAAGAGTACTTGGGAGCTCCCCAAATCAAGAGCCAACAGAATTTACCAGTGTTAGTCAAAACCTGAGAAACCAGGCACTGCTATTACACACTGCTGTAGGAACTACCGTATATCCTGGTAGGAACCATTTTGGAGGGTAATTGGGAAATCTATTTCAAAAGATGCAGATACTCCTTGATCCCGTTATTCTGCATCCAACCACTCCATCTAAGGACATAAGGGATCATCAGCATGGACATTGAATTCATAGGAATGATGACAGAAGATAAGATGGAGTGAAAAATGCAGTCTCCCCATTAGTGAGCTCCCAGAATCATATGCACATGTAAGTTACGACTCTGGGGCTAAAGTTTTGCTAAAATCTTGGTACACAGCTATCGGAGTTCAGTAGAAGAAACTCCCACCACTCTGTGTAAAGAAATAATACCCATGTTGGTGGGCCACTCAGTATTTTCTTTTGAGCTTCCATTTTGGTGCTGAGGTGGGTGTTGACAGCTGTGTTAGAAGCAGAGGTCGGCGAGATCCAGTTGCTCTTGCAAACTGGACCTGGCAAACTAATGGACTGCCCTTCCAAAGAGATCAACCCAAGCCCTGGCTGGTGCATGCAGTTCAACCATCACGTGAATGAATTAACCAGACCTTCAACTTTAGGTTAGCCTTCTCACCAGCCATCCAACCATTTATTGCTCTGTGATTGCCCATCAGAGAGGCACTGGAAAATGATAGCATTTACTCATCTGGGGCCAATTAAATCATGGTGTCCCATAAGGGTAGTGATGGGGTAAGTGCCCAGGTAAGAGGCATCAATGATACATATTAAAATTCACTTTACTTACCATGCTTCTCAAATATTAAAAGGCACAGGGGGCCAAGATGATCAGTTCTATATGCTTGTTGCCTGGACAAAGGAGAATTTTCAGCTCTGAATAATGTCAAATTGTATTTGCCTGTCATCAAAATCGGCCCCAGAGGAAGGTTCACATCAGAAAGTGTCAGCACCCCACCTTAGAGGACTGCCAGCTGCCCAGGATGGAGAGAGAAGATGAAAACTCCTCCAAGAACAGTGCTTTCCACTTTCTTTGGTGTTCCCATCTGGAAAACCTCAAGACATTTGACAAATTTAATTATATATCTATAATTATGTTTTGCACTAGGTTCCTTACAAAGAAGGAAATGAACATTTATTGAGTGCTTCCCTTATGCTGTTTGACATAGCTAACGGGATGCTGAAATGGAACTTGATGTGGAGAGACCAAGAAACAACTGATTCCAATTTGCACAGTTGGCAAAGCACAGGTTAAAACCCAGGGTGAGTCATCTAGGACTCAATCACTCACCTACATCAAGGATTAAACAGAGGAATATGTTTGAAGAACTTGTCTTTGGAGAGAGCAGTACTGTGTGTCTCCTACCCTGCCCTCCAAGGGAGAGAGGCGTGAGAGTACCACCTCTGAAACCCAAATCCAGAGAGAGGGATTTTGAAGAAACCAGAACAAGATCTTAATATAATTCCTGTGAACTTTGGGGGACGTAATGATATGGTGTTTGAGCCACATCCGAGGAATATAAATGAACAGAAAGCCTGACTGAAACAGTAGACGGTGTAGTAGGGGAAATGACTACACTCCCGGAGTCAGGGCAAAGGCTCCGGGTGTTCCTGTGAACCAGGTGATTGGCAAGGACTGCCTGGAAGGGTCAGAGGACCTCAACGGCACGGGTGCCTGGCGGCTGTGCAAGAAGCCAACTTCTAACACACAGGAAGGAACTTGAGATGAGAGAACCCTAGCAATGGCTAAAGGTGGGGTCACCAAAAAATTTCTAGGAGCACCTAGAAAAGGAAGAATCAGCTAAATATCTGCCAGGTCCCGAGACTTCTGACTCCAGACCACCCCAGATTTTCCATTTCCCTTACGTCTGCCTTACGAAAATCAGAAGCACTAATTAGAAAGTAAGAAGGCTAATAAGGAAAAAGAAAAGTAGCCTATTGTACCAAAGAAAGTGTGACCACACACATTCTGTGCAAAGAGGAACTAGATGCAGAAGAGTAGAAGCATCAAGTTTAAATAAGATTTAACTGTGATTATTATATGGAGCTCTGCGTCTTTAAATTCCTGAACTGAAAATGTATTTGTGACTTTAAAGATGTAGCGTGTACGTTACCTGAGAGTGACCAGAAAAGTAATGAGATATGATAGGGTGAAAAATGCCCCTCCCAAGGATGTTCACATCCTAATTCCCAGAACCTGTGAATGTGTTATCCTAAATAGCAAAAAGGACTTTGTATATGTGAGTAAGTTAAAAATCTTGAAATGGGAAGATTACCGTGGAGTTTCCAGGTTGGCCCAATGTAATCACAAGGGTCCTTCTAAGGGGAAGGAAGGGGGGTCACAGATACAGAAGGCAAAGTGGTTAGGGAAGCAGAGGGATAGAGAGAGACATGAGGAGATGCCGACTTTGAACTAGAGGATGGGACCATGAGCCAAGGAATTCAGGCAGCCACTGGAAGTTATGAAAAAGTGAGGAAACAGATGTTCCCTTAGAGCTTCCAGAAGGAACACAGCCCTGCTGACGCATTTTAGGACTTCTAACCTCCAGAAGTGTATCATGCTCAAAGTGTGTTTTAAGCCACCAAGCCTGAGGTAATTTATTACAGCGGCCATAGCCAACTAATATCAGCCATAGCCAACTAATATGTGGTATTTGTTCACATTTCTGTGGAGGGGCAAGGGGAAACTGTCTCACTGATTGAAATTAAAGGAACAGGAGGAAACAAGTGGGGGGAGGTCACGTTATGATTTTATATCCCACAAAGCAAGCTTGTTCATGGTTATACTTTGTTATCTTAACTAATAATCACAATGATTTTATGATGAGCTAGTATAATCCCCTTTTAGAATGAAGAAACTGAACATCAGAGGTTAAGAAACTTGCCTAAGGTGGCACAGCAGGCACGTGAGGCCAGCGCAGAAAGGAGCCTGAACCGGTGGCAGGGCAGCTGGTACCGCCCTCTCCTCTGCGTGGCTTCACAGCCGCGCCCGTGTCGTGGCTCCGCACCCTCTCTTGTGTGCATCCCTGTCGTGTTCAGTGGGTCATAAACGAAGCACCTTCCATTCATCGTGTGCCCCTAAATGTCCGGGTTCCCCAAGATTCAATGCCTGCTCCTCCTAGTTAACCATCCTCCTTGACACTCTGGAGCTGATGGTGTCCCAAGTCACGCTCCTGTCGTGACCACTCGTGACTGGGCTGCACTTGCCAGGACACCTCCCTGATTCGATCTTTCTGAAAAGAACTGAATCAGTTAGGAGTCAGGTCACCATCTGGACCTACTTCTTTGGACTTTTAATTTAATACTGCCACCATTTTCCCAGTCTTCCAGATGGACACGTTTGGAATTACCTTAGGCTGGTCTACTCTCATTGTAACCCTGCGGTTGCCACAGGTGGTGAATTTAACCCATCCTGTCCAGAATGAAGCCCAGAGATAAAAAAAAGAAAGACTGAAAAAAATGAACAGAATATCAGTGTACACCGTTGAAAATTGCGGGAGTGATAGCTGTGTTCACAATCCTCATGTCGTGACGGTTTCATTGTTGCATTCATATACCAAAATTTTAAAAATGGAACGCTTTAAATATGTGCTATTATTATGTTAATTATACCTCAATGAAGCTGAAAAATGAAAAAAGGAATGTATTCCAGGGTACATTCAACACTGGCCCTCCTGCTTCCTCCTTTCCCAGCAGCTGCCCCGCCCCTAGGACTGGCAGCGTCAGAGCTGTGCGCTGGCTCTCCTCCAGCCTTTCCCACTGCGGAGACCCTGCAGCGGGCCCTAGCTCCCTTCCGCTCCAGCAGCAGGGGCTGGGCCAGGAACACACTGAACGCTCCTCAGCGCACTGCTGTGCGTGCAAAATAAAGATCGATCAAGACATCGTCACAGAAATGTCCAGAAGCTGTAATGAATTACTGTAAACATTATAAATAGTTGTTAAAATGAAGTAAATCTTGTTAATTTGCAATTTGTAAATTAGCCATTCTGCGTGTTGGTTTTCAAGGAATTGTCTTCTGGTAAATTGACATAGAGCTGCCTGACATCAACATCTTTCCTTCGTCTAGGGAAACAAATGGGCCAAAGGGCTTTGCTCTTGCATACCAAACCTAAAAATGCGTGTGCCTAGGAGACAGACTGTGCGTATGTGAAGGAGAAGAGAATATGCAATCGTTTGCAACATTCTCTTACTTAGAAATCAGGCCTTTTGATTTTTTGAAGTTTATGTCTTTAATGCTGTGGCTGGAGAGCCAGACAAAGTATAAAAATTCATAATTCAACAGAATAGTATTAGAGTTTGGGCCCAAGCTAAATGTAAAGACATTAAAATGTCTTTAGAATTATGACCAAAAATGGACAAGAAGATGAAAAGAACTCAGAATTCAAATACACATCAAATAAATTAATTAATTGAAAACAGTGTGGGTGGGGTTTTAGAATTCTGTCTACCTAACTCAGGTAATAAACTTTGAGTTTGGCTGCAGGGGATCTAGGGGAAAGGCTGTGTTACAAGAGACGGAATCTGTTTCCTCTAAGGATGTGTTCCTGGAGTCCCTGTCTGAGTCCCGGGCCCCGAAAGAGGCCCAGCAGTCCGTCCTTGCCCGTGGCAGGATCATCCGCCATGGACTAGTGCAGAGCTCCAACGTCCTGGTCTCGTTTCTGCTTGAAAAGTAACTGTAACTTACTCACGTATCCTTCCACCCAACCACTGCGAATCTCCCAAGATGGTAAAACGGTGTCTTACAGTTTGTTCTTCATCACCTTGTGTACCAGTGGAATTATCCTAGATGTTTACAGCCCCAAGTCCCATATTCTTGTCTTGGATCTGACCCAAAGTGAGACCTCAGCTTGCATAAGATAAACTGTTCTTCATCATAATGAAAGTGCCTTTTCAATCTTAGGAATGATTAGAATTTAATGTAGAGATGGTGAACTTAATCAACACATACTATAATATTTTAAATTATGTTCAGGAATAATATACATGCTTATTATTATTAATATGTCTCTAATGTTCAAGAAAATCTGATACATTAGTCAAACAAAAATCTAATAATATTCTAAAGTAGTACCATTTTTAACAATAACTGTCCACACTGCCATTGACAGTTTGCAAAAGCGAACACTACTGGTCTTGTAAAACTTTTCACAAAATGGTAGATTAATGATAAATCAAGCTATGGTATTGCTTTATTATTCTGCCAGGAGATTTTTGGGACTAATACAGCTAACAACCTTGTAAATCTAATTAAAGAAATAGCTATAGATTGAGAAAATGTCATACAATTATCATTGAAAATGAAAAATCAGCAATGTAGGAGTCACACATAAGACGTCTTATTCACATCCTTCGGCAGGGTGTTCAGAAAAAAACTACAGCCGCATAATGCCACAGAATGACATGCTGACCCAGAAAGCCAGTGGGCCACTGTTATTACCCAACTGATTTGATAAATACCTTGTACTATAAAAAAGTGCTGAAATAAAATGATATCACAGTTAGTGCTTTCACAACTTAAAAAGGCTGTTGCGACAACAACCACAAACCTGAATTTTGAAATTTGTAAGTGGGCACACTTACATGGCAGAATTTAGCAAACACAATGGCTGCTTAAAGAAAGTGGTTTGCTGGAGGCCGCTGCAAAGTAGTCAGCTGAAGTGTGATGAGCGTTCAGTATTTCTTTCATGAATCCTGCGGTAAAGGGCCTTCTATCACTCAGCTGTGGCTGTGGTTCTAACGTGTGTCCATGCAGAGAAAGCAGGTAGAGATCAACAGGCAGAAGCGATTTAGTTTTCCCGAAATCCAGTTATACAGCTCCGTGACTACATGAATAAATCAAAAGAGAAAATCTCAAGCAATCGGGAAAAACAGTAAGTGACTGCGAAAATATTAGAAATAAAATTAGAAATGAGAACACTTTAAGTGTGCTTCTGAAAATATTCAGAAAGTATCTCAAACAGCACACATAGCTTTAGTTGAGGATTGCTTCAACAGACTATGTCATCATTATTAGCCAAATCTTCAAGTACAGGAGATGAGAAAAGTTACGTTTTCATCGTAGTTACTGTTGGAAAGATAGAAAATCATTCTATCATGAGCTTGCTAAGAACATGTTTTGCCTTTCCTCTGCCCGTGGTCAGTAGTCTGTGCCTGTTCAGCAGACTTAGTCATGGTGTGCACCTGCTCAGCGGCACACATGTGCAGTGTTGCCTCGAGCGTAACCTGAACAGTGAACACCTGCAAGGGTGGACTCTGCTTACATTATAGTGTCAGGCTTTTCAATGTAACCACCAACATTGTTTCTTATCATTTAGAATGTTTACTTATACTTATTCAAATCCAATCCAGAGCAATTTGCACATATTTTATGACAATCACTCTTGTGCATACAGAAAAAGGAAAATATAAACAAAATAAATTGCCAGCCGTGACATTCTGAGTCCAACTCCTCTACATCACTTTTTGTCCACATTTTCCCAGGCAGTATCGTCTTCTGTGCCATCAAGAGTATATATATGCAGCCCTGGAACATCGTCCCATAGACTGAAAGGTTGCAGGTTCGATTCCAAGTCAGGACATGTACGTAGGTTGCGGGCGTGAAACATCAATTTGTCAGAAACTCCCTGCTGATAAACAGGAGAGCATCATGGTACACTCTTTTAAGAACTGCTGCATATGTATACCCTTTTACATATATAAAATCCTCACCGAGGACATGTTTTCAGTTCTTATTTTTTAGAGGAAGGGAATGGGGAGGGAGAGAGAGAGAGAGAGAGATATCAACGTGAGAGAGAAACATCGATCAGTTGCCTTCCATATGCACCCCGATCAGGGATTGAACCCGCAACCTTTTGGTGTCAGGGACAGTCTTTTTCAAGGATTTGGCAACTTCTCCTCCTTCCAGTAGTTGCAAAATGAGAGGCAATTTTTTGTATATATCTTTCTAACAGATATAATGCTCTTTTCATTTTCTTGTGGGCATAAACCAATAATATTGTAAATGATACATTATAATAATTTTAGAAATTTTTCAATTTGTTCTTATCCCAAAAGTCAATTTTATGATGGCAACATTTTGACTTAAGCCTTGATTTTAACCAGATTTTTATTTTAACTCCTGAGCATTTGGCATTTTATCAAAATGTGTGTTTGGTACAGCTCTTTTAGGGACACTCTCGTTAGCCATCTCAACACCCACTTCCCACACTCTCTTTTCTTTACTCCTAAAAATAACATCACTAGGTTGAGGTCCACCCCGACCCTCAGCCTCAAGGACAAGCATGACGGGTCTTAGAGAAGTCCCATCCCCCTTGCCAGTGCTGGGTTCAGCAATTTAAATAGTCCCTAATTCTAGCCAGTGAAATGTGGGAAAGGATTTGCTGCAACGTTGGGGAAATTTTTTTCTTTTGTCTTAAAAGAAAGCCAGTGGAGGTCTTTTCTTCTCTCTGCCACTCGATATGGAAAGGAAAGCAGACCAGACCCATCGGCTACCAGCAGCCATTTCATTGCCGTGAAAGAAGCCAGGGTTAAGACAAAGCCGCCAAGGCCAGTAGTTCAGGGGAAGGGAATGCCCAGGACCGTTGCTGACAACACTGAGCCGTTGGGCGAACCACCTTGGAAATCCACTCTACCATTTGTCTTCCATTTACGCAAGCCAATATATTTCCTCAAACAGGCCGCAGATGTTCAGGTGCTGTGCCTGAACACATTCTAATCAACATAAACCCATTATTTTTGGTTGGTCAGAACGAAACTTTGGACTCAGTCCCTTCATGGATTCCCATACACTAGGAAAAAAATTGAAATTATCAGCAAGACAAATCAAAAATTTATCTGAGGCTTTCTCCGGTTTTAGCAGAATGAGATCTAGCAGACATCTGGTTTGCTGAATTCTGCCCTCAGTATTTTTATCTTGGCTCTGCCAATGGGATGATTTGATTCAATATAGCAAATTAGTCACCCAGGGCGATAGGCTTGGCCTAAGCATGCTCTGAATTTGAGAAGCTGACTTTATCTTCCCCTCAGCGGAACCGTTGTTTGCACTCTGCTGCAAGTTGTTGTGGCTCTGACTCTAGAGATGTCTGTGTAGCTTAAACAGTTGTGTGGGGTGATGCTGACTTAATCAACCTTCAGATTTAAAAGCTTTATGTTTTTCCTTGGCATACATGCAAAATTAGCTTTTACTTTCTGATTATATTTGAAGCAAACATTTTTATGATCGGAAGAATTTTTGGTTCTCTCGTTTCTTTTCCTGCGTTCATGTTTTCTCTCTCTTGTCATTTCCTAAAGCAAATAGTTACTGATTTTCAGCTATGTGCC
>CM052551.1:12629903-12650874 GCA_028533065.1 Trachops cirrhosus | reverse complement strand
GACATTCACTGGGTGAAGGCAGTAAGACCCATAACCTGCCCTCCAGGCCCTCTTGCCTAGAGGAGGGTGCCAGTGCCAGCAGTGAAAGGGTGCGAGCCGCCTGCTGCAGGGGAGGAGGGAGCCACCGTTCTTCCCGACCCCCTGTAAGTGCACTTTCCTTAAGTCCCTCTACTCCAGCTTTAAGGCGCTGTGACAAATGTTGTGACTGAGGCTTTACTTAAATATTGTCCATCTTCTCACACCATTCTCATTAAGCAGAGTTCAGTTTCTTTTAGACAATCTCAAAAGTGGCTCCTGCAAAAAATTGACATGAACACTTAGTAAAGATTATGATTCCGCCTTGAAAAAGATCTCCCGGGCTCTCTTTGGTCTTCTTCCAGAGGTCGGGAGGGGGTGGGAGGTGGGTGGAAACAGAAGAGAAAGTGGTCTGAGAAATCTGAAACTCCGAGTCTTTGTGCTTCCTAAATCAGTCTCGCAGAAATGGACCCCTCCACCTTACGGACTCGCCCGTGTCCTTTCCCTTCTCTCTCCTTACAGATGACAACGATGAGAGGCCAGTTCCTCCTCTCTGTTAATGCAGGCAAAGACAATGTCTGGTTTCCTCCTGCCCTGTTTTCAAAGTTGCAACCACTGAAAGAAGGATGCAGCGTCTTCACTTTCTGCTCTGTATAAAAGTGCACAAAAGTAAATTAGTCTTACTGGCAAAACCTTATTATTCTGACAATCATAATGGAGCAATGCTCTTGTTTTAATAGGAACCATGTATCGTGTCCTTGTAAATGCCCTGGCCTCCCAAATCCTTTGAGCTTTAACATCAATTCATTCTTAGTCGCTCTTATAAAATGAGTGCTATGCTTTGGTGCTGCCTCATCTCCTATTATGTGTACCTATCCCTAATTGCAGTAGCATTTGTCTAGCTAGGAGCGAACAGTCTGTCCTATATGCGAGCTTTCCTAGGCTAATGGTGGTGACCCCCTCACACAAGGGGACCCACTGCTTACTTTGGAAAGGTGTGACGATCTGCTGATCCAGCATAAGCATGTGTACAGGAAGCAGGAAGCAGGAAGCAGTGAGCATGGGTTGCAGATCGCCCTGGTGGGTACAGAAGCCCGATTGATAAGGGCCTTTGGATGCTGGAGAGGGTATATCCTTATAGCTTCTGACCTCCTGGGACTAAGATGGCCTTCTGAATTGAGAAGCAAAGCGTGGGTTCTGCACAGAGGCTGAGAAGAAGAAGGTAAAAAAGAACACGGCCAACATGAATAAATCCTGCACTATGTGACAAGCACAGTATTAGACAGTTTCATGTCTTTTTCATCTTCAGGGACTCCAAGGGGTCCAAAATGCCTCCTAGCTAGCGACTGGCAGAACTGCGAACCAGCTCAGAACCTTCCGCCACCAAACCTACCTCTAATCGGCCTCCCGAAAGTGCGGATCTCTCCGTGTTTATCCTTCTCCTGAACCTCGGGCAGCCCTGTTTTTCCAGGCCCTGCAAGTGTGGAACTGATGACGTAATCACACGGTGGTGTCCACGGGACTATTACAGGGGGATTAGCTATTATCTACAAATCGGGGACTAGCATTGTTTTATCAGCTTGGGAGTGTTTTTAATTAATTTGTAATTAAATAAAGGAAGCAATTTGCTGGGTCTTGAAGGAGTCAGGGCCGAGGAAGGCTTATCTCATCAGCCTTCAGCTGTGCATTCCTCCTGCAGCGGCTCAGTGTTTAGATCACAGCGGAGATAATACGATCTGACCTATAGGAGTAATTCAATAAAACATCAATATTTTCCTTCCTTGAACCCACGGTGCGGTGACGACTGGAGAAACCTGCCTGCCATGGCCTCCTCCACGAGCCCCTCAAGAGCTCTGCCTCTGGCTTTACTGTTCTCTCAGCTATTCCTGCCAAAAAGCCTGACCGTGTCAGAAGTGACGGAACCAGTTTTGTCTGGATGGAAGGCTAGTGGCCTTCATGGGTTCAAACGTGCTTTAAAGGTCTCTGCATCTAGATTTTCTAGGCACGCACTGTGTTGGTCTCTTTACAGCTATGGTCTGACATAATCCCTTCCCAACCATCTTGCAAAGTAGGCGCTGATACTCCCATTTGATTGGATGAGCAAGTTTAGGTCAGTTGGTGGCTGAACCAGTAGCAGTACCCAGTTCTGTAGCATCGTTAGGGCCCAGAGTTCCTCCCCCTCCCCACTCAGCCCAGGCTTATGCACACTGTGAAAAGGGAAAACGTGGCTGGTTTTCCCACGCAGCCAGAGGCTATGTAGCCATTTCATTGTAGGCTTTCCTGTTATTTATAGTATCTTAGTCATCATCCAGGTGTCTGCAGGACTTGGTACAGATGTTTCAGTAAATATATGCTAAATAATAAAAATAATAATGGCAACAAGAACAACAAATGCAAACCTCATTGCTTACCAGGTTCCAGGGTAAGCAATAAATGTGTAACTCATGAAAGCCTCATAAAAATGATATGAGGTAGATGTCTATTTTTATACTTATGTCACATGTGAGGAAGTATACTGACAAAGGAGTTAATCAACTTATCTAAGGTTATACTCTTGTGATTGGATCTCAGAACCAGGAGGGGAGCATTTATCTATAACAGAAGTCTTTGAAGTGGAGTATTACTAGAAGTATTACAATTTATCATTGTATTTATTATTTTCTAAAAGGTATTATATTGATTATCTTTAAAATCTCCACTAGTAGTGGAGATATTTTTTGACCTTGGCTCCTACAGTTTTGGTATTAGTTATGATATGTGATGATTCTTCCCCCACACCAAATAATTCTTCCACACCTGGGTGTCCTACAATTCAATCCGCTTCTAACACTATCTACCTGGAGACAGCATAAGATCCCACAGATTAAAAGTTCAGTCAGTCCTACCAGACCACACCCCTCCTCACCCTCACAAGTAAGTCCAGGTTATACCTGTGTTCTGACCCACTGGTTCTAACCACCCCCTCCTTGGGTTTGATTAATTCGCTAGAGCAGCTCACAGAACTCAGAGAAATATCTCACTTACTGGATTATGCTTTATTATAAGAACATATAACTCAGGAACAGCAAGATGGAAGAGATGCACAGGGCAAGGTGTGGGGAGAGGGCACAGAGCTTCCCTGTGCTCCCCAGCACGCTGCTCCCCCAGATCGGCTTGTGTTCACCAACCTGGAAGCTCTCAGAACCCTGGCCGTTCAGGTTCTCATGGAGACTTTATTACGTAGGCATGATTGATGAAATCATTGGCCGCTGGTATGAAATCCATATTCGGCCCCTCTCCCCTCCCCAGATGTTGGTGATGGGGTAGGAGTGGGACCTTCTAATCACATGGTTGGTTCCACCAGCAACCAGCCCACATCCTTCAGAGGTTTCCAAAGGTCACCTCATTAACATAAGAAGTTTTGCCCACTTCAGGATGCTGTTCAAACTGTTTGAACGTTTCTCTGATCTCCTGCTAAAAGGAACGCTCTTCTCTTTTTAATCCCCATGAGAGTTGACCTATGCTTCTTGGCACATATATCACCTTCCATTGGGGCTATTTACGTGTCAGGCTCATTTTGCTAACCTTGAAGTCTGTGCATCACCCACATTTGTATTCCTTAGACTTCCTATCACAATGCCTGGCTCATGGTGGGAAGCCAAGTAATGAATAAATCTTCCCAAGATGTCTGGAGATCTCCTTCCGCCAACGGGGTATTTAAAGTTGATGGCATTTCTTAGCGGAGGTAGTTGAGCTACAGTGTTTCTCTCTCCCCAGCTGCTGGCTTATGTGGTACTAAGTCCCCAGCTGGGGACAGCTGTGCCATTTGGTACCAGCTGAGCATCCAGCTACATCCACAGAATGAAAACGCCTGGCCAGGGGTGGGGCTCGTCTTCCTGGCTACTAACTTTGCCTTAAGCCATTTAACCCTGGGAAGTCTACCCATATTTCTCAGGCTTCTGGGTGGGCTTTTGGGCATTAGTACCACTTGTTAGCTACAGTCTGCAGAAGTGCTTTGGTCTTGTTTCCTTTGTTCCCTGAGTAAGGGAAGTCCTGGGTCTCTAGGCCCTTGGATTTTCTGGATTCTCTGCAGACAGTGGTTGGTGTCGTGATGAGTACAGTGGGAACTCCCATTATAGCAAAGAATTATTACTTGTCTACTTAAACTCTGCCCTTTTCTGAAAGAATTTTAGGAAGGTTACAGAAGGCATGTAATACAAATGTGTTTTTAAAGTGAGAACATTTTTTGGAGAGGAAAAATATGTAGAACAAACTACAATGACTAATACACATATACAGACAATGATTGATCTAGAACATGAAGTCCATGAGATCTTGTGGATTTGCTGCAGGTGTGCTGCAAATCTGACTCTGACCTTCCTAGAAACCTGAAAAAGAACAAGGGCAAGATAATCAATTACAGAAATCACACATCTGTAAGCTAAGAGCAACCCTGTTGCTTAAGAGGAGAGTCTCTCCAGGAAGATGCCCTAAGAAGTTTTATTCTGCTCATTCTGTGCAATATCATGCATGATGTAGACAGCAATGTCCTTAAGAATGTTGAGCCACAATAGCAGAGACTGGGCCTGGTATGAATCTGCTGGAAGGCCGAGTCTCCACGTTATAGGGATATGCTGTAGAGACCAGCTGTTTCCTCCTGCTGCTTACAGCTCCAGCCCAGCAAACATTTCTCGAGCTACTGTTCAGTGGCAGCCAGGGGTAAAGGTTTCAAGGAGCCAGATAACAGCAGAATGTCCTGACACCTAGCAAGGCTGTGGTCCTTGTCCAAAGACAAGAGAAGCTCAGTCAAAAGCTTGGCTATCGCTGGAATCAGAAACTCAGAATTCAAAGATGCACCTGGAGCCAGTGAGGCAGGAAGTCTTCTGATAGCTGATTCTTAAACTTTTGTAGTTGCTGCAGACATTACTCATGTCGATGCTGAGTCCCTTAAAGTTATCCTGGGGACCCACAACTACAGCCTCAACACAGCACTCTGGCCTTTTCTCTAGATGGAGGCACATTCTCATCACATAGAGGAGCAGGGTTGCCTTGGTGAGGTAAAAATAAACTGACAGTGGTCGTTATTCTTTGAAGCATATTCAGAAGTCTCCAAGTGGTAGGAACTAGCATCAAATTAGGAAAGGAAATTACATTATGAATTACTTTCCCAGAGAGGAACTGATAGCTCTCTTTAATGATTAAGAGTGGAGACCACCATGTAAAGAACAAAAAAATTAGTAGCGTTATGTGATACTTAGTATGTGCTAGCACCTGTACAAAGGGTGGGTTGTGCAATCTTAAGAAATGCATAGCTCCACAGCCATGAGTGAGTGACAGGAGATAGGTTTGGGCTTAGTACAAGGAGACTTTTTTAAATAATTGAAGCTGCCGAAGGGCTGTTTTAGAAGGAGGAACTGTCTGGGTAAAGGCTGGTCAGCCACGTGTTAGGAAATCATGCATCAGTAAAAAAAAAATCAG
Source organism: Trachops cirrhosus (assembly GCA_028533065.1). Taxonomy (NCBI): domain Eukaryota; kingdom Metazoa; phylum Chordata; class Mammalia; order Chiroptera; family Phyllostomidae; genus Trachops; species Trachops cirrhosus. The sequence continues at coordinate 12,645,402 of CM052551.1, read as the reverse complement.
CCTGCATATCATTTAAGGTCCTTTTCAAGTATGATGTTCAGTGAGTCTATGAAAAGTATGATGCTCCTATCCAGTTATTGAAGGGACATTGGTTACCGTGTATATTTTCTCTTCCTTAGTTGAATAGGCTTGTGCTAACCCAGACACATTTCCTGAATCTGAGTTCTGGGGCCTGACGGACTCTGTGTCATGAAACTGAGAGCTGGGGACCAGAAGACAGGACAGAAATAACTGGTGTATGTGTGGATAGAATCTATATCTATCAAGGGTGAACAGAATAAGGCCATCTCTTTATGTAGCAATAACGTCATTACTTCGCCAACACTTACTGAGCTCCTGTGTCATACATAAACTGGGTGATGGTGGACAAAGAATGGGATGTGTGTCAGTGCTGGAAAGCTCACAGTCCAGCAGGGGCAGTGGAGAAGCTTGGCCAAAGCCATCAGGGCCATATAGCTGATTCTGGGGTAAGGCTTTGACTTGACACAGCCTTTCCGTGAATACTCACATGACACTCCACATTCAAGAATCTCATTCATGTTAGCAAAACCCATTTTCTCTTTTCAAGGAGAAAGAGGGAACAGGAAGCACAGGGTCCCTGGCCTGGCCTTTGTGACTAGAGCAGAGCGAAGGAGGGAGAGTGGTGAGAAATGAGGCCAGAGAGACGGCTGGGTCAGATCGCAGGGACCTTGCAAGACTTTCATTCTGAATGAGATCAGCAGCCACTGGAGGGGTTCGTGCACAGCAGAACTACCTAGACTATATCACTGAAGGATGCCTCTTGGCATCTGCGACCACTGCTTTGTGTAAACGCTGTAAGGAAGTAAGGGTAGGAGCAGGGAGTGTGGTTAGAAGTGACTTGGGATAATTCTGATGAGACTCCGGAGAGGTTAGGGTGGCCCTCATGCAGGAAGAGCATACAGGACTGGGGCATGCAAATGACTGGCATCGGCTTCAGGAAAATTGGCCCGGCAGTAGGGATGGGAGGGAGAAAGGTATTCAAGCTGGGAACCCGGAGACAGTGTTTCTTGAAGGTGGGCCATAAAGCGTCTACATTTCAATCACTAGTGGAGGTTGTTAAAATACAGATTTCTGGGTTTCTGACCAGATCTACAGAATTAGAATCCCGCAGAAGCCCTTGTGAGGTCCTTACGAGGTTTTTCTTTGGAATGAAAAGTTTGGGAATCACAAATGGAAGTCCTTAAAACCAGAATCTACAGAGTACCTGTTGATGTAAACTTCAAGTCCAAAGGGAACAGATAGATGAGTATCAGAATTTTTTCCCCTCTAAAATAATATTATTTATTGGTAATGCCAGAATCTACCATTTTGGTTCATACATTAATAGCTAGATACAGTGCTAAATGATTTACCTATGTGTTGGGGAAGATTATGTCTAGGAAAATGTTTTGGTAGTCACAAGCCCAGCCCCACTCTTACACTCTCAGGATGAGTGGGCCCTAAGAGGAGTCCTTAGCTTGCCGCATGGGGCCACGGGCAGGGAGTTGCTGATTAGATGCTGAGAAGGTGGGCAGTACTCTGTGTAAGAACAGGATGGAGAGAGACCCTGGGATGGTCCAGGGTTGCGCTGGAGCCTCAGCTGAGAGTAGCAGCCAGGGAGGCAAGGGAGACATGGCCCTAAGGGGGACTGGAGAAGGAGGAAAGAAGAAGCCGCAAGGGCCCAGAGGGGAACTCTTGGGAATTGGCTGAGATGTTTAAATAGGATTTCACGAAGCTTTGTCCAATAGTCTGTGCTGTAAACTCTCTTCCCCACCACCTCCCCCGGTATGTTTTCACCACTGTTACCTATTGGATCTGTTTTGGGGAGGCAGTGATGTGCCAGGTTCTGCTGTGAGGGGGCACAGGCCAAGAACAGGCTGCCTAGTGACCTCTGGTTTGCATCCCCACCAGCTATTCAAGCTAACAGCAATGCCACAGGGATCCCCAACTTTGCCATCCAAGACTGTCCTGCTCGCCTCTACACTCTCTCCCACATGAGTCCCTTGTGGCTTTTACACAATCTGTGTGGTGGTTTTATGTATTGTCTTGCTGTTTTCCAGGCAGAGAATCTGGAATGAGAGTGACCTTTTGCCCACAGCAGCTGCTGATTTATCACAGGATCTGTTAGAGTCTCCTCCAGATGTTGATGTTCCTGACATGAAACCATTTAATTTGCAATTGGCTCAGCTGGAAAATTAGGTTAAGAGTTTTTATAGTTGCAGTACAAGGCAGAAATTTTACCCTTTTTTATAAACCCAAGGTGCTAGTGGTACTTACCAACCACAATTCAAAGACGTTTCAGTTCTGGATGGGGTCGTGTTACACTGTACCTGGAGAAAAGCTAAAAGGTGGAAGGAAAATCCAGTTGTTCTTACCTGGGGAGTCACCAAAGAATGGCTGCCAGAAGTTGTAAAGAGACTGCAGATGTGTGGGGGCCTCGCCGAGCTCAGGTAAGAAAAGGGGGCGCCCCCCCGCCCCCGCATGGAGAGGGAACATATGTGTACATTTGCTGCCCGGCCCTGCCCTGGGTGCCAGGACCGCTGCTGCTGGCGACGGCCGGCCAGGTCACACTTTCCATCAGGAGGTGGTCTGGGCGCCTGTCAGAGTCCCTGACCTGTTTCGTGCTGTGTAAAAGTTTCAGAGCCCTCACCTTGTCCTGGAGCCCCGCCAGGAGAAGCTGGGTGGCAGGGGCGGCTGCTGTGAGGAGTAGTTAACTGCGCTGGGTGGAGACATTACTCGAGTTTCTGTTCGCCGTCAGAGAGCCAGGCCTATGAGGGGAAACAGAGACCCCGGTGGAAGCCAGCAGGGGCTCAGGGGTGGAGGGGCTCAAGGAGTCACAGCCCCCCTGTGCTTGGTGCTTTAAGAGAAACACAGACAAGCCGAGACACATTGGGGAGGAAGCTCAGACCTCCTGAGAGGATGACCAGAGGTGGTTGCAGAAGAGAGTCCTGGCTGAGATTCGGGACAGGTGGGGGTGAAGGGTAAAGGATGTGATAAATTATTTCAAATACCAGTGATATAAAAAGACAGCCTAACTTGTTCTGTGGGCCAAAGGGGAAGTTGGGGTTCAGCAAATGGAAGCCACAGAGAGGTACATTCTTAGGAAAATTTTAAAAAATAATAATAAGGCCATTCCCTGTCTCTAGAACTGCCTGGATAACTTCTCAAACGAATGTGCCAATCGGGAGCCGCTTTAAGCATTGCAGGGGGTTGTTTTTTAAAATACCTTTAAAACCCCTCAAATCTACAATCCTAGACTCAGGTCTAGTCTTAAAATATTGTCTACTTTCATGCGAAACTGCCTATGCCTCACTCCAGCCATTTGATAAATTAACGGTTATAAAACTCTTCACTGGAAAATTGAGAGAATGCAAAAGGCACTATGCATTCAAAGTTTCAAATCTTCCAGAATGACAATTAATATTTAAATGCAAAATATGTGTTTTTCATTTGATTATATTAAGAGAAGAGTTAGGCAAATTCTGTAAACAAAGAACTGGATATTATGGCTATTTTGAAATATCTACCACAATTCTACAGCCAATGAAAAGTCAACTTCCTGGTTTTTTCTTCCTTAAATTTTTTGCATCTGGATTGATTTTTGCTGGGATAGAGGTCCACTCCCTAACCCACAGTTCTTCACGGTAACAAGCCCATAGCATGCACCCGGGACAAGTGACTTCATCCACGTTGGTCATCCCAGCTAGTGAGTTGGAGGTTCTTATCACATAGGGGTTGACTTCCTGGAACTGCCTCTCTTCACAGCTTGCACAGTCGAGCTCCCTCTTCCCCCACTAAAGCTAGGAGGAACACGTCGACGGGAGGGGGACTCGCTCATCATCCAGAAGTGCTGTCCTCACTTGCCAAACATCTGCATTTGGTGGAGACACATCTGAGTAGTTCAGCTGGATTTTTTGCTTTTTCATTTGGATGTTTGGGTATCGTGTAGACCCAGGCTCAGTCAATACTTGGAGAGAAAACTTGGCACAAAAAATTCAGAATGACTTAATGCTAGGATAACTGTCTAAAAAGAGTAAAGATTTTTCATTTATGATCATTGTGATTGAGAAGCACTGGAATTTTTTTTTAAATAAGGCAGCGAATAATGACCAGGCAACAGAAAATACTGCACCAGACTGATCACTTGCACAAATCAGGCAGCAGATTGGTACCATAAAAATGGTTCAAAGGAAGATGAATTATAAATAAGTTTGGTGGATATTTGGAAATTATGAATGCACAAAGATTAGCAGAAAACAATCAGCTTATATTTTTGAAGGCTAATGAAGAATGAAGAGGAATCCAGGAATTTGGCTAAAAATAAATACTATTAGACCAAGCTGGGAACGGAGGAAAGGGATTTCGAACAATATTGTTCATTAGAGCATGCGCTTTGACTGCTGGGGATGGATAAGCTCCATCCGCTGCAGGCCTCAAGGAGGCTCCTGAAAAGGAGGAGGGTGGTGGGGCACCGTGAATGCATCTCGCTGTGAGTGAGACTCTTAGGGCTTGAGAATTAAATTGGCACCACAGTTGTGCAGCTCTACCCAGAGCAAGGAAATTGAACATTATTTATTCTTCATCCTTCCCATCCTGTCCTCCCTACCCGACCTCCTTAGGGAGATTCTCTACGTACCCTCTCACTCCTTGTCTGGAAGATGGGAACCTTTGTACTGACTTCTTCCAGAACCTGTACTACCAACTGCACACTCTGGGCTTGTCTCTTCGTCTGTAAACTGGGGTGTTGAATAATATTACGCTGATGATAGCATCCAACTCTAAGGTGTTAAAATTCGGAAGAACTAAGCAATAATTAGATGAAGAAGCAGCATTTGAATTTTTAAGTGAATTTGCAGAGTGGTGTTTCTGACTAAAAGACAAGGGCAGCCTAGGATCGGAGTGCCATCATTAGGACCAGGCATCGGGCTGGGGAGTCATAGGCAATGAGATATGAGCAAAGTATTGGGCCCAGTGTTCTTTAAGAAAGATGAATGGAACATGCAGATGGCACCGCGCTAGGAGAGGCAGACCCCAGTGTGGGCAGGCAGTGCACACATGAATGACATTAAGAGATTATAGAAATATGGGTGGAAAATAATGAGATGGGATTCAACTTTGAAAAATGCAAAGTAATGCATTTGGGAGCAAGTAACCAGAAACACATGAGTTTGCAGTGTTTTGTGGCGAGAGAATTAGCTGGAGACAGAATCATCGTGCCAGCGCACAGAAGATGGATGTTCTCCGCACCCCAAGGAGAGGCCACACTTGGAATTCTGCGTCTCAACCTCTCCCTTTGAAAGTCAGGGATGAGAAAGAAAAATGAAGAGGAGGTCAGGAAAGTGCAAACCTAATAATTAGGTAATTGAATATGGTTGATGTAAGGTGAAGATTTTACAATTTCATAGAGTGGGTTGGCTGGTATTAGGCTGTGATACAAACATAGAACATTGTGAGTCCCAATTTCTAAACTGTTGTAGAATCAAAGAAATAAGGGAGAGGGTCTTAGAAACCTACTTCACCCCTCCCCCATTTTTTCAAATGAACCAAGACTCGAACAATTCAAAAAAGGGTGTAGTTGATTAAAGTGATGTCCCAGGCAATAGAAGTAAATCTGAAACCTCAGAGCCTCTTGGTTATTAAGCCCTTAGCCAAGTAATCTCTGAATGTGGCATCACTTTTGATGTCTCCTTGTCTTTGAGCAACCGTCTGTCTTTGCTCTGGCACCTTTCCCTCAGGTCCCTCCCCCTGTCTTTCTCTCTCTGAGTAAGCGTCCACCCCCCTCCCCCATTTCTCCACCTATAACATGTACCCCTTCTTCATCTCCCAGGGGAGGTCTGGGAGAAAGTCACCTTCGCCTTCGGAAACTTCTCTCCTTTGATCAGAATTCATTTGCCCTCCTGTCTGTTCCCTTGGGCCTTTTAATTTTAAAATTCAGTAAGGCAATGATGGCATTGTATTGCAAGCCCATACCTCTACATCTGGTGGGAGGGCTGTGTCTCAGGAATCTTTGCGTCCCCATTGTTTATCACAAGACCTGGCAGAAACAGAACTTTTTGTTGAATGTTAAATGAGTGAAATGTTCTGTTTTCTCTGTAACTCACTTCCTACACTTCTGTACATCTCAAGGCAGAGGGATTTGGGGAAGCAATGCCTGTGGTGTCTTTATATTGTCCGTGCTGGGGTTAAAGGATGACATCACTTGCCCTCTGAGACACTTGGCGCTTTATCAGAGCAGAAGTTCTTTGCAGAAGCCGGATCTACGCAGCCCCTCGAAATGGAGGCAGTCTCCCAGTAGCACACCCGACTGGCCTGGCCTGCCATTCCGCGTCCACTCACATGTGCTTGGTGCAGTCCTGTGGGTCACAGCCTATTTCCCCACCGAAGGAGCATCCCTGGTGAGATAAGTGGGAGCTGCTGGTTCAGTGACAGTAACTTGCATTCCTTTACTGTCCTTTGTATCATGAGTCTCACGGTCATGATCAGCGATTTGATTTCAAAGCTCCTTTCTCATGTGACACCTTCAGGGAGCCATGTTTGTGGAAAGCACTCTGAGATACATGGAGCTTCCTGGCACATGATCGCGCCCCAGCTTCTTGTAGTGACAGAAACAGCCGATGCTTACTGTGAGTCAGACACTGTTGCAATTCTTTGCGTGCGTGAACTTATTTAATGTTCATAACTGCATGAGACACAATTATTAGCCCCACTTTACAGATGAGCAAATTGAGGTATAGAGAGCTAAGAAATTTGCCTGGGATCAGACAGCTAATAAGTGGCAGAAGCGGAAGTCAGGCCCAAGCCTTCTGACTCCAGTGCTCTGTGTCTCAACCTGAGATCCCGCTCCCTGTAGCTGTCATCCACGTTGACCTCCGGGTGCAACTGAATGAGTCTACACCCTTCCAGAGTGCAAACCCCTGAACAGCTAACACGCCTCTGAGGCCTCTCTTCTCTGAATCTTCCCATTTTTCAACTATTCTTCAAAGGACAAGGTCTAAGATTCTTTTACCTTCTTGACGATTGGCCTCTGTGTCACCTTTGTGAGTTTATGTCCTGGATAATTTCAGGTCACAGAAGTTACCCAGCTACCCTGATGTGGTTCGACACCACGAAGAAGAACAAACTCTCCCCTCTCTCTGGAAACACATCAGACTTCTGTGTTTGTTCGAGGAATCCAGACTGAGCTGTTGGCCCATGTTTAACTGATGATAATGACAACGATAACTCAAATCCAAGCTCTGCGAAGCCTGGGTTTGAACACTATTTCATGAGATCCTTTTATAAGTGACAAGAACAATGAATAAGCAAAGACTGCCCTCAGCTGAAACTGTCCCCACTTTGGCAAATCTGCAAGCACGGTGTGGTCCTCACCCATTTTCTACGTCCCGTGTTCACAGTCAGGACCCTTCCCTGCCCACCTGGCAGCTGCGGCCACCTTCCAAGGAGGGATCGTGAGGCAACACCAGCGACAGGCCAGGAAGCGAGCTTTGGTCAGAGGAACTGTTTTGTGGTGTTCCCATTAGAAGCAGGACAGGAGAGAAGACGAGAGAAGGGAAGAAGACATGTGCACAGCGAAATGGACGCTTGGAAACAGCTCTCTCGCTCCGTTAGAACCTCTTAGCTAAGAGGAGCGGACCGGGAGCGGCCCATCACCTGGACAGAGCAGTCAGGCCTCCACCTGAGTGGGAATTTCCTCACTTGACAGATGGGGATTGAGTGTCCGTTAGCTAACATTTTTCCTCTAATTACTAATTACACCAGAGAAAGGGGCTTTATGGCCGGAGTCCTGGAAATGTGAAATTTGATCAGCAGAGATTTGCAGTAAAGATTGAAGATTGATGTGTGACGTCAGACAGCTGGCAAAGGGGCCCATTGAGCCAGGAGGCCAGCAGCTGCTCAGGGTGGATTTGCGAGGGCTGGGGGAGGACCCAGGAAGGTGGGGGATCAGCAGCGGATCTGGGAGAAGACAGAGAAGATGAACCATGTTAACAATTTTGCTTCCCCTCCTCCTCTTTCTTTCATTTCAGATAAGAACATATTAAGCCTCTGAGTTTGAGGCTGTAGCCGACAGGTGGCAAGGCCTCTCTCCCTGCATAGAAGGCAGCTGCTGGCAGTGGGGAAGGGTGCCAGGAAGAGGGAGCTTCAGGTGGGAATCTGCACCGAGCAATTAACCTTCACCCTGAAACACACCCCACTCCACTCCCACCACTCACAAAGGAAACCGCAACCCTGAGGGTCATACACTCAGAACATTCCCTGGGGCCGCGATGCTAAAAGGGTAGTCAGGGGCCAGCTGCAGCGTTATCCCCTGCCCTTCCGGTTATCGTGCGAATTCCTGGACCTCACGCCAGGCCTCCAATCTCTGTCAGTGGGGTGGGCCACCTCAGCAGTCACTTCCTGTCACATCATCCCATTTATTTTCTTCTTCACACATAAACCTCTATCTTTTTTATGTATATCTTTTTATTCTTGTTTATTCTCTTACAGTTGTCCCAATGTCCCCCCTTTGCCCTCCTCCACCCAGCCCTCCCTACTTTATCTATTTTTTCTGTCTTACCCATGCTAGTGTATGTTCCAAAGTAGCAGGGACCAACTGCTCGGAACAGTATCTTACACGTAGAATGGGCTGGATAAATATTGGTTGGATGAATGAGCAGGCGAATTGGAGAGAGAGAAGAGAAAGGAAGGAGATTTAGAATGCCTGCACTGGAGAATAACTAAGCCAAGCTGAGCCTCATTCCTCTCCTCTAGGATCCACAGGAAGTATGAGTCAGGGCGCAGCCAATGGGGAGGGAGGTCGCTCCCCACTGGGGGTAAGAGAACAACAGTGAAAGACTGAGGATGTTCTGCAAGCAATGGGCCCTCAGTGCACTCACAGGCGGCGGTCTCGGGCAGGGGAGCACCTCGCCACAGCCACACCCGTAGACCCCTCCATCACCCGGGCAGAGAGTATGGCCCACGCCTGTGTACCTTTTGATTCAGAAAAGCCTTTAATGCACACGTGTCCATGTGCATTAAACTGACCATGAGACATCGATACGAGGCCAGCATTCTCACCCCTGACTTGGGGGGAACAGAAGTTAAGGTCCTAAAAGCAGTGACAACAGGCTGCAGGTCCCCAAACAGTCAGGAAGGGCAGCAAACGGCCCTTCTGCCTCATAAGTCAACAGGCTCTTCCAACTCGGCCGCTCTCTCCATATTCTTTGATGCGCCTCTTGAAGCCACTGTCCTTTCAAATGGGCAAGGAGGGGAGATGTTAGCATGACATTATTTTGAGTTATGCACATTTTCATATTTTATTAATCTACCTGTGACTACTTTTTGTGCTTTTATACAAAAAACTGTTCATACTGACGGTGCTGTCGATGAAGATGGCAAGAGCGCTCACCAGGGCAGCGTATCAAAGGGAACTGCTTTCTCCGGTGAGCATTCTTATATGGGCATTTCTTTCGTAAGCATTTTCTAAGAAAATGCTTTCTTAGAACTGTGTCCTATTAAATCAGTCTTTAAAATCCCCACTACCCTTTCATTAAGATTGCCTCCCGGTTTGAGATCTTACATACCTTGTGAGTTAGAGAATCGTAGGATGCAAGAGCTAGCTGAAGAGTCGTGTAATCTAAGTTCTCCACTCCCTACCACGTCACGAGCAAGGGAGGAGAGGCCCAGGGGTCTCGCAGGGCCTGGGACACGGTGGGGCCAGCATTCCGTTTCTTGTTGCAAGACTTCCTGGGAACCCTAGTGCTCCTCGAACATTTGAGTGCGTGGCAGGGCCTCGCTGGCATTACGTGATCTCTGTCCTTCCCACCATTGACTGATTTGACACTAGAACCCTGAGGCTTTGGACTGCCTTCGAAATGTCTGCACTTTGCCACTTTACCTGCATGCCCTTGATGCTCAGGGCAGCTGAGCCCATACAGAGGCCACAAGTGCTGTGGCAGGCACAGGTTCATGAGGAGGAGAAGGGAACCCTCACTGGGAACAGTGTTTAGAGCTACCCGAGCAGCTGAGTAGGAAAGGTCTCCCACTGTACTGGTGGGAGAAGGGGTTCCCCAGCCTTGCTTTGGGGGAAGGGGGGTGATGCCATCTCCTTCAGCACTGCCTGGGTCTCTCCCACCACAGCTCTGAGAGCCATCGCTTCCACCAGCTGCAGCATCGGCATGAGCCAGGAGAGGAGAAAAGCGGCTGTGAGTGGGTCTTCTGCCCCTGTTTGCCAAGGGAAGGAAGATTAACAAGCATTCATGGCACAGAGCAGAGAAGCCACCCAAAGTCCTAAAACTAATGTGGCATCATTTTTCTGGTGGGGCTTGAGAGCTTTGGAATTTATGGAGGGGCTGGGCTCCCAGGTCTACTGGTTTCTGTATCTGCTCTCAATATATTTCTGAGAATCAAAGATTATAGACCAACCATGGATGTCTTTCCCCCTTCCACGCAGGGCACCCCTCGTTCCTCAGCATTAGCTCATTCATTGGTAAGTACCACCAGGATGCCCTGCCAGGCTCCCCTGTACCTCTCCCGGAGGCAGTGAGTGTCCTTCCTTACGCTCCTGTTGCACCCTGCACACCCCTTAGTGACAGTCCCATCCTGTGGGGTTCTGATTATTTACTTTAAAAGTCTGTTCCTTCAGTAGGCTGCGCTCCTTTCCAGAGCAGGGGGCCAGGGTGTTTTTTCTTTTCTTCATCTTTGCAGATCCTTCCCCTCCCCATTCATCTACCATCTACCCCACTGCAAGTCCAGTTTTAAAGACTGGCACATCAAAGATCCTGAAAGAACAGAGAAGGGAAAACAAAAGGGACAGTTAAAGGCATTACCCAAAGTCACTCGGCAATTTAGCATCAGAGTGCTGACACTCAGCGCGCAGTGCTGGGCTCTAAACGAGGCTGTCATCGCGCGTATTTCATTGTCCACAAAGAGTGACACGTAGTTTTAAGAATGATTTCACTATGAAAGAAATGAAGAACATACAGCCCAGGCCAGATAATTCTTAAGTATGATTAGACGATGGCTTACGGGCTCCATCTATGCTTTAAATCAGGATCATTTTCAGGTCTAATGGAAATTACATGGTGGCTTTGGCTTCACAGGGCAGGAACTTCGAGCTAATCAGCCTCGAGAATGCCACCATCTGAGATGCCAAGGCAAAAACAAAAGAATGCAATCGATTAAGAGTCTCCCTTCAAGAACGTTCCAAGGCTGGGAGGCTGCTGAGATGAGATGGGACTGGAATCCTAGCCACAGGCTTAATTGCTTTGGAAGAGGCCACAGCTGTTGTTGCTGGAAGAACAGGGTAAAATCCTGTTTTCTTACTTTTAACTTTCTGCTGACCTTGTTTCCTCCAAGCTGCCTGGTACCCATGCCTGTCCCAAATGGCTTTGCCTGTAGTGTCCCGTGTCTTATTTTTGCTTTCATTGTATCTCCAGCACTTAAGGTAGTGTCTAAAATAGGGCATGTGCTCAACAAATATCTATTTGATTAATTAACGACTTAAGCCACCAAAGTAGAGCTTCAGTAGGAAATGATAGCTCTCTGTCATGCAAGAGAGATGACCCTTCACTTTTTCAACTACGATTTCCCTTGGCCATTTCGCTAGAATGTAGGAACAGGAAGAAAGGAGAAATGGTGTGGAAGACATTTTAATTTTGTCCACCCTATGACTATGTCTCCTCGTATTTTCCCATTTATATTCCATGACCAAATCAACTTTGGGGGGTAGCTGTTTTGTTTTGCTTCTGCTACTATAGTGACAACCAATATCTGAATAATTAATGACTCGCCACACATCTGCAACCTCCTCTGGCCTTTGGAATAGCTGAAGTGACCTAAGGTCTAGCGGAGGAGTGGCACCAATGGACTTTGCCAGAAGTTGGGCCCCTGGGGTAAGAACCAGAGACTTATTGGCTTAAGTGGTGTTAAGCAGCGCCTAAGAGCGGAAAATGAAAGGAAATAAAATCCCCTCAGAGAATCAAGTATAGCTAGGCCTCGTCCTGAAATAAAGAGGCCAAACAGGCCTGGGTGGCAGTGGCTTAATCCTCAAACCTGTTCTACACTCGATTTCACTTCAGTTTCCAAACATTCGTTTCTACCTCTGGCTGTAACCTTAGCCCCAAACATGTTTTAAGACTTTAAGCAATCTAGATCTGTTCACTTTTTTTTATCTTAGAGAGTAAGTGGGCATTCTGTATGAATTTCATAAATATTAGCAGTGGAAAAGCCCAGTGAGTTCATCCCTTGACTAACCACCAGCAGTCCTTCTTATATCTCCCAAATTAGAATTTCTTCTAGTATCCCCTTATTTTTCAGAGTCATAACCTTAGGGCTGCACATATATATACTTTTTTAACACTTTACTTACTACAGCCAAGGGGTTACTCTGTTCCTAGGAATATGTTTAGGTTCTTTCCGCATTCTACATATTGTTTTCCCTTTGTTCGTGAGCCTTGGATCATTAGACATGTACAGTGTTTCCAGACTCACTGGCCACTCTGTGTACCAGTTGATGTCCACCAGGCAATTTAATGTATCTTATTACGTGTGATGTGCCTTTTTGCTAAGGATATGCAAACCAGAATACTAGAAAGTTCGACATTCAAAAAGTATGACATCTGCATGGGTTTCTGCAAAATTTCTCTCCTGCTCTTCCTACCCCTCCTCTACACTTGCAGCAATAACTTAGAGTCTATTTTGTCCAATCTACCTCAAGTTATTTACTAAAATGTGGGTGTGATATTTCAGGTTTAAGACTACCATTCATAACCTAGAGCGGAGACACAGCTCTGGGTGGGTATCCGCCAGGTGTGCTGAAACCGCGTCAGCTCATTGCCAGGGCCGGTGTCTCTCACAGAGAGGAGGAAAGTGCTGGTTCTGCAGAACAGCCCAGGGAAGGGAGGTTGAAATCGATTGAAGTAAATTACTCCTAAAGCCTTGATTCTCCTCTCCTTTGAAGGTGGGAATAAATTTGGTTTCCTGCATCCAGGTGGTCCTCAGATGTTCTAAATTAAAATGTAGTGAGAATGGGTTTTTCATAACTGCCCCGACCAGTCTCCCAGGGTCTTAGACCCTGCGCTGCATTTCCGAGCTGCCTGCCCAGTGGAACTAGAGTCAAGCAGGCACCGTGGAAGCACAATTTCTTTCCCCTCGTTGGAAATAGGCCAAGATTGTGAATGTTAATCACCCAATTCTTGTAAAAGGTACCTCGGGGCCTTTAATAAGCACGAACGGCCGGAGTCTCAGTTTTACACTTCATCTGTGGGACTTTGTCAGAGGGAGGTGGCAGCTCTAACCGAGTATTTACACAATACCCCGAACCAGAAGTAGAAAGTCGGAGCCTGCAGTTGTTGATCTCAGAGCCTTGCCGCTTGATGAAAGATGGGCTTTGAGCATGGGTTTTCCATGGCTTTTGAGGTCAAGTCTAAAAATCAAAGATTTCAGCCAGCAAATCCCTGTCTTTAAATATCTTCCCTGCCAGCTCCATGGTCTTTACCCTCATAGGGCTGCTGCCTAGGACTGGGGGTTCCCAGCCGAGCTCCCATCTCAGAACACCAGCTTCCTTTCCTTTTGCTTTCTGCCTGCCTAGACCACACTGAAGGCAACACAAACTTGGGTCTTTATCTCTCCAACTTACGTTATTGTAGGAGGGGAAATTATAGGGGTACAGCCTCTACAGATAAACAGAATAAGTATGGATTTTAACGTCGTTCTGCTTACTTGTGTGTCTCAAACAAGTAGGTTAAGCTTGCGGAACTTAATTTTTGTCATCTATAAAATGCATCTGAAGTATATAGTCATATAATTATTACAAGGATCAATTGACAAAAACTTAGTGATGGGCTTTGTAAATTATAAAGTATTGTATGAATGTAAGCTGTTACTATTAAAGCCATTTATTATTGTTGTTTATTATGCAGAGGACTTCTAGAAGGGTTTATTTTTAAGGGAGGTACTCCTTTTCTCCCATTTCTATTGTTATTATGTCCAAGGAAAGAACAGGGACCACTGTCGTCCCTGTAGCACTCAGAGGAACCGGGGAAACCACTTTCTTCAGTCCAGTGGAGCGTTTGGAGGAAGAAGTAAAATATTCTTGTATTGTTAGTGAAGTGATGGCAAAGGCATTATTTATACATCTAATAAAAATGTTTTAACAATTTTTATTCACCAAAAAAGATGGCCACAATTATTCATTCTTTAAGTGGAAGAAGTCCTTTAACAAAGAACAATCAAAGTCAGCAAAAATTTTCTTTATGAACCACAAATTTTTCCTAATGTATTGCGTTTTAAATGGGAGTTTAGCAAATTGGTTAATATTAATGCTAAAAAAAAAAGCAATACGACCCTAAGGTTTTTCTTTTTAAATACAGCTTTATTGAGGTATAATTAATATACAAAAACTATATATATTTAATGTATACAATTTGATGGTTTTGGACATCTGCATACAACTTTGGAAAATAAGTGGTCACTGGAAGAGGTTTGAATTGAGTTTTTCAATCAAAACACAGAACGGTTACAGATGGTGATCAGTCACGGGGCTAACTCCCTAGGCTTTCATCACTGATATTTGCGCAGTTCGTACCAAATGTACATCCTTCCCTCTAAAGTCAAAACTGACAAATACACATTGGTTTCGTTTCCATTGACAGTAGTTTTTGAGCAGCACCTCTTAGAAAATGTCTAGTATTTCATTATCCTGTGCTTTGTAATTTCTTCCCTTTTTGTGAACTCCCTAACTTAACATGATCCTGCAAGTCACTCTGCAGAGTTGTCACCAAGCCCACAGAAACGGTGTGCGCACCACTCATTCTGTTTCGGCCTTACGTTCACCTGCACCCCGTGCTCCTCCTCCTACTACCAATTTCTGCTTCTCTTTCCAGTTGTTTTTTGATCACAAATCTAACAAAAGCAGGCATTTCTCTACAGAACATTCTCTATAATCACCCATAGTAAAACAAAGTCATGAAGAACTGGAAATTAGAGTGGAGAATTTTGAGCAGCAAGGTGAGGCTTGGACAACAGCAGATGCCAGGGAGAGATGCTGAGGTATGATTAGAATGTAGGTATATTTGAAGAAAGAACTTTTAAGGGATTCCTTTGAATTAGATGTGATATATGATGGAAAGAGATGAAACAAACATGATTCCAAGGTTTTTCCCAAGGACACCGGAACAAAATTTTTGAGATGAGGATGAATATAGGAGGAGTAAGGTTGGAGGGCAATCCAAAATTTAAGAGCTGTGTTTTGAGCAAGTCAAGCTCAGAATTCATGTGGCATTCACATAGAGAAGTCTGTTTGTTCAGGGAGTGGCTTCAGTTCCAGCTACAAACTTGGGAGTCATCAGCATGGAGATGGCTTTTTTGTCCAAGGCACTAGAATGAGATTTTCCCTAAGACTGAATATAGTCAGAGAAGAAATCTAAGGACTGAGCTGTGGAAACCCTAACCAAAAAAGAAGAAGGAGGAGGGGGGAAGGGGAGGAGGAGGGAAAAAAATAAAAGGAGTGACTAGACAGAAA
>CM052551.1:12609103-12629403 GCA_028533065.1 Trachops cirrhosus | reverse complement strand
AGGAAGGAAGGAAGGAAGGAAGGAAGGAAGGAAGGAAGGAAGGAAGGAAGAAAGAAAGAAAGAAAGAAAGAAAGAAAGAAAGAAAGAAAGAAAGAAAGTCCCAAGAGCTGAAAGAAGTCTTTCAAAAGAAACCGTGTCAGATATGCTGAAAGTGAGTGACATGAGGTTTGAGAAGAGCCCACTTAACCTGGCACTGTGAGGTCACCACTGAACTTAGAAAGGGCTTTTTGATGGAGTGTTGGGGCAGAAAGCCAAGCTCGAGTTGGTTCAGAGTCTGAAGGGAGAGTCGGTGGAGCCAGTGACTTAAGGCGACTCTTCGAGGAGCTTTCCCGTAGCAGGAGCAGAGCTGGAAGGTGACGGAAGGCCAAGGCAGGGTTTGGTTTTGTTTTTGACAACGCAATACTGTAATGTAGCTGTTTGGCAATACTGTATATAGCTGATGTGAATAGTTTAATAGAAAGGAAAAAGTTGACGATCTAGGAAAAACATGAAAGATTCAGGAGAGATGCTCTGTTAGTTTGCTAGGGCTGCCATAGCAAAGCAGCACAGACTCAAGTGGCTGAAACAACAGAAATTTATTTCCTCAAAGTTCTGGAGGCTAGAAGTCTGAGATCAGGGTGTCAGTTGGGTTGGTTTCTGCTGAGAATCTCTGTTGTTGGCGTGTAAATAATCTTCTATTCTCTTCAAATGATCTTCCCTCCGTGCCTGTCTGTGTCCTAATCTCTTCTTATAAGGACACCAGTCATATGGATTAGGGTCCATCCATATGATATCACTTAACCTTAGTTACCTTTTTGGAGACCTAATTTCCAAATACAGTCACTTTCTGAGGTACTGGTGGTTAGTACTTCAACATATGAATTTTGGAGAGTCACAATTCAACCCAGAGCAGATGCTCTTGGGTAGGGAAGAGGGGATGAACTCAAGAGCCTATGTGAAAGGTTTTAGCACATTCATAACAAGAGGATGGAAGGAAGAAAATGTGAGAATGGAGTACATGGTTTCCTAGGTTTAGTGTTTTCCCAGATGAGTGGCCAACAGGGAATTTGGAGATGATGGAGGTTTGAGAAGAAAGGAAAAGAGGTAAAGAGTCACCTGGGAGAGTGGGAGAGTGGCTGGTAAGGGAAGTAGAGTAGACTCTCCAGGCACCAGTAGGGACCACCTAGAGGGAGTGGCTGCAGCTTTACTATGAGACCAATCCATAAGGTTATGTGGTTTTTCTCTCCAGTGTATTCAGCTGCTTGAGAATGATAGAGAGTAGAAGGAGGTTTGGGTTTAATTAGAGTTGTGGTTTTACCAGATGTATATATGGTGGAGGGAGGGAGGGACGAGAGAGTTGAGTATGTGTCCAAGGCCTTGGTTACAATGATGAAGCATGGAATTCAAAGCAGTAGGGGGCACAGTGAGATGAGGAAGGACGACTGATAGTGAAAATGGAGTAGAAGCTATAGATTGCAACTTCCTGTGGAACTGGGCAACAATCGGAAGCAGGAGACCTGATAGAATGTGTTAAAAAGACAGGATAGGAAGTGCTAGTCATGAAAGGGAATCTTGAAACGACATCTGAAGCAGCTGGGAATGACTGTACTGTGAGGATGAGTGGTTCAGTAAGAGTAGGAGTCAAGGAACAGCTTGTTTAGGGCATTAATTGCCCCGAAGAATTTGAAAATGTCACGAATTATTACAGAGTACTTCTAAAGGGTTGGGGGTGGGCATCAGCAAGGTGCTAAAATAGTCAAGGAATACGGAAGAGTGACCTAGAGTCTGTAGCTACTGTAATGAGAAGGGACCTTGGACAGTAGAGCCTGGGAGCAGGAACTGACAGTGGGCTTGGTGGAGGCGGGGAGGCAGGGGCAGAGGAGGGGCTGGAAGAGCCTGTGAGGGGCACCAAGTGAAGAGTAAGGGCAACACCCCAGGCACCCTGGGTATAGGGAGAAAAACGAAAACCAAGAGACACATCCTCTGGGAAGAGCCAGGTCTTGGTTAAGAGAAGAGAGTGAAGGGGTTGAGGGTAAGAGGAGTTTTGCTAAGTACAGACAGTGTTCTGGGGGGCGAGGTGACCGCGCCAGGCACTGAGGAGAGCTGTGCACCTGGGTCAGTCTAGGGGAAGAGTCTGGTGACAAGGAGTGGCCTGGGAGTCCTGGGCCTCCTGACTCTGAGGTCCAGGGGTGTGGGCACAGAAGGGACAGGTCCTGCCAATCTGACACAGAGGTGGGCTGTGGCTGTGGCTGTGGCTGTGGCTGTGGCTGTGGCTGTGTTTGGGATGGAATGTAGGGGAATGCTTGACAAATGCTTCTGGAGTTTAATCCACGTTCAAATATTAGTCTGTCAGTAGAGAATCCTTCCTGATTCTCTCCCTAAAGAAAGGAGTGCACATCTATAGAGCCAAACATGGCCCAAGTCAAGAGTTCATTTCTTCTAAAGCCCCTGGCTCCCATAGATTCTAGAAGCTGCTATTGAGCAACTATAGCTATTTAGCATACGCTGTGGGGGTTTCAAAACACTAATGAGTCTCTTTTGCTTTCACTGAGTTTATATTTTAACAGGATATACAAGAACACAGAATAAGCATCTAAGTACTTGCACTTTCCCCCTTTGGGGGGCCGGGGGTGACAGGCACTGGAGTGGCTCAGAGGATAGCCTTGAGTGAACAGTCAGGCCATGGACAGTTAAGAGAATTGTAGGTGTGTACTCTGCATGCAGGTATTTGAATGATGTTCCTACATTGTCCCAAGTGTGCAGTGTTGAACAGTACACACGCATGCAAATACGTAATGAATGAGCATGCTTTTTGTGCCCTCGGGAAACAGACTGGTGTGGAGTGATCACACAGCCGCAGTCACTTTGGGGACACACTCCTGCACTTCTCCAGAACTCGCAGATGATACTGGAAGTGTCAGACCTGAGACTCAAGACAGGAGCTTTGACTGTTTAGTACCAATAAAGGCAGCTCATGTGTGCCCTCACTCACCCCTCCCCAAGCCGGGTCCCTGGAAGGTGCTGTGTACTTCATGTAAATGCCCACCTCAGCCGCTCTTCGTGGAGCCCCCCTGTCCACGTGAGCAAGGGGCAGAAATACTACCCTCTCCCTCCCAGCAGTCTGACCCATCCCTCAGCACAGCTGGTGCGGGGCTGCCCCCTGGAGGTCTGAGAGAGCCTGTTCCTTAAACACAAGCCGGAGGGTCCAATGACACTAGAGGCATTTGAGATGTTGAAGCTGGGGCAGATTATCCGAAGGTCAAGTCCAGATCATTCCTTTCTTGGTGACACTTACAGAATGTCTACTGCGGATAAGACAGTGAACTCAACATTCATTATCCATGAGTGGTTTTCTTCCTGACCGTAGTAACTAACCTGTTAACCCCAATATACCTGAAATGAAGAAATAAAGTATTCAAAGTAGCTTCTCAACTTTCTGGTGCTGTAACATCGATTACGTTTGAGAACAGCAATCCTCTGACCTTTCTGTTATCAGGCAAATGCTGTTGTCACCAAGTAACAGTCTGTACATAATCAATTTCCATTCCTCATCCCTGGGTCCCCCAGACTACACACAGCGGGGTCCAGTGGTGCATGATCCTGGCGGGGCACCTGCCGAGCATCAGGAACGAGTGTGTGAGGCAGAGAGAGCAAATGTTGGTGAGCGTGGACCAGAAGAGGTTACCTCATCAGAGTGGACGGCCTGTGCGATTTGGAGCGGGGTGGGGGAACCCTCCTCATCACAGCTTCCTTCTGTTGAAAGACACAGGAGTCAGTTAAATGGGCTATAAAGAGGTGATCACAGTATGTTATTAATTGGGGGGAAAGAAGATTACAAAGCCATCTGATAACATCTTAGCAAATAAAAATATGTGTCTACACTTAGAAAAGCCGTTATGTTGGAGTAGCAGTGATTTTCTCTGGCTCGTAGAATGATTACTGATTTTTATTTTCCCCAAGAAAGTCAATTAAAAGTAAGAAAATAAAAAGAAAGTACAATACTCTTAGAGTCCTAGAAGGCAGACTCCATCCAGTTCTTCTCCATTGGCGAATTTAAAATCAAAACACGCACTAAAGCAAAGGAAAAAGGAGGCACTGGCCTGTTACTGGCGCGTGTCAGATTCCTGATCCCCTGCAGAGAAAAAAAAAATGATTAAAGCTTTGTTATCATCTCTTTTTTAAGCAACAAGCATATTCTTGAAGCGGTTTTGAAATATCTAAAATTTTATTTGTTTTTTAAGATGTAAGTTCCTGGACTCAATTTCATATTGACTAAGCCGAAAGTTGTCCAAACTCCTTTGAAAAAGAGATGGAAGGATGAGGACCGTACCACTTTCAGAGGGAGGTTTTTCTTCTCAGTGGAGCTAAACGGTATTTCCAAAATATGTGGCTGGATCTTAAAAGTCACTCATGACAGGTGATAATGGATTGCATATTGAGTTTTGCCAGAAATTTTAATGTCATTGGCATACAGAGACACAGCATCACCAAAGTGTGTGTGTGCAGAGGACTGGAACACAAACAGAGGGCTCCATAAATTAAACGTGATGTTTCATAGCCCTTTTTAACTAAACAAAGTAGGTGTGGAAGTTATTTTAAGTTAAAATTTATTTCTGTGCAAAATAAAAACCAGTCCCTGTGTGTATAAATGGGACAAGAAAGCAGAATTTAAGATCATGTGTAGGCCTAATTGGACTTCAAAAGAAAAAAAAAGATATTTTCATATTAAAGGGAAAAACTTAAACATTGAAATTTTAAATATTTTCAGTATGGTCTATATACAAAATACTAACGACCCTAATGACAACAACAATTACACACACCATCAAGTGGGAAAGTTACCAGTGGGTAGCTGTGAATTGGATAAATAGACCTGTGCGTCTCATTTTAAACTTACTGTAGTTATCTCTAGTAAAAGGCCAGACTCTTTCAGTCACTGCTAACAGGACCGGAGAGAGAAGAAACTGAGGGTAGGTGAGGAAATTCATTGACTTAGAGTGAATTTAAAACCTCACATTTCAGACAATTGCAATTCATTTGAAACATCAGCTTTGTTCTACCTTCTGGAGCGGAAGTGACAAACCAGCTGACCATGGGTCAAATTAGGCCCAAAGTAGCTTTATTTTGGTCGATGCTATACATTTTGTTTTATTTTCTATTGGTTTTGCTGTGGTCATGGCTGTGTTCCTACTTTTAAGACTTTTTAAATGCCCTTACAAGAGTCATACTCTGCTTCAGTTTATCTACAGACTAGCTATTGTCCTTGAAGACCGATTCACACCTTTGTAGTAACTGGTTTCCGTGTGCATTTTTAGTTGTTTGTTTTATTTTGTTTTTGTTTTGATCCTACTCCAGAGCAGTTTGTTTCTAAACTGGGACCAGCATTGTTTCCCGCAAACGGGAACAGGGTCGAGGTTAGCAGCGCATTACAAGTGTGAGGGGAGCCTCTGTTAGAAACGTCCGCCTCACATACACACGCGCGTGCATGCACGTGAACACATAGGTGACGTGTACAAGTTAAGAATGCATTTCCCACTACAATCGTAGTCCAAAAAGTCTGGGAAACATGGCCGTAGAGTATTTCAGGAGGATTAAGATCTTCATTAAGATTGCATTCAATTTGTACATTTCACAAACAGTAATTTATTCCACAAATTATATCCCACAAGTGGAGATTATATTCATTCTACAAATATTTATTTTCTACTCTGTGTGCTAAGAATTTTTCAAATGCTTCCGCCTTCAAGGAGCTTGCATTTGTGATGTTTAGCATACACTCTTAAAAGGTTTGATTGCTTACAACATCCTGTAGTTCTTTTGTCTTCCCCAATTCAGGTTCCACCCACTTCCTGTTCTCCTTCCCTATCCACTCTTCCTTGGTCACCCCGGCTGAAAGCGAAGAGTTCCTTCTCTTACTGCCGGTCTCAATGACTGAAGAGAGAAGATTCAGCAGTTAGTATATACGACTGTGTGGCATTTTGTCTGTTGTTTTAATGCATGACAGCTTAGTGCTGTTGATGAGCACAAATGAAACCCTAAGTATTGACAGCGTTTTCCTGCCCTTACCTGCCGGAAGGCTCCCTTGTTGCACTGCAGTATTGTTGGCCTTTACCCCGCTGAGGACAGATGCAAGCCAAGATGCAGAACAAAAAGAGCAGAGAGAACACTGCAGGCCATGCTACATAAGGAAATGTGTCATTACATCCTTAGAATGCAAGAAAACATCCACACCGTGGGGAAAAAGAGGGTGAGAAAGAAGGGCTTAAGCAGGAGAACCAGCTGATCTAGAGTTTGGTGGAGAGAGACAAACAAAGGAGAGTTTAAGAATTTATCTCTCCTTTTGCTACCTACTCAAGAGACCTTCAGTCAGATGCTTTATGGAGTCATTTGTGGGGTTTGGGGACAGCACCCTGCACCTCAAGGCACCCGAATTTACTTGGATTGCAACTGCACTATTTAATACTTCCTAGGACAGCACTGAGCCTTCCCAATCAGATTGTGGCTTTTGAAGAAGGTGTTTTAGAGTCTTTTTACTAACCCCGTGGCCCTCAGCTTTAAGGACTCTCACTGAAGGGCCTTTCCCCCACTGCAGTGAGGACTCGGTGCATTTGAAGGTAATTCTCAAGCTATGCAGAGTTCGGGGTGTGGGCATTTTGTCACGTTTGAAATCATTAGAAGAAAGACATCACACCTGTGTACTTGTTGCACAACTTGCCTGTAAGGGTTTCAGATTCCAGAGATGCCCTGCAGCAGCGGGCACTCCGTCCTTTCCTGTCTCACAGTATGTCAAAACGAATATATTTGCATTTACGATCAATAAATCCAAAAGTCCTGTTATGATTCTGTCCAATTCTCTGACCTCACACTTGAAGGTCTATAACTGCATCTTGCATGACATCGGGCAGAATCACGCTGTGAATAAGGCCATTCCACTGCTCCCTGCCCTAAGAAGTGGCATGTCCCACCGTCATTCTAGCTGTGCAGTCCCATGGACCATAGTTGAGTGCACACAACAGCATTCAACATGTCAACTAATCACCACATGTAACCTACCAGCTCAGGAACGGTTTTTACCCAGTACATGCAGAAAATCTCAGAGAGACGCACTTCTGTCCACACCTAAGGAAACTGTTCTCCAGTAAACAGCACCGGACACTTGGCGTTTGTGTCTTGAAGCCATCTCCTGTGATGCCCTTTATCACTGTGAGCATCAACTAAATACATTGTAATCGTTTGTTGTTCAAATAATGTTTCTTTCAGGATATCTTTTTATATGAACTGACACCTCTGGACAATTAACTTCCAGTTCTATAAGCTGTTTTCATTATGCAGCATGAGCCAGTCACCGAAATAATAATGGGCTGTTCTTTGATGTACCTCAGTCTGCACATCTGCTTCTGCTCCTCTACCAGATGTTCGTATTTATTTATATTCCTTGCTTCAGTTTTGGAGATACTTCAGCCTTGGGGAAAGACATATTAGTACAATAAACTGTATTACACAGAATGTCAAAATAATTAGTGCGTTCACAAGAATTAAACATAACCACCTCAATCAACAAAAAACTGGTACGATTCTAGAATTTTCTTAAATGCATACTTAAAATGAGCTCTTAAATCTTTTCTCAATGTATATTTTAGGCCTTAGGAGTATTGAAGTATCCTTTGGCACAATGCAAAGTAGTCTTTTAAAAATGGTTTCATTCCTGCAAATTTTCTAATATGATCAACCCAGTTATATCTATCTGTGATTATCTAGTGCCTATAACTATGTCCGAATCACCTCTAAGATTATTTCCATAGCAAATAATTCCAATCATTTATATGTATTGAGCACTTACTATGTGACAGGCACATGCTGTGTACTTTACTAACATCTCACTGGGTCCTCACAACAACCCCTGGGGCAGTGCCTCTATAATCCCCATCGTACAGATGAGGAAATTGAGGCTCTGTGAGGGTGCAGATCTGGTAAATAACAGAGCAAGGAATCAAGCCTAGAATTGCCGAGCTCTCTCCTAACATCTGTGCTGCACCTCTTCAATATCAAGTGGAATGATTTTAGCTATAAATCAGACACATGGTAATACACATCACACAGCAGGAAATAAATACCTGCCACACCTCCGTGTAGGGACTCGCTTTGGGTTACTTCGTGGAATTTCAGGTAGAGGGAGGCAAGTTGGTGGAGAGCTAGATAGGAAATGGACAGGAGCTGTCCCCCAAGGCACAGTTTCTCAAGCTGGGACATGCACACTTTGGGGACAAAGTGGTGCTTTTCCCGGAGTATTAATTTTTCCTTAAGGATAAGTACTTTAAAACAATAATTTTTATTAAAACAGATGTGGACATATCATGGAATGAATTTAAAAATCCATTGAATTTTTAAATTAAATGTAAGAGTTCTAGAAGCTTCCCCCTCCTGGGAGTTGGGTGTATTCTCCCCACTGTGTTCAGGGTGCACCGACCCACAGATGTAGGTGCAGAGACACTCTGGAAAAGTCTTCGGCAGATGCCGTTGGGTCGGGCGTTTCATTCTGGCCACAGTTCGGAAAATGGGTGTGAAAGAAGCAAGACCACAGGCAGAGAGAAAGTTAGAAAGCCTGATACTAAGGGCAAAACACAGGTAAAGGATAGAAAGCAGCACACTTGGCTGTTCCACACACGCGCGCACACACACACCCTGCACAATGAAGATGTAAAAGATTTAAAGGGCACGTGTCCAAATATCTCCTCCCATTCCCACCCCCCTCTCTTCTTCACAGTAAACGTTGGCCACATCGGCCAGTGCTGGCCCTGGTTTGCTCTCTCCACCTGCCTGACATGGCAGAGCCCCTGCAGCAATGACCCTGGCCGTGGCTAAACATCTTCACGCCCCAGGCAGTTTGCCATGGTCATCTGGTCACAGTCAGTCAGGTTTCCGGGCGGTTCCTGAAGACGCCCGAGGTGTCTGCACAACGGTGCTCTCTGTAGCCCAAAAGGGCTGTGTTCAGAGAAGGAGGGTTTCATGGAGGGAAGGAATGTTGTGGTTTTTTCCCCTCTTTCAGCTGACAGTTGTCACTTCAGGATGTAGTGACTTCCATTGGTGCTAGTGATTTATTACTGACTTCCTGGAGAAAGCAGTTTTCTCTCAAGTCTGAACAGTTAGACGGGGGCATCCAAAAGAGTCACTAGTTTTTGGCTTTTGTTATTTAGAGGAGAAGAGAGATTTCAGTCTGCCCAGTTTCCCCTCTGCTGAAGAATCAGCAGTGATGTGCTCTCCAAAACCACAAAGCAGAGAGGGCCCCTGTGCTCTTCTCTGCAACGAGAGCACAGGGCCACCAGCCTCAACAACTGTCTCTCTCCAATGACAAACTAATGCAAATTCTTTAGTGACCAGAATCCATTGCAGCAAAGGCACAATGACACTGTGCACCTGTCCTACCCTCCATGACATACCAATGATGGCTCCAAAGGTGTGCTTTTATTTTGGAAGGGTTTGCTGAAGAGGGGGCAGGACCTGTCAACACCCCCTGGATTTCATACTCCGCCAATCAGAGTCTGAGCTCATCTTCTTCCCCCTCAACCCTGTTCATTCTGGAGCGTCCCGTGTCTCAGTGACCCACACGGACTTTCTCAGCCCAGAAACCCTGAGCACCCTAGTTCTCTCTTTCTCAACACCCACACCATCCAACCGGTCATCAGTTCCAGGTGCTTCGAAGTCGTCAGCACTTCCAGGAGCTGCTTGGTTGACTTCCCTCCGTCCCACCTCCAACACCGCCCTGCGGGTCTGTCTGCCTCTCGAAGGCCCTGTTCCTGTCTCCACAGTGCTGCCACAGGGAGTGTTCTGAAAAGCATGTCCGGTCCCTCAAACACAGCAACAGCAACCACAACTTCCCTGATACAGAACCTGAGGAGAAAGTTTAAATACCATTTTTTAAATGTTTGTTTATTTTTTTAGAGAGAGGGGAAGGGAGGGAGAAAGAGAGGGAGAGAAGCATGGATGTGAGAGAGGAACATCGATCAGTTGCCTCTTGCGTGCCCCCGACCAGGGACCGAAGCGGCAACTCAGGCAGGTGCCCCGACTGGGGAACAAACGTGTGACCTCTCCCTTTGCAGGACGCCCAGCCCGCTGAGCCACACTGGTCAGGACACTTCACAAGACACTTTATGAGCCGGCCATCCACCTCCCATCTTCTACATCCTGACCCTTAAGTTTACTCCCAAATGCAGAACACTGAGGCATCTACAATTTCCTGAAGTCCTGTCCCTTGCCCGAAGCCTTTGCACATGCTGCTCCTTTGCCTAGATCAGTTTCTATGGTTCCCTGAGGGCTGCACTGAAGCCCTCTGTTGTGCGCTCAGGGCCTGGGCCTGGGGCAGTGCCGGAGCGGGGCACCTGCTCACACCAAGCACTGCAGGTGCCTCTCTCGCCTCCCCTCAGCTCCAGCCCTCCATGTCCTCAGCGGCACTGTCATCCGGGTCCCTGTTCCCTTCTCCCCTCATAGTGGGTTGGTTAGCTGCCTGCCCTGCGTCCCCCATCTGTAGCCACTGTTTCCCTCCACTGTGGCATTTTTTCTGCTGTGTTGTAATTAGCTTTTACTTCTTTTTCTTCCCCGTTAAACTATAATTTCTTTGAAGGCAGGAATCTTTCATTAACTGTCCTTGTCATGGTGCTTGATATCTAGTGGGCAATTAATGTGTATTGCAGGAATGAGTATACTTTCCCTTCTGCACGATTCTACATACCTCTACAATCAAATAAAATTTGACTTTGGAGGGACCCCATTAATCATCAGGTTGAACCCCTCATTTTAAAAATGAAAAAACTGAGGTCAAGAAGGTCAGGGCAAGACTGTTTCTCAGAGTGACATACGCTAGAACAGCATCTAAGTGCCTTATTTTTAGTAGATATCAGCTGCCAGCACAATGAAACTTAAGCTATTCACCGATGATATTTAATGTTCAAGCCAAATAACGTAATATGTCAATCAAAGTGATTTTATAACTCCTTATAAAATAAAACAAATCAGGTTTTTATGAGATATTTTTCTCAAGTTGGTATGTAAGTGCCCACCACCACCAGACCACCCACATTTCACAGTTGAAACAACTGGGAAAGTGCCAGAAGGAGTAAGTAGAAATGCAACTAGAAAGAAGAGTGTTGACTAATTTGTGATACTACGTAGCTGAGCAAGACCTTTCCCTCAACTTCTGGAGAGCAGGGGACAGACGGCATTGCCGGTCTCTTGGTCATTTCTCCTCTGTAAAGGCCTTAGAGCCAGGACTACTGTAAGGAGTGGGGTTGTCATGAGTGTGCAGTCAAGGTAAGGAGTTTCTTGTAGGTAGTACTTATTTATATATGTGGAAATATGGGTATTATAGTAAGAGTTAAATCTTTCATGTTCGGGTCCCCCAAGCAAATATATTAATGATATTAAATATCATTTAATAAAATGACAATTTATCAGGCTTTGAAATTTATCCAACTCCCAACAAAATCAAATTTTAATCTATTCATTTTATGTTTATGAAAAAGGATAGTGATAAGAATAAAGAAAGAAATACCTGGAGAATATTTTTTAGTGATAAACCAGAATACTGGAGGGGAGAAAAAGAATGCTGAGTTGAGTGCCCCCTCCAAGTGCTATGCTGGCAGGTAACAAAGCCAGAATGAAAATTGCCTTATCAGCTGCTCTGCTTAGAAATCTGAAAGGCACGGAGCCTCCGAGGTGTGGCCAACCAAAAGTAGAATATGGCTGGCATTCTATTTTATGCAAAGGCAACTGTTGAAATAAAACGAGCTCAGACTTCTGATGTTTAGGATATGCTGGCAAAAACATTTCTTTGACTGCCAGTTGTATGATTCAGAGGAAACCAATGAAGGACTTTAAGGGATTTTTATTTACTGACGATCCTCCTGTCCTATTTCTTACTCTCACCTCTGCCTGTCTACCTGTCTATAGACCCTTGAATATGTACCAGAGGTGTGCTGTTAAATATTTAACAACCAGTTTTCCGGGGGCGGGGGGGAATGTCGTGATTTGTAGCACTTGCCAATTTCTATGGTGTAAATACTCCCCTCGTGGCCAATTACAGTTACCAAGGCGACGTCACAAGATGTGCAGGATCACCTCTTCAAAGCCAGTGTGAGCCAGCTCCAGCCCGCTGCTGATGGAAACCCTGAGGCTCCTCGATCTGCAGAGAATTCTTCATGCAGCTCCTGCCAGAGCAGGTTCTAGACTTTCCCGACTCCTAACACTAATTCTTCTGCATTCGTCTTGATTAGTTCGGTTATGCTATATAACAAATTAGCCCTAAAATCTAGTGGCTTTAAAACAGCAAAGGTTTCTATTTCTTTCATGATACATGTCCAGCATGGGTCCACGCGGGGAGGGCACTCTGCTTATCAAAGTGACTCAGGTCCCAGACTGATGGGAGCTTCACCCTCTGGAAAGTGCCGGTTGGTGGCAGGGAGGGTGAGCCCAGAGATTTGCACATGGCTTTGTTCACCGTTTCAGCTCACATTTCATTAGTCAGGACTAGTCTCGTGGCCCTGCCTAAATGCAAGGGATCTGGCAAGTGTGAGGGTGCAGAAGGAGTGTTGGGTGAGCAGTCTCATCATGCCGTGATGATTTCAGCAGGCGTCTTTGTTTCCTGACGGTTCGGGGCACAGCAAGGGACCAAGTAGGGTTGAGGAGAGATAAAGGTCCTGACTTGGGAAAACAGCAGCTCAGCAAAAGCTTCAAACGGCAGTGTTTTCTAACTTACAATAAATGCTAGTGTGCCAAACCAGTCGTTCTTGTTCGGCTTAGAAGGAGGTTTTTAACTCAACAAAAATCACAGGAAGGCTTTGCTCTGGTCCTCTTTGCCACACTTGGGAGATGCAGCAAGTTTTTATGAACTTGCTTGTCTAAAAAATAAACTGGTAATTCGAAGTTTTTCTGCCTGAGTCGAAAGCCCGGAGCCCACTTCCAGGAGCATAGCGCCTTCCTGGGAGCCACGGCCCCTCAGAGTCCAAGTGCCTTTGAGACAGGGGACGTCTATCTAAGACAGGGACTTGTGCCTAACAGCACAGCATTTCATTTCAATTCAACAGATGGGCACTTTGTGCCCAGGGAGGACCAGGTGTGCCAGCTAGTCTATTCTGAACGCCTCTGTTCTGAAGGCAAATACCTCTGAGTCCAGGGCTCGGGACGTGTCCCGAGATCCGTAGCAGAAAAGAATGACTGCAACCCTAACCCTGCCCCTCATTGATTACAGGCCCGTGGGCAGCCCTCTCAGTCCCTCTCATCTCCATTTCCTGTTTACAAACAAGGGCGTTGAACTATCCTTTCCACACTTCCTTTGGGAAGCCAGAGCAGCTGTATTTTTTATGTATGAGATTTTAGAGCAGTTTTTTTTCCAGAGGGATGTCATTGCCTCAAAAGACTTGTTTTTAAGAAAAGGTTTCTAATAGTTTTAAAAAAACCACTGGACCATCTGACTACCTGAGAGAGGCGAAGAAGAGAATGTGGGACTTCCCGTTCCAGCGGGGAAGGCTGCCGTGGCTCCGACAGCAGCACTGGGACACTGCCCTTCCTCCTGGAGGCTGGGAGTCCAGCCCTCCGCATGGCCCAGGCTTCTAGACTTGCAGCCCGAGACAAGCCTCCCCACCCAGCCCAGCCGGCCTGTTGCACAAACGCCCAGGCTAAGTAAGCAACGGGCTGAGTTACGGGCGGCGGGACTTCCCTGAAACCGAGGCGGAGAGAGGACCGCAGTCTGCATGGAGAACATGTGGTTTGGACTATTTCCACAGAATATTAAATCATACAAGAATTTTCACTCATCTTCGTCGTGGAGGTCACAACATGACTCCCCTCTAATGAATTCTTTATATTGGCAGCTCTTGTGTTTTTCTCCCTTCCTCCCCTGGTTCCTCATTTCCACCTCTACCCTCCTCCCCGCCTTGCTGTGAGCAGCCCTCTCTCCTCTCGTCTCTGTTCGGGAACATGTGGTAATACTTTGCCTTGATTTAGGCCTTGAGTTTGGTCTACACCTGGGTAGGCCTTCAAGTAACGGCCCAGCAGGCGCGGCAGCGAGGTCGTGCTGCAGAAGTTCTGTGTGCACACTGCGTGCACTCCTTGCGGGCGTGCCGGCCTCTCCTCCCCTCTCCTGCCACACAGGGCCCTCCACATGTGGCTCCGATTGATAGGCTGGTGGACCGTTCAGGCTTCCCAGGATGCAGATTCAGAACGTGATATCCTTCCCCAGGATGTTCCTCTTCATCTTCATGAAGCAGAGGGTTAACTTCAAAAAGCCTTCAGCCTCAAAAGGGAAAGAACAAAGAAAGGCACAGGAAGAGTGTGAGAGAGAGAGTTAGAGGAAAGGAGTCCTTTGTGCTGGAAGCGTTTCCTGTGGTAAACACTATCCCGACACTCTTGAGACGTCAATATCGTTTCCAAATCTAAGTAGGAAAATGAGGCTCAGAGAAGTCAAGGGATGTGCTCAAGGTCACAGAGCCAAGAGGCAGAACCAAGACTGAAAGACAGATCTTGTTCACGCCCAGCGCTCTCTGATTACCAAGCCATAGTTTTTGGTTTTGCTTGTTGGAGCTGCCCACAGTGTCATAGCTGTAAACCCAGGTACTGTGCTAGGTGTCCTATAGACATTCTCTCCTTTTTACAATAGCTCAGCAAGGTAGCTTTTACAGCAATGGAGCTCAGAAAGGTTGAGTTGCCAAAGGTCACATAGCCAAATGCAGACGTGATCTTGATGCTTTCTGCCCCAAACCTATCAGTCACTTTTGAAGACTCAAGGATAAAACCTCTCTGGAGCTTTCCATGCTTTCAAATACAGCATCCTCAGCTTCACACACCAGGCCCGTCTCGATCTAGTCCCTGCCTACCTTTCTCTCTGTTCCCCCAGGGACACCAATCTCGCCTGCCAAACGGAACCCTGGGAACCCTAAGTGCTGCTCCCCCTTCCCATCCTCATGTACCTTTACCTTTCTACTACTCAGCTGCGGCCCCTTTTCTGGGCAGCACCCCACCCCCACACATCCCACCACAAAATCGTTGTAACTCCCAGTCTTCTCATTCTTGCAGAACCTAGTGAATATCTAAAGCAAAGCACTGACCACATCGCGGTGTAACTGTCTGTGGAGTGAGCTGTCACCACCACCAGATCCTACATTCCTTGAAGGTATAGAACAAACTTTATATGACCTTATATGCCCAAAGCTCACCATAATATCGAAACAAAGGAGAGCTCCAGAAGTTTGTTGAATGAATGAAAGAATGAGAAAGAAGGAAAGGAAAGGAGAAGAACAAGGGTAGTAAGGAGAGACATTAAGAACTGAACCCAGGTCTTTCTGGTTCCAAAATAGACAAGACTTCAACTTCTGCTACTTCACCTAAGACACCCCCACTCTGTCAGCGATGTGATTCTACTCTTGTTCTCCTTTCCCCTTTCACTGGGGCACTGAGACCCCGTTCTCTGCTTCAGCTTTGACAGCAGCCCACCTGCCTCTGCTCATACCACCAAGCCACTCCCTTCTAGGGTATTCCAGAGTTCACCACGAGACTTCTCTCCTCTGTGTGTTTTCCTCATTAAATCCTCATAAGTTAATAGAGTCCATTTAACAAAAGCAAACAAAAAATAGAGTCTGAAATTGCTAAGGGACAATTACTAAAGGGCTTACAAATGTCCTCTTCAAATAAATATTTAGGGGTGAATGGGAGTTGCATCCAAAAAAATGACCCAATAGAACTTTTTGCCCTTCAGATTAATTATTTGTGGAATATAGTTTTACATAGTCTGTAGAATCTTCCTTGCAAAAGAAGCAAAGTCCATCTACTGTATTTTAATAATAAACTGTCCCCTTTAAGTCAGTTTCACTATATATCTAAAGAACATATGTTTGTAACCCATAGACACAAACAACAGCGTGATGATGGCCAGAGGGAAGAGGGAGCAGGGCCTGGATGAGGGTGGGCAAAGTAGGGAGAAATGCAGACATCTGCAAAGTGTCAACAATGAAAATAAAAAGTTATAAAAGTGCCCTGACTGGGAATCGAACCTGCGATGCTTTGGTTCGCAGCCCGCGCTCAATCCACCGAGCTACGCCAGCCAGGCACAGACAATCGCTATTATTTTGCTTTGTTTCCTTCCTTCTTATCTATGCATATGTAACTATATAAGAATGGCTAATTTTTACTCCATAAGTGCTGTGAGCTTGCACCATTTGATGTATTTTCTGTGGCTGGATTGGCCTCATTATTATCCCCACTTAACACGAGGGGCGGCTGAGCTGAGAGCGCACACAGATCTGGCAGAGCTGGGGTTTGAACAAAGGAGCCTAACTCCTGAGACTGTGCTGTCAACCCCTTGGCCCCTACGATATACTGCTTCGCAGACACATGTGAGCCTCAGATCAGACTGTGTAAACTGTGTTCATAACTTGATTTTTTGTAGTAAATACACCGTGGACAGTTTTCATGCACTTCAACACTCTTCTGAAACATCATTTGAATGGGTGTGCAATATTTCATCATATTGATGTGTTCTTATTAATGAGTCCATTTCCTATTGATAGAAATTTAGATCATTTTCTAGCCTACTATAAACACACTGTGATGAACAACATTAGAACTGATTTTCTTATACAACTTAGAATTGAAATCACTTGGCCAACAGATTTTTTAAAAATTACGCCTATCCACCATCCACACTCTCCTCTCCAATGTAGCTCAAATGTAAATGGAATGTATCTCAGTTGTCCATCTTTAGAGATGTCAAGCAGAACAGCTTGCGGTCTAAGGCTTTTCTGCCTAGTTCTTCCCTATTCTTAGAGCTGGTCATAATAAACGGAGAAAAAGCCTCCTAAGCCAGGCATGTGTTGTTGTCAAAGATTGTCCAGATACTTCTCCTTGGACCAGAGCCACCACCTGCTGCCTGGGCGCATGCCGCCCTCAGCCTTTCTCCTCTGTCAGCGCCACATCAGAATGAGTTATCATTTGCAGTTCAGCAGTTGGTCTCACCAGCTAGGGGCCCTTCCCGTTTGGAATTCCTACCACAGGAATTGGAATGGCAACAGGGAGGAGGAGGCGCAGAAAGTTCTCCACAGAGGGTTCAGAAGAGGGTAAAGGCACTCCTTAGATGTCGGTAAACCTCACTTAGGATAGGGAGACCATGCAGAATGACTCAAGTTGGAAAAAATTAGAAATAAACAGCAAAGTATGGCTTCAGTGTTTATTAGCATGGCGAGGATAGCAGGCAAACCCTTCATAAGCTAATTAAAATGAAGAAAAAAGAAATTTAGAAAATAACACGTTACAAAGCACCTTCAAAAAGAGCACAGCACATACAGAGGAGGTGGCTGGTATCCTGCTAATTTTCTGTCAGACCACTCCGTCATAAATGTCAGAGCCTGCTCATCTGGACACCACACGTGGAATGACGAGTAATTCCCTGACACGTTCATTCAGGCATGTTTTACTGAGTCCCTAAAACTAACTAATATTACCAAGCACTTTATAGTTTATAAAACTCTGTTCATACACATTATCACATTTTATCCTCCCAACAACCCTGTGGGGTGATTATTGTTGCTTACTCTTTGTGAGCTAACCAGGCTAACAAACATTAAGTAGCTTACCCAAGATACACAGTGTGATGCTTCATTTTATGTGTCAGTTTGACTGGCTCACTGGGGGCGCCCAGATACTTGGTTAAACGTTATTTCTGGATGTGTCTGTGAGGGTGTTTCTGGAAGAGATTAGCATTTGAATTGTAGACTGAGTAAGGCAGATCACCCTCCTCAGTGTGGGTGGGCCTCCTCCAATCTGTTGAGGGCTTGAGCAGCACAAAACAGCAGAAGAAGGAAGAATTTGTTCTCTCTGCCTGACTGAGCTGGGACGCTGAGTCTCCTGCTCTCAGACTTGAACACCATTTTGTGGGGTTCTTAGACCTTCAGACTTGGACTGGAACTACACGTGGTGGATTGTGGGATTTCCCAGCCTCCAGAGTCATTGGCTCAGAGAGCCAATCCTTATAATAAATATGTACATCCTATTGTTTCTGTTTCTCTGGAGAACCCTGGCGAATGCACGTAGCCAGAGCAGGAATTTGAACACGAGCCTCCTGAGACTCGAAATCCTCTGGCAGCCACTAAGTGCAGAGCCTTCCAGAAAGGCAGACATGAAAGACCAGGGTCCTTAGGAGAGTGCCTAAAAGTCCAAGGGGGAGGAAACGGCCTTTCTGTGCTTGAGACCAAGGCTCTAGCAGTCACGAAGCAGACAGAAAGCCCCAAGTTCTACTGTGTGCCTAATACTTACCTAGGCACAGTGGAAACAGAGAGAGAAGTAGAGTATGTCTGGGATATTCTTCCCCTAAGCCTGTACCCTATTAACGTACACGAAACAATATGGAAAAAGGAAGTTGTTAGTGTGGGCCGGAATATTTAGTGAAGCTTTCCTGGAGGAGGCAAGGCTTGACTAAGAAAACTTGGATAGGAGAAGGGGTCATTGCAGTGGAGGATTGTAACGTTCAAAGGCATGGAAAGAATGACTACCTGTGACATTTTGCGGGGATGAGGAAGAAGGTGGGAAGAGCTATTCAAAGACAAGCATATGTATTAAAAAGAAGTGCATGTATAAAAAAAAGAAGAAAAGAGGGCAGGTAGAATGAGACTAGATTATAAGACCCAGGAAACAAACAAAACCCACCCCTTTCACAAAGATTTACCGAGTGTCCACATGTTCTAAGCATTAGGGATAAATAAATATTAGCAAAACATGATATCTTCTCTTTAGAAGTGTGTTGCTCTTAGTCTTGGGAACTTGGATTCTATACTACAGGCAATAAGGAGTTGTGAAAGCTTCTCGAGTAGGGGAGTGACAACATGAAAATTTCTCTTTAGATTTGTATCATTTCTTAACCAGGAAACAGGAGATATGGGAAGGCAACAGAGGTGTCACAGACCCACCCATGGTGGTAGGGCGATTACTGGGACAGTCCTCAGGGCAGGCAAAAAGAAATCTGTATGAAAGAGCTCTGCCGTGAAGGCAGGCACTAGCTGTAACGGAGAGAATCCAATGTATAGGGACACAAAAGGAGGCAGGGTGAGGGGCAGGACAAACTGAAGGTGGCGGGGGCGGGTCCCGACACAGAAGGAGGCATTGCTATCCAGAATCTGGACAAGGCGAGAGCCCAGGAATGGGGAAATAAGACAGAAACCCTAATACTAGAATCAGGGGACAGGGGTGGACATCAGAACCGGGGACAAGGCAAAAGGTTGGTATTGGAATCGGATACAGAATCAGTCATCCCAGGAGCGGGACTGTCCATCACGGCTGAGCCTGCAGGTGGAGGCCGACCTGTCAGAAAACCTAACGGGATTCAGACTCAGGAGGCCAACCCACCCTGATGCACATCTCTGAAACTGTCAAAGGGAAGCCTCTATAATCTGCTTTAACACCGGCCACCTGTATTTATTGTAACACACTCTTGGTTCCAGTCACACTGGTCTCGTCACTTCACCCCCTCCCAACCTACCCCACTGACCCACCTACCACATACACACACCCCTACCCTCAGGCTTTTCCTTTCTGAGGTGTCGCCTGTGCTAACTCTCTTACCTATAATATCTGCTCTTTTCATCCAAGTCCATTCCAGCTTTTCCCTGAAATTGCTAGGATTTGAGGGTTCCTTTCTCTCAGCAGAAGACAGCTTCAACCTGGTCCTCCCATTGATCAGTCTTTATTGTCACAGCTTGGAGAGCATTTTATAGACTTCAATGTCCCTCACTCATTTTTGTTACTTCCTATTTGGTGATTTGGAAAATACCCATTGCTTCTCCTTTCCTGGGCTGATGAAGGCAGAGGACTCTTTCTTTCCTAGCACTGAGTCAGCATCATCAGCAGAAAAATAACATAAAGGTACCAATGGGTGTGAGTGGCGAAGAGAGGAGATAGAATATGAGAGGTTTCCATCAAATATAGCATTTGAACCAGAAGCATTCGTGCCTAGAACAAAATAATAGGGAAAACAGCCATGAGTGTTTTGTATGTGTGAGCTGGTGTTTGACAGAGATTGTCAGCATAAACATGTTACAAGTTACTGATGAAATCTATTTATAAGGATAATAATAATAATGATGATAATGACGAAAATGAAAATCATAGTGGCTACCATTTATTGATGTTTAGATATATCAAGCTCTATGAGAATGTTGATTTTTTTTAATTTTTTTATTTTAGATTATTCAGTACAGTTTCTATCCTTTATTCCCATTCCAACCCACCCACCCATCCCTCCCATTTCCAACCCCCCTAGTTTTGTCCATGTGTCCTCTATATTTGTT
>CM052551.1:12577017-12608603 GCA_028533065.1 Trachops cirrhosus | reverse complement strand
GAATTCCATTGTGTAAATGTACCATAGTTTTTTGATCCATTCATGTACTGATGGGCACCGAGGTTGTTTCCAGCACTTAGCTATTGTAAATTGTGCTGCTATGAACATTGGGGTGCATAGGTTCTTTTGGATTGGTGTTTCAGGGTTCTTAGGATATAGAATGTTGATTTTTATGGAAGCTTCTTACCCTCAGCTGTTGGTATCATGGACTACATGATGTTTTTCAGAGTATAGGTGGGAATAATTGCAGAAGCAAGAATCAGTAATTTTGACTACTTTTTTGGTGACCAGTACCCCTCTGGTGACTCACAAAATAGTCTCCTCATTGTAACTACCAGTAATAGTTTGCATTTTTATTTTAATCATAACCATGGTGACAATATGCAGTGCCTTGGGAGGGATGATTAGCTCTTGATTTCAGAGCCACACATTTTGCATCGGACATCCTTGCGGAATGTAAGTAGTCTGAATGTCTGCAAGGCGAAGTTGCAGCTCGCGTATTTATTTCAGCGTGAATTCCAATTGGTGAGGTCTAGGCTGTGTAAAGTACACGCCATCTGCCTATCCTAAGGCTCCAATGAGAATGAAAAAGGTGCGTAAAGTGGAAAGCAAATTCTACTTTACTTACAACTGGGAACAATCTGGATTTTAACTTAACAGGTTTGGAAAATATCTCTCCCTTTTCCTTTCCTGGGTTGCTGAACAGAATTTAATAAGTATAAAACTATTCTTATTATACTTGTGGTTTTGAAGTAGATTATTTTAAGAACAGACCCTTTACCTTAGTGTTTCACTGGGCATTGGAAATGCAACTCATTGAGAAAAGTCAGATATTTTTTGGTCGAGGAAGTTTGACAGAAAGTTGAATATAAAGATCTTCCATTACTCCATATTGTCACTGCACATAAATGCAGGGAGTAGAGGGGGGTTGCAGTTATAAACGGACTCTGGATCAAGCCAAATTTGACTTCCCTTATTGAACCAAACTAATCCAAACAAGCTCCCAGACGTCTTTCCATCTGGTTGCCACAACTAGTCTTTCTGTTCTGAAAATCTAAGCTCTGGTACCTTCCTCCTCTTGATCTTCATGCTTCCCTCTTCTGCCCTCTCCCACTTCAAAATGCTCAAGGAACGCAATGCACAGAGTCGTTATACTGCCATCAGCCCGCTCCATATGTTTCCATCCACCAAACGCCTCCTAAATATTTCTTAGTGCATCGTTCATTTCCCAAAGGCAACGTAGGGTCCCATACAGCAGGAAAAAGGAGTAAATCCAGGGTGTGGTTCCATTAAATCTGCATTTTATATCTACGCCATTCACCCAGCAAGTGATTTTGTACAGTTTGTTCCTATTAATGGAAGACCTTTGACTAGAGGATTTCCTATGCTCTGCATATGTGCTCAGTATCCCTCTCATGTGGTAGACAATGTCTTTGATGGCCAGGACGGTTATTCCATGCTTGGAAGATTTATTGGTCTCACTCTTGGAAGATCCTTCTGTTGCATTTTTGGCTTACCCTATTTTTCAAAGTCCTTGGGGCCGGGGGTTAGGGTAAAGGACGTAACTTTGGCTCTTCCTGAGAATATTCCCATGGTCATATTTTGCCACCTTACATAGGTTCTCTTTCTTATATCAAGTGTTTATATCATTGCAAAATTTTAGTTCATTTTTAGCATATACAAGCAAAGAATAAGTATCAATTTAAGAAAAATAAATTCCTAAAACTTACTCACATAAAAACGATCCTTCCTAAAAGATACAAATACACATGAGACTGTGTATGGTAAAACAATTACCAGACATCCACCAACTGATCAGACAGAAATCTTTAAGTATGGTGATAATTAATTTAAAATGAAAGGGGTTACCTCATCATCTTGTTGTTTCACTTGGAAAGCTGCCTTATCTAGGATGACATTATTTGAATGAACCAGGATTATAAAGTTTATGCTTCCGATAGTATAGTATGACATACTAAATACAATGACCAACCTTCTCCTTTAAAAGACTAAAATTCTGACTATAATTGCTTGAAAATATACTATTAAGTTGTCAAGAATGTAAGAGAATCCTCAAAGACCAAAAACAAAGTAAAAGCAGGAAGCCAGAAAGGTAAGGAAGCACCCAAGTGACCGTGAGCTTGTATTTTAACACTCACGTGAGGAATAGAGTGACTGGAGACAAACCCCAGAGAAAAGCACTGTGGGTGAAATGGAGAGCCCAAATGTATGCACAAATAAGTCCCACTCCACAGGGTGATGCAAAGAAACTTGCTTGTCCTGGCCTTGTTAGAGGGTGACAACTAAATCTCCTGACACCTCAAAACCGTAAGCCCATCCTCACAATTTGCAGGTTTGTGATTCACAAAACTTCAAATCAAGAATTAGCATACAATTAGTTATGAGACAGAGATGCCTTCAATCCAGACCTGAAATACTTCATTACTATAAATTCAAAGAAAAAGATAGTAACAAAATGCACAAGGAAGTAATGCCCTATGAGTGAGACCAGAAACAACAAAGATATATTCAGGCACACTGGCACACTTAATACTTTAAACGGTAGAATTATCAGTAAGAATATGCCATAAGTATGTTTATTGTGTTAAAAGAAATAAAAGAAAGTATTTAATAGATCAAGGAATAAGTCACTAAAACTATGACATTGATAAAAAAAACACATAGGTATACTAGGGTTGAAATTAAACAAGAAAGAAAGAAAGAATTGTTAAACAGCAAGATACACATGGGTGGAGAGAGACTTAATGAAATAGAAGATAAATATGAATGAATTACAGAAAATTCAGTACAGAGAAACAGAAGATACGAAAAATATAACAGAAGTAATAAATGTGAGGATAGACTGAGAAAATCAAACATACATCTTGGAGTTTCAAATGAAATGATGAAAGATGTGAAAAAACAGCTGCTGAGAAAATCCATAGCTAGCACCAGCACCTCACAGTGAAACTACAGGAAACGCAGCCCAGCAGAGACCCTCACAGTGAAACTACAGGAAACACAGGCCAGCAGAGAGACCCTCACAGTGAAACTACGGGAAACGCAGGCCAGCAGAGACCCTCACAGTGAAGCTACGGGAAACGCAGCCCAGCAGAGACCCTCACAGTGAAGCTACGGGAAACGCAGCCCAGCAGAGACCCTCACAGTGAAACTACGGGAAACGCAGCCCAGCAGAGAGAACCTAATGACAACATGCAGAGAAGCAACCAGTGACTTACTGTGGACCACCATGGGACTGAGGCATTTGGAGAGTGATTTCTCCAGTGTTGCAACAGTATCAGCTTAGAGCTGTATGCCACGTGAAAGCATCTTTCAAGAACTTAATAACATGAAGACTTTTTCACACAAATAAAATCTAAAATATTTTATTTCCAACATTCTATCACTAAACTAAGTTATACGGTTGAACTGAAAAAAAGAAGGGAAATTATACAAGAGGAAAGGTTTGAAATGAAAGAGAAAATGATGAGAAGAAATAACCAAATAGTGGGTAAATACTTGTTTCTTTTTTTTGGGGGGTGGGGAATGGGGCAGGAAGGAAACTGATAATTTAAATGTGAATGTTAAAGTTTCCAAGGTAACCTTTAACAGAATGTAAATGGAGCATATAACTTGCAAACTAGTAGGAGGTAAAAGTGAAAAAATAAAAAGCCTCAAAAATTAAAAAAAAGAACAGTAAAATGACAGGAAAGAAGAAAACAACCTAGATATCTGAAGAAGCAGGAAAAAGTACAAACTAATATGATAATGATGATCAGTGTTTATGGGCTGTAAAATTTAAAGACAAAGACTTTGAGACTGAATTGTAAAACTGATTATTTGCTACTAAAGGATACAAAAAGGTTGAGAAGGATGAAAATAGATAAACCAGTCAAACACTATTTAAAAAGAAAGCCTCATTATCATAAATAATAGATTTTAAGGCAAAAATGTTTCTTCAGAAGCAAGAGAATCACTATTCAATGATAGAAAATTTCTTACACTAAATGTAATCATTATGAGCTTGTATGAATCAAATGACACAACTTCAACAGATAAGACAAAACCTGGTAAAACTTCATGTATAAATATATAAATCTACCTTCAAGGAAAGAAGTTTTAAGATCTTTCTAAATAATTGATAGATTAACTGGGCAAAAGATATATACACATATTTTTTAAAAATTAATAATACAAGTTCAGCCTTATATCTATTCACAGGACATTGCTTTAATCAATTGAGGAATACTCATTCATTTTAAGTATGTAAAATATTTCCAAAAATTTCACATGGACATGGACATGGACATAAAATGTGGGTCAATAAATTTCAAATAATAAATATTATGTAGAACAAATTAACCATAATACAGTTAAGCTAAAAATGAATATTGAAGACATAAGTAGAAAAAATCCACATATTTGGAAATACTAAAACATTTCTAATATCTTTTGAGTCAAAAAGAAATTACCATGGAAATTAGAAAATATAAGGTAGTAATAATAAAGTAGTACTTCTCAAAACTTGTGGTATAAAGCTAAAATAATAATCAGAGGGTAATAGGAGAGATTAAGTGATTATATTAGCAAAGAAAAAAGGCTAAAATTAATGTACTAAGCATCCAACTTTATAAATTTGAGAACGAAATACAACATAGAAAATAGAAAGAAAGAACAAAAATAGGACTTCTGGCCAAGATGGAGGCATAGGTAGACACACTGTGCCTCCTCACACAACCAAAAGAAGGACGACAACAAATTTAAAAATAAAAAACAACCAGAACTGACAGAAAATCGAACTGTATCGAAGTCCAACAACCAAGGAGTTAAAGAAGAAACATTCATCCAGGCCAGTAGGAGGGGTGGAGACGGGCGGCCAGGCAGAACTCGCAGCAAAGCAGCAGCTGGCAGACTGGGAGGGCACGGCTGTGGCTGGTGGACCCGGAGAGGCAGCAGATTGTAGACTGGGTGCGGATAAACTGGGAGGAAAAAATGGGGAGCAAGACAGACTGCACAACCCAGGGTATCAGCACAGGGAAATAAAGCCTCAAACCTCTGACTGAAAACACCTGTGGGGGTTGAGGTGCAGGGAGAAACTCCCAGCCTCACAGGAGAGTTCGTTGGAGAGACCCATGGGTTCTAGAATGTACACAAACCGCCTATCTGGGAGTCAGCACCAGAAGGGCTCGATTTCATTGTGCGCAGTGGGAGAAGTGACTGAAAACTGGCAGAGAGCAGAGCTAGTGGCACTGTTCTCTCTCGGACCCCTCCCCTACACACAGTGTCACAACACAGTGACGTGGGTTGCCCCACCCTGGTGAACACCTGAGGCTCTGCCCCTTACTACAGGACAGGCACACCAAGATGAAAAAATGGCCCAAATGAAAGAACAAATCAAATCACCAGAAAAAATACAGCTAAGCAACGAAGAGATAGCCAACCTATCAGATGCACAGTTCAAAACAGTGGTAATCAGGATGCTCACAGAATTGGCTGAATATGGTCGCAAATTAGATGAAAAAATGAGGGCTATCTAAGTGAAATAAAGGAAAATGTACAGGGAACCAACAGTGATGGGAAGGGAACCGGGACTCAACGGTGTGGACCAGAAGGAAGAAAGAAACATTCAACCAGAATGGAATTAAGAAACAATTCAAAAAAATGAGGAGAGGCATAGGGACCGCCAGGACACCTTTAAATGTTCCTACATCCGAATCATAGGGGTGCCAGAAGGAGAAGAGGAAGAGCAAGAAATTGAAAACTTATTTGAACAAATAATAAAGGAGAACTTCCCCAGTCTGGCAAAGGAAATAGACTTCCAGGAAGCCCAGGAAGCTCAGAGAGTCCCAAGGAAGTTGGACCCAAGCAGGAACACACCAAGACACATTATAATTACATTAGCCAAGATTAAAGAGGACAGAATCTTAAAAGCAGCAAGAGAAAAGGAGACAGTTACCTACAAAGGAGTTCCCATAAAGCTATCAGCTGATTTCTCAAAAGAAACCTTGCAGGTTTCTGAAGGGGCTGGGAAGAAGTATTCCAAGTCATGAAAGACAAGGACCTACATCTAAGATGACTCTATCCAGCAAAGCTACCATTTAGAATGGAAAGGCAGATAAAGTGCTTCCCAGATAAGGTCAAGTTAAAGGAGTTCATCATCAGCAAGCCCTTATTATATGAAATGTTAAAGGGACTTATCTAAGAAAAAGAAGATAAAAAAGAACAAAAATAAAATAAAATAGAAAAAAAGCATACAATAGAGAGGATCCAAAAACCCAAAGTTATTGTTAGAAAAGACTAATACAATTGGCAAATCTACGGAAAAAATTACTCAAGAGAAAAAGAAAGAAGGCATACATACCTAGCCTTTAGAAAGAAGAAGCAGATGTAATTACATTTCTTCAGTGATAAAAATGGTAATAGGAGGCCAGTAAAACAACTTTATGTCATAAATTTTAAACCAAAAGAAATGGAAAATTTTTAGAAAACTATAACTGGTTTAACTAACTCAAAAATAACTTAAAAATCTAAAGAATATTAAGACCATTGAGGAAATAAAATTAGTTCTATATATATTTTTTTTGCCTAAAGCAAACAAACAAACAAACCACCCGTTACAGTTTTGTGGGCGATCTTTTCCAAATAATCTCGGAACTGATCGTCACAATCTGAGACAAACTGCGTCAGCAAACAAAAGAAAGAGGAAATACTGCCCAATTCATGTTGTAGGCTAGTACACCTCTGTGGTCAAACAAAACCAAGACAGTATGAAAAACAAAATTACAACTGAAATTTCTTCATGGACAGACATAATCTTAATTTTTC
Organism: Trachops cirrhosus; assembly: GCA_028533065.1. Classification (NCBI taxonomy): domain Eukaryota; kingdom Metazoa; phylum Chordata; class Mammalia; order Chiroptera; family Phyllostomidae; genus Trachops; species Trachops cirrhosus. The sequence goes on along the minus strand of CM052551.1, from coordinate 12,601,778 downwards.
TCAAGCAGAGTGAAGGATTGGGTTGAATTTAACTTAAAACGTTGAAATATTTACTAAATGTAACAAGATATAAAAATGCCAAGGAATTCTATTTTCAGTAATCAGCAGAGAAAGGCCCTAAAAGCTGAGGTCCGGTGAGGTTTCGCATCTGAAGAGATTCTTTCTGTGTGTGGGAGAGTAACTCACGGCCTCCCTTTCCTGACAAAACGGGTGAATAGACCACGTGGGGCCTCCTCTGCGGTGCTCCATACAAATTCATATGTTGGTAGCCGTCATAAGGTGCTGCTGTGGACAGAGCACCTTAGTAATAACCTCACCGTTCTTCAAGGAGTTCTACAATCCAATAGGTGAAAGAGTTTCAGAATGTGCCATGCAAATGGCAGGGTAATACAGTTATCAAATGTCCCCGTCGCTTTTCTGCTGGAGCGTGTTTTGATGAGACAAAAAATGCCAGAGGATGAGGTCTGAGGGAAGAGAAGGGAAGGAGGAGGGAAATGCATGGTCAGCAGAAGGTAGTCTTGGAAGTGGGAGGATGGAGTACAGTGGGAGAAAAAGGAGAGATGTGAAAATAGACTGCTTTGTGAAAACAGACTATTTGGAGTGGTGTCAATCCTTGGTAGTACCAAATGAGCAAAGTAAAACTTTAAACTGTTAACTGAACTCTAAGCCACGTGACAGTAGAGATAGCATCACCATGTTCTGAGCTTAAGGCCTGGCATATAATAGACCATAAACTTTGTCGAATAAGTTTTTTGTGACTTTACTGTAAATCTACAACTATTTTAAAATAAACAAGTTATTTTTAAAAATTAGTGAACTTATATCAAAGGCGTAGTATATGTCATGAACTGTTCTGAGCAGTTATATCCACTAAATATGCAATATTTTAATCTTCACAACCACCCTGTAGAGTAAACATGATTATCCTTGTCTCATAAAGCAACCGCAGCAAAGGGGTTAATAATTTGCATGAGGTTGTCACATAGCCAGCAAGGAGATGGGACAAGGAATTGAACCCAGGTTAAAGAATTTTGTCTTCTTACTATAAGATGGTCTCTGGAAGTGCCTCTCAGTCCTGTGATTCGATTCTCTGATTTTTTATAAGTCTCTGTTGTATTGAGGAATGAGTATATGGCAAATTGTGGACTTGGGAAACTATGATAACAAATAAATTAATAGGGTTTCAAACTTCTACTTGAGTCAAGGGGGAGGGAGAAGAGATTATGAGTATAAATGTGAGTAACTCAAGCTTTATAGAAACAATCTCAATAAAATTAGGAATTTACTTAGTGGGATAAATTGGCAATGGTCATTACCCAAAAGTATAGTGAGGAAAATGGCCACACTCGAAAGGATTAAGACAGCTGGCTCAGGTAAAGTGCATAGTGTTATGCAAAAATAATCATAAAAGTTTTAAAACGTGAATGATTGATGAATTGTATAACTTGATTGTGAACAAAAATAGAAGCCTAGAGACTGCAGCCAGCCAACGAGGGAAAAAACCTGCGGGAGAATATGAAGGCGCTGCCGTGCACAGAAGAAAAAGCGAAGCACAACAATCAAACCGTAGACAAAGAATGAGGTTTTGTTTTGGTTAATATAGTAGAGAGTTGAAATATAAGAAAGAGTCAATGAAGCCATTATTTTGGTAGGTGAAGTTAGAAGCTGTTGGCTCCCATGAAGGAAACGGTGGAAGACCTGAATAGATTCATTCAGAAATGGAACAAGGCAGAAAAAGCAGCCTCTATTTGACCTTTAGAAGCAGTATTTGTTCTGCTGATTGACTTGTGCAGTGGCCGGACTTACTTTAATTTTGAATATGTTCTTATAATCTTCCTTTTCTTCCTTAATGTCTGACTCCAAGGGCTTTTTCCCTCCTCATATTCTTTGCTTCTGTCCATTATATCGGCCATGAGGTGGAACTTATCATTGGAAGTTCTCTGAGAATGTGTATTCAGAAGGTGACAGAAATGGAGTATGGGACCTTTTCGTTCATATTGCAGAATCCCTCCTCAGACTCACATCTTCACAAAACACAAAGTAGATTTCAATAAGATGGTTTCTTTCCTATTGTGTTTTTACCAGAAAGAATCTTTAGGTTTCAATGAAATCCTCTCAAATTTTTAAAACATAAAAGATGCCGGTGTTATAAATATTTTTATACTTCACATAAAAGCCAATGCTTATTGATATCTTAAAAAAGATGTAAATAGGTGTAAATGATTTTCAAACGATTTACTGCTTATCAAACTATTAGAAAATACAATTTTAAAATCAATTTGCTCTTTTTTAAATAATCTATCTTCCTTCTTTTTTAATTTATTGACTTTTGGTGGGAGAAGAAACATCGATTTGTTGTTCCACTTATTTCTGCATTCTTTGGTTGATTCTAAAGATTGGCATATTAGGCCCTGAACAATGCGGCTCAGCTGGTTGGAGCGTCATCCGTTAACTGAAAGGTTATGTGTGGGTTTCATTCCCTGGTCCCAGTACATAGGAGGCAACTGATCCATGTTTCTCTCTCACATCAATGTTTTTCTCTTTCCCTTCCTCTCTCTGAAAGCAATTTGAAAAAATGTTCTTGAGTGAGGATTTTTAAAAAATAATACATTGGGTATTAGGGTTCTCCAGAGAAACAGAACCAATAGGCTATATAGGTATATAGAAAGGTTTATTTTGAGGGGTTGGCTCATGAGATTATAGACCAAGAAGTCCTGCACTCTGCTGTCTGCTAGCTGCAGGCCTAGGAAAGCCAGGAGTGTAGCTCAAGTCAAAACCCCAAGCCCTGGCTGGTGTAGCTCAGTGGATTGAGCATGGGCCTGTGAACTAAAGGGTCATGGTTCGATTCCCAGTTAGAGCATATGCCTGGGTTGCAGGCCAGGTCCCCAGCAGGGGGCATGTGAGAGGCAACCACACACTGATGTTTCTCTCTCTCTCACTCCTTCCCTTCCCCTCTCTCTAAAACTAAATAAATAAACTCTTTAAGAATTTTTTTAAAAAAGAATGTTTCTTATAATCCATAGTGTTAAAAAAAAAAAAAAACCCCAAGGCCTGAGAACCAAGAGAGCCAGCTGTGTAAGTCCCAGTCTGAGTCCAAAGGACTGAGAACCAGGAGCTCCGATGTCCGAGAGTAGAAGAACATGGATGTTCAAGGTCAGCCAGAGGACATTTGAAGGGCAGAAGAAACTTGAGAAAGCCATTTAAATGGTCATGGATTGTTTTTAGAGTACAGTCTGTCACCTCTTTGGTTAAGTTTATTCATAGGTGTTTTATTCTTTTTAATGCAATTGTAAATAGGATTGTTTTTCTTATATATAGAAATGCAACAGATTTCTGTATATTAATTTTGTGTTCTGAATCTTTACTGAATTCATTTATTAGTTCTAATGTTTTTTTGGAGTCTTTAGGATTTTCTATATGTATTATCTTGTCATCTGAAAATAGTGAGAGTTTTATTCCTACCTTTCCAATTTAGATATCTTTTATTTCTTTTTTCTTGCTTAGTTGCTGTGGTTGGAACTTTCAATACTATGTTGAATAAAAGTGGAGAGAGTGGACACCCTTGTCATTTTACTTTTCTTAGAGGAGAAGCTTGCAGCTTTTCACCATGGAATATGATGTCAGCTGTGGGTTTGTCATGTATGGCCTTTAATATGTTGAGGTATGTTCCCTGTACACCCACTTTGTTGAAAGCTTTTTATCATAAATGGATGTTGAATATTTTTCAAAGACATTTCTAATGTATTGTTGAATTTGATTTGCTTAATATATTGTTGAGGATTTTTCTTCATTATTCATCAGGAATATTGGCCTGTAATTTTCTTTTCTTATTTTTCTTTTCTTTTTTTTTCTGGTAATGTCTTCTATTTGGTATCAGGGTCATGCTGGCCTCATAACATGAATGTGGAAGCATAACTTTCTCTTCGTTTTTTTTGAATAATTTGAGAAGGATAGTTGTTAATTTTTTAATGTTTGGTAGAGTTCTGCTGTGAAGCTGTCTGGCCCTGGACTTTTGTTGGGAGTTTTTTGAATTCTGATTCAGTTTAATTGCTAGTAATCGATCTATTCAGATTTCTGTTTCTTCATGGTCCAGTTTTGTACCATGGTTTCAGGGTACAAACATGTTGGTACCTCTGTTACTTCATGGTTTCAGGGTTTTTTAGGAATTTATCCTTTTCTTCTAAGTTGTTCAATTTTTTGATGTGTAATTGTTCATAGTAGTCTCTGATGATTTTTGTATTTCTATAGTATCAGTTGTAACTTCCCTGTCATTTATGATTTTATTTATTTGGGCCCTCTATTGTTTTTTCTTGATGAATCTGGCTAAGGGATTATCAGTTTTGTTTATTTCTTCAAAGAATTGGCTCTAGTTTAATTGATCTTTTCTATAGTATTTTTGTCTGTATTTCATTTATTCCTGGTCTGATCTTTATTATTTTCTTCCTTATACTAACTTTGGCCTTTCACTGACTTCTTCTTCTAGTTCCTTTAGGTGTGAAATTACTTATTTGAGGTTTTTCTTGTTTCTTGAGGTAGGCTTGTTAGGCTTGTCTCTCTTAGGACTTGCTTTTGCTGCATCTCAGAGATGTTGGTACATTGTGTGTTACTGTTCATTTGTCTCAAGGTATTTTTTAATTTCCTCTTTGGTTTCTTTGTTGACCCATTGGTTTTATAATAGCATGTTGTTTAGTCTCTATCTGTGTTTTTTCCAGTTTTCTTCTTGTAATTGATTTCTAGTTTTATCCTGTTGTGGTCAGAAAATGTGCTTGATATGATATCAGTCTTCTTAAATTTATTGAGACTTCTTTTGTGACCTAATATGTGGTCTATCCTGTACAATGTTCTATGTGCATTAGGAAATAATATGTACTCTGCTGACTGGGGGTGGAATTTCTGGAAATGCCTGTTAAACCGTCTGATTGAATGTGTCATTTAAGGCTACTACTTCCTTGTTGTTTTCTGTCTGGATAATCTATCCATCGATGTAAATAGTGTATTAAAGTCCCCTACTATTATTATATTGCTGTCTGTTTCTCTTTTTATATTTGTTAATATTTGCTTTATATATTAGGTGTTCATACTTGGGGTACATAAATATTTACAGATGTTATACCCTTTTGTTGATATGGATAAACAAATAATCTACGAGTTTGAAATATAAAAGGAAAGGAAATAGATCAGTCCCACTGAACAATACTCCTTTTCAGAAAGTGGGACAATGTAGAATCCTACAGATAGTCTTAATTTGGGCTCATTTAACACCACAATATTTCATAAAAATTGGAAGGCAGCAAAAGTAAAATTAATTCATGGGTACATGGTCTGGCATACATCTGAGAGAGAAAAGTAAGCATTTTTAGTTGAATTTAATATTTACAATATCATAGTCAGACACAAACTTCCTGGGAAGTCATTCCAACCTCCTCCTAGTGGTGTCCTGCATTTTCAAAAATATTTGGATGGTCAGGGAGGGTCAGGCTGGGAAGGAGAAAGAGAGAGGTCGAGGAAGGAGTAAGAAAAGTAGCAGACCCCACTCTTTGCCGTGTCGGGTTCCTCAGAGCCCCATTACCAACCATCTTTCCTCCCCAAAAGATTGCCCCCTGGTCTGGTGAATGTGCTTTGGTGGAGGTTCACCTCAACAATAGCTCTTGAACTTTGTATATGGTAAAAAGAAAGTCATTAGTTAACATAGCACAATTGATAAATAACAGACATCTGATAAGACATTAAGAAATCAAACATTTATCTAAGCATTTAGAGAAATGGCTTACCATAAGTTATGTATTTTGAAATAGTCCCCAAAGGACTTAAGGCAAATCCCTTTACTGAAGACTTTTAAAATTAGATTCAAAGAAAAACTTGAGTGAGAGAATCCTAGAGTGAAAACTCCCACACTAACAAATATGAAACAGATGAATTTTAGCTTTTTCTATTTTTAATATGTACAACTGTTATTTGTTTGATTCATTAAAAAGTAGACTTGGTATTCTAAACTCTTGGCCACAAATAACATAAAATAACATAAAAATGAAATCAACAGGACTTAATAATGGTTCCAGAGACCTACAGACATGTGACAGGACATTCAAGGCTAAAACTATGAACTCCAAGTATCACTTCTATCATTGACAGAAACGGAGGGTACTTAGGGAAGTTCTTCTTTAGAAAGTGATATACTCCCAGGCTCCCCACAATCCACGGGGGATTACGAGCTGCAAGCACCGCAGCTGATTTTAATTGCCACAATGATGCATAGGGAGAGATGTGATATCTGGAGTAACTGGCTTCTAAACAATGAGGGGCTTTAAAGATTAAAGTCAACACTTTAAATTGCACTCACAACTGAATGGGAAGCTAATGCTGACCATAGATGCAGGTGTAATATTCTCCATATGTTTTGGACCTTGTAGCTGAAGGAGATCAAGTTGTCTGCATCACACACGATAAACACTCAAGGACAGTGCATTATGACATTCTATTTTGAAGGTCAGAAACACAAAAGTCCTGATGGTAAATAATGCCAACATGCAGTGAAAGGTGTTCTTAGATGTAGGACGCCAGTCTAAGAAATCACTGAACGTCTGTGAGGCCTTCTTAGACAAAGGCAAGCAGAGTGCTGCAGCTAAATGTACTTTGAGTACTTGAAATCTTGGCCTAGAAGTGAATTGGTCCATAACTCCTGGTGTTACCTGATAATAGCAGAAATCTGGATGCATCAATAGCTGGCTGCACCTTTTCAGGTCTGAGGAATGATGCCTCAGACAGCACACCTGCATAAGACTTCACTGAACACGGTTAAGATTAAAGTATAAACTTGAAATAGGATACCAAAGAAACAGCACATCCCTAAAAGTAGACAGTCCTTGGTGAGCTAAACAATATTAAATGCAAAATCTTACTGGAAAAGCAAAATCAAACAGACCAGGAATAAGCCTGCCAATGTGAAAGAAAATTCCCCAAATAGTATAGTTTTGTTTTAGCCAGTGACATATGGGAAAATTTATGTAGTAAAGTATATGGTTATAAAGTTTCAACTTATATTTAGTGAGGGAAACAATTTATTATACCAAAAAAGCATAAATGTATGACAGATGGTAATGCTTTTTTTTTTCTATTCTTGGCAGGGTCTCTTTTTAGCTGAATGGCACTCACTTCTTAAAACTATGACCATTGTCATTCACACCTATTTTCTGAGATTAAACAGGCCAGTTCTATGATGAAACCCCCTATAAATTTGGTTACTGTATGTCTTCTCATGTTGAACCATAAATTATCAAGTACTACTTTCCCTAGTATAGTGAAAAAGGCCAAAACTGGGCAAAAAGCATTCCGTAATAAAATCCTTATTTTAAATTCTGTAAATCAATTTTTGAAAACCTATGTTTAAATTTATTCTAGAAGGACCTTACAAAGGAAAGTCTAAAAGATTATATTGGAAATATCCTCTTCTATCTTGAATCTTTACTTTTGGCTTTTAAAATGTTCTATTCCTTTAAATCATTTGCTAAATTATAATTTATATATATAGATGTCTAGGTGATAGATCTTGGTTCATCCTTTGAAAAATGGGCAAAAATTTTAATAAGTGTTTGTGATATAAGCAGACTATTTTATTGTATTACTTTACTATGTAAACTACTTCAAATAACATTTACTTACTTGATAAAGAGTTTAAAGAATGTACTGAGTGAGCAGGTGGCAGGCCAGGTGAAGGGTACAATCGGGTGGGTGGTACTGGACACCCATCTCAAGGGCAGGGACTGGATCTGCGTGCCTGTCACGGTAGGAGTCAGCACTGAGCCCTACCTCAAAGTGACAGGGTTGTTTTCTGAGATGTATTAATAAGCAGACTGTCAAATGAAAATGATCAAAAATGTTAGGTCATATAGAGTAACTAGCTGCTATAACAAATCTCAATATTTCAGCAATTTAAGAAAATAAAATTTATTTCTCATCCAATTAAAAATCCCAAGCAAATGCCTTTGGTGCAGAAAGCAGGATGCAGCTTGGCAGAAAGGGTTCTCTGTGCCACTGAAATCAGGCAGGGACTCAAGGCTTTCAGTGTCCCCGTGTCCGGGTAGATGGGGAAGGGCATGGGCAGTGCCCGGGAGGTGCTGTCCTGGGTCAGCTTTGACTGTGGCCGCAATAGCTGCTCTGTCCCACCAGCTAGAACTCAGTCACATGTTCGCATGTAAGGATAAGGAAGGTTGAAAAATGTCTGACTCCCATCGTAGGAGGAAAGAAAATCAAATAATTATGAAACAGCTGGTCAGTTCTTGCCACAGTGTCACATTTTATTGCTACCAAAATTGGGGTTGGATAGTTGTCACTTGTAAGACGTAACTGGTGGCACTTTCTCTACCATTTAAAATAACACTTAATTTTCCTTTTTCTGCTTATTCTATTTTTTCATCTTTGTTTCTCTTTCTTATCTGCAACCTATTTTATTAATCATCTGCTAGTGATTTGGTTGAACTGACTATACATAATATGTTTATTTTGAAATATACATTCATACTCAAGAAGAAAATTAGTAACATAGTATGACATACCGGTACATAAACATCTAGTTAAATTTTTTTATAAAACGTAACTGGAAGGCCAACAAATTTTTACTGCCTTTCTAATAAAAATGCAGGACTTCTTTCCCAAATAGTTTAAACCTATGAGAATAATTATGGTCAAAATTCAGAATGATGTAATCACTGATTACTTATTTTTGTCTGTAAGAGATTAATCTTTGTGTGAAAGCCACACTCCGAAGACAATTTTTGTCTTACAAAGAAAAGTTTAGTGAAGAACGAAATTTGGGAGAAAATTCTATGACAGTGAATTGGTGGCAGTCTTCGCTGTGGAGACCCTCGGGAAAACCTCTGCCTGGGCCCTCCCTCTGGCTTCACCATGCGTCGGAAATGTTCTTCTCAAATTTGCCTCATTGCAATGAGACATAAAAGTAAGCCTAGCCCCAAAGGGGCATCTGTTATTTTGGAAGGCCTGAAACAGAGGTAGGTGGTGCTGTAGGGGTTCAGCATCCCCGGTTTGGGACTCGGATAATAACTGGCTTCTAATCCGGGCGCCATCAGTCATACCCTGTGGGGCTTGGAATAAGGTTGTTGTAAGAATGAAACGACATAACTGTGTTGTAGGGGATATAACCGTTGCTCAAGAAACGAGAGCTGTCCTTATTAGTATTATTATTATTACTGTCATTCTTTTGGGGACTGTCTGACCAGGGTATTTGGGAGTGCCTGGTGGGAAAAGGAAGTCTCCGCTTACCAGTACTACAGGGCAGTTAAAAGAACTGGGTCTGATTAGACGGAGTAGAAGATTTTGGAAGACACTAACTTCCTCTGCAGTTACATAAAGACCTCATAGGGGAGTGATTGGACCCTGGGAGGCAGAACCTCGACTAAAGCAGAGGCTGGAGGTTGGGGAGGCAAAAGTGACTTCACCAAAGAAGCATTGTGGGCAGGGGAGAGCAGATAAGGAAACGGCATGGGGTGCCTCCTGACGGGTCAGTTCTCGATTCTAGGTTTCCCAGGATGGGGTGGAGAGGTCGTGGACAAGATTCCAGGGGTTTTGAGTTTCTAGACGCTGCCTCGGACCAGAGAAGGCAGAGGGTCCATCCACGTTAGTAAAGAAAGCAGCCTGACTAACGCGTATCCTCTCGTCCACTGGCCCAGTTCTGCTGCTGCAAAGCCCTGAGATTTAACCAGCGGGCTGGGCGTCCCAGTGTGGAATTATCCCGCGGCTGGGAAACTCAGTTGCTATGGCGACGGAAGCAGTTGACCGGAAGAGTCTGAACTGGCTTGGGGGAGGGGAGCCCAATTCGGTCAGGAACTGGGTGTGGCTTCAGTTACTATGGCAGCGGGGACGCCTAGTCCGGGCCTGATCCCAATTTAGAGGCCAAAGCTCTTCTGTCCTTTTCATGGCACCCAAGAAAGAGAAAGGTGGGACCACGACCACCAATTCTAAGCCATGGGAACCGTCGCTCATCGCTGCACCTTTCAATCAGGTGAGCCCGGAGCCCTGTAAGTCCTCTCTGCCCCCGGCAATGCCGGACCCTGGTCTGACTCCCCCGGCCCCGCCGCCAGGCTCGCCCTCCCTTCCAGATGCCGCAGCTGACCCCTCCGAAAACCTGTCCTTGGTACCTCTCCCCCAGGCCTGGTCGTTTAGCTCGCAAAACGACCCAGAGTCCCATCTGCAGGGAGTGCTTGACAGTGTTGAGCGTTAAGGAAAAAAGAAGGGGGCCACCAGGGGAGTCAGTGCGGTTTCAAACGGTTTCAAACGGTTTCAAACGGCGGTGTGTGGCGGGGAAGAGAGGAGCCCTCGCTGACACTTCAGGGTCCGTCAGTGAAGTCGTCCAAGGTGGCACTCCACAGTTGTCCTGGAGTTGTCTTTACGAACCGTTCACTTCCTCCTGATATCTCCTGGAGAACATAGATCCTGTCAAGTCACCTGTAGCCCAGTTTATTAAGGTTTTAATAAATGCTGGGTGAAAACAGGTATGGCGTGGCTAAGATAACGGTATTTAATGCAAGTTAGTCTTCTGCAAATAGGAAACAATGACTTTCTTATGCAACGCCCTGATACCACGATATCACAGTTTTGATGTAGGAGATCAGAGTGATCAGGGGTTGGCTGCTAGACTCATGGATGCCACAGAGACACCAGGCAATCTATAACCCATTCACCACGTGATTGCGTCCCAGAACTGAAGCCCCCCCCAGCCCTCCAGTGAACTGGGCAACCCACTAGCTCTTGTCACCTGTCGCTGGGAATCCACTTCAACACTGAATTGTTTGTAAGTCCTGGATAATATTTGGAAGGAGGAAGGTTGGTTTTGGGAGTCCCAGCCTGCCACTCCAACATTTTTTTTCCCCAACTGGGAAAAATATTTTTTATTTGGTGTGTGCGTGCACTAGAGAGTTAGTACCTAAAGACTCATGATGGCTTTTGCGAGAAATTTCTACCTATTTGTCCCTATTTTCCACTATAATTGTTTTATTCTCTACGAACAGTAATTCTGTCTGATACGTAATTCCACCTGATGAAGGCTTTCATGCAAGTAGTTAAGATAACTGCTGATGCTGACATGACATCATGTAATTGTTCGTTATTTCTCTGACTTTGGGAATGAAGGGTGTCAACTCAGTAATTCCCCTTTATAGTCTCAAATTCTCAAAGATGTTTTCCAAAATACTCTGTGAGAGGACTCTGCTTTGCTTTTGTAAGTCAGCACTAGCCAAAATAACTTTTCCCCATTTTTCTGAGATTGAATAGGCCAAGTTTGGGCTTGGAGAGAACACTTCTGCTTGAGTTATAAACTGCTGAACAGCGGAGTTTGACGGAGGTGCTGACACCGCATTAGCTTCAGTGTTGCAAATGTGAAGCTATAATTTTCCTAGTTGAATGGAAAACCTAAAGGCACTATTTTTCCTTATGGCTTGAAAACCTGAAATAATATTCAGCTTTCTTGCTCCTGCTCAAACAATATAATTTCAATAAATCTTATATATTAATAGAAAGAATTTGAACTCAAATAAGATGCAGTTTTAACTACAAAGAGTGAACTCTTCAATTTGTTGGGATATGTGGGTTTGTACTGCGGGGGGATGACAACTGCCCTCCACTTCAGCTCATATTTTTTTTCTCATCTTGGTTTCACTCTGACCCGAGAGGAAAATTCCCAGATTAACCCAGCAGGCCAATGCCCAGAAGCATGCCCTAACCACCAAAGCAATAGACTCTGGATTGGGGTTAAAGATGACTGTAGATGTGTGAGTTCCTTACCCACAGGGCTTAGCAAAGTGCTTTGCACATAGTGGGTGCTCAAAACAATATTATTGCTTCAGTTCCCAAAAAGTTTCTTTTCATATACTTGCTACTCATGTGTAAATTGTGCTCCAATATGTGTGAGCTACTGAGTGTGTGAGTGTGTTGGGGGTGGAAGAGAGGGAGTTTCTACCTCCCAGTCCTCCATAAGCCAGTTTTTGGAATTAACTGATCAAGTAATTCGAATCAATAGTCATTTTGAACTCGTGTTCCTATTGAGTTGCACTGGACTTGAAAGAAAATAAGTTCGCAATTTGGGTTTGGTGAATTTACCTTGTGTTACTATTTTGGGCTGTCCTTCCAGACTGGAATAATTGTCCATTTTTTAGTATATTTAAGTTGGTTCTAAAACAGTAAGTGATAGCCAATAATACAAGGCAGTCTGTTACTAAGCTCTAAATGATTGGAGACTAGGGGTCAGGAAGATTGATGGGGGCTGGGAGAGTCAGGAAATGCGTTGTAAAATAACTGCCTTTAGCTGGGTCCTAAAGAATGGGAGGAATCTGAGCAGGTAGAGTGAAGGGGATGATTATTTCAAGTAAGGAGACTAACATGTTCCTTAAACAAATCTGGCACTTAAATTGAGAGACAAAAATGTAGGTTAGACCGCTTCTCGGTGGGCGGGGCTCCTGAACTGTCAGTGAATGGTCATTTACGCACTTCGCTAATGACCGTGTGCCAAAGATTTAGCTTATTACTATATGTGAAATATCATACCTCCAATTAGGTGAAAAGAAAATATTTAGGCACTTTGGCAATAAGGTTATCGGAATAGATCTTAGTGTGGGTTTGTGTGTGACATGAACATTCTATTTATGATCTCCAGCAGCATTAGGAAGTTAAAGATGCTTGGGTATCATATAAATTAAAATCTTTTAATGCAGCTTTCAAGGTGTCCTCTTTTGGCCACAGTGAGAGGAAGAGATGGAGACATATATGTCTAAGAGTTTTTTATAGTGGTAAAATATACATAAAATAATATTTACCATTTAAAACATTTTTAAGCAGACTATTCAGTGGCAATAAGTACATTCACATTGTGTGTGAACATCACCACCATCACCTCTAGAACCCATCTACCCCGACGGCAACTGTTCCCATTAAATAATTCCCCGTACCTGCCTCCCCTCAGCCCAGCAGCCGGTGTCGCGCGAACGTGACTGCTCTGGGCACTGCGTGTAAATGTAGCCATACCGCGCTTGTCTTCCTGTGACTGGCACGTTTCATTCAGCATGATGTCCTGAAAGTTCAGTCTTGTTGTAGCATGTATTAGAATTTTTTTGTTTTTAAGGCCAAATAATAGTCCATCTTACGTGTAGACCACAATTTATTTATTCATTTATCATCCATCGATGGAAACACGGATTGCTTCCAACCCTTGGTTTTTGTGTTTTCCCAACGTTTCCATGGAGAGCAGAGGGACTGAAGCTTCCCAGTCTGCGCTTTTCTCCAGCATGATTCACCAGTCATGCTGCTGTTGCCATGAGTGTAGAAAAATCTGTCTGAGTCCCTGCCTTCGGTTTGTGAGTATATATCCAGAAGTGGAACTGCTGGATCATGTGGTAATTCTATGTTCAGTTTTTTGAAGAACTGCCGTGCCGTTTTTCACAGTGGCTACTTATTCCATTTTATATTTTGACCAGCGATGCACAAAGGTTCCAATTTCTTCAGATCCTTAGCAACATTTTTAATATTCTGGGTTTTTTGCACACTACGTTATATATAACAGCCATCCTAAGAAGTGTGAAGTGGTATTTAATTATGGTTTTGATTTGCATTCTTTAATTATTAGTGATAAGCATCTTTTGATGTATTTCTTGGCCATTTGTATATCTTCTTTTGCCCTTTTTAGATAAAAAAAATTTTGGATTTCACTGAATATAGTTCTTTATATATTCTGGAAATTACTTGCCTATCGGAAATATGATTTGAAAATGTTTTCTCCTGTTCCGTAGGTTACCTTTTTATTCCATTGACAGTCCTTTAATGTATAATTTTTAATTTTGATTTAGTTTAATTTATCTAATTTTTCTTTCGTTGCCTGTGCATTTGGTGTCATTGCCAAGCCCAGTGTCATTAAGCTTTTCTCCTATGTTCTCTTCTAAGAGTTTTATAGTTTTATGCCTTACATTTAGATCTTTGGTCCATTTTGAGTTACTTATTGTATACGATGTGAGGTGAGGCTTCAACTTTATTTTTGCACGTGGATACCCACTTTTCCCAGCACTAACTGTTGAAAAGACTCCTTTCTCCATTGCATAGAGAAAAGGTGGGGCAAGGGACACTAAAACTGTCACAAATTTTTCTGCCGTATCATATGTGGCTTTTCTTGACTGGGCATTTGCTTGGGTTGCTTTAGACCACTGACTGCTTTCAAAGGTCTTATAAAGTTATTTTAGTCAGTCTTTAGTTTTTCTAATATTTCCATGGGGGACAGAAGGCCTAGAGTTTCCTAGTCTGGCACCTTGCTGGTGTCACTGTGTTCCAAGAGATTTTGTAATCAACTTTGATTTTCCATTTCTTCCAGGCCTATTGTATGACAGATAATGCTGCAACAGGAGAGATTAGTAGAAGCTTTATGACAATTTAAAATTTTTTTTCTAGCCCTGGCTGGTGTAGCTCAGTGGACTGAGCGCGGGCCTGCAAACCAAAGGGTTGCTGGTTCGATTCCCAGTCAGGGCACATGCCTGGGTTGTGGGCCTGGTCCCCAGTAGGGAATGTGAGAGACACAGCCACACACTGATGTTTCTCTCCCTCTCTCCTTTCCTTCCCTTCTCTATAAAACTAAAAATAAATAAAATTTTAAAAAATAAAATAAAAAGTTATTCTCTCTTTAAAAAAATTTTTTTTCTAGAATTATTCAAACAGCACAGCTGTTCTTTCTAGGAGCTTACAGATTGCCCGAGGCCTGTATCTAAGAATGTCACATGGCTTCGGAATAACTGAGCTATATGTTTGCACTGGACTTTTGTGTGAGGGTCAGAGCTTGTGTGTCATCACGGGCGAGGGGGACCTCACAAATGTAATCTGTGTTAAGTGACAGCCATGATAGCAGCATGGAGCATATTCAGAAGACAGATAGAAATCCTTTTGTTTTTCTTTAAAATATCATTGGCTTTTGTCCTCAGATGTCTTCTTCAGAATTCCAGGGTTTCCCAAAGTTTGTTTTGGTTGATTTAGATATAACACAGGTTGAGTTTGGTTGAGGATTTTGCTAATTTTAAATGTTAAATGCTTTCATATTTTAGGATTATCTGAGGATGGTTATTTCCTTTCATTTGTTTTTAGTCTAAGGTCTTATCGTCATTTGTAGCAAAAAGGCAGCCATGACTTGTGGGACCGACCACTGGCTTAGCAGTTATTCCCTGTCCTTACTGTGACGCGCCACAGAAAACATTCACAAGAAACAGGAAAAAGAGTTTATGACAGTCCACACACCCTTTAACTTCACCAGTCTCACTATTCCAATGCACTAATTTCATTTTGTAGTGATGATTTCAGGTCCCGGAGGGACTGGACACCCTTTACTTCTTGATTAGGCCTTCAAATCTTCTTTAAATGTAAATGTCTACATATTTTAAATACAATAAATCAATGTATAATCTATGAGGGAAAATCTATTATGTAATGCCTTTACTGAGACTCATGAGGTCTTCAAATTTCTTTATTTTTATTATCAATGTGTTTCCTCTTTTTCAATAATAATAACATTTGCATCAGAGACACGAATCGATGCTGTACCTAGCAGGGCCTTTACACGACTCGGTGGTGCAGAGTCCCAGGGCGCCGGGGCCAGCCTGTCCCTTTTATGAAACTGAGGATCCAAGCATTTCAAGGTCTGGCCCAAAGACACGGAGTGATTTTGGAGAAGATCATAGATTTTCTCACTAGTTCCTCCTTCTTCCTTAACAGAACTATTAAGTTATGATATGGCAATCATACCATTTTATGTAAATCTTGCAATAAAACAAAATTTTATATATCTGATCTTACATCAAGCCCCCAAAAGAGTATTATTAGATAGGTGTTATTAGAGTAGAACAAGTTATTTAAGGAATGTCTATAGAAAAGCTGTTTAGTTAGTACTTTTTAAAAAAATACTTATTTGTGAACCCTGGCTGGTGTAGCTCAGTGGATTGAGCACGGGCTGCGAACCAAAGGGTCGCATGTTCGATTCCCAGTCAGGGCACATGCCTGGGTTGCAGACCAGGTCCCCAGTGGGGGCCATGTGAGAAGCAACCACAGATTGATGTTTCTCTCTCTCTCTCTCTCTTACTCTCTCCCTTCCCCTCCCTAAAAAAACAAATAAATAAAATCTTTAAAAAAATACTTATTGGTTTATTTCTTAGAGAGATAGGAAAGGAAGAAGAGAGGGAGAGAGACATCGGTTTCAGAGAAACATTGATTGTTTGCCTCTCAAATGCCCCCCATCCAGATGTACCCCATTCAGGACCAACCCACAATGTAGGCATGTGCCCTGACCAGGACTCCAACCAGCGACCTCCTGCCCCTGGACGGTGCCCAGCCAACTGAGCCACACTGGCATGGGCTGTTAGTACTTAAATTTGAGATCAAAGTGTTGGTTAAAACCAATAAATAAATATGGAAGTGTGCTTATTTTACCTGAAAGTAGACTTTACCCTTGTACCTGTCATCCTCTGACTCTCATAGACAGTATTTAGGAGCGAGACAGGCTGTAACATTTTCTTTTTATATTCAACTTTTTGGCTTCTTTCTGAAATCACTTAAGCATGACAAATAGAAATATTTGATTTTTAATTGAATTTATTGGGGTGACATTTGTTCACAAAGCCATACAGTTTTCAAATATGTTTGAGTGTCCTGATTAGGAAAATAAATTTTTCCTATTTCCAAAAATAGTTCAGAAAAGCAACTTCCACTACCGGGAAGTGTGGCTGCATGTTCTGGTTGCACCTGCCAAAATTGGGCTCATCAAAGTCCCAGACCACCTCTGCCTTCCAGCTTCCAGATGTCAGTGGCACTACGTTTCTCAGACACAGAAGCTCATCTGTGAGTCAAAGGTCACTGTGAATCGTTCAGTCGGTCTCGAAGTCCTCTGGAATTTTTTCTTTATTGTTTTCTCATTTCTGTCTCTTCTCTGTTCCCATGCCTTGCCTGCATTCCAGCCCAGGCCTCCATTTTTTGATCCCTGAAATTTTACATGGGTCCTGTAACTGTACTCACTATAGAATCATCTACTCCTGTGTATCAAAGCAATGGCCAGCTTATCTTTCTGAATCACTGGTCACACCATGCTCCCTCCCCGCTCACAAACTCTCTGTGACCATCTGCAGTCTCAAACTGCAGTCACCTGGCTGCTCCACCATCTTTAGCTGGCCCTGTCCAAGCATCAGGTTAAATTGCCCCAACCAGTCACCTCACTGGAGCACAGACACAGGAAGGCGGCCCTGAGCTGCTAGAGAAAGTCCCGTGCTGGGACCTGGCAGAGCTGTCTGCTGAAGTCAGGTTCAGCCCTGAACGATGGGGACCTGGAGCTCCTTTCTTACCCTGTCTGAGCCTTATGCTCCCCCGTCAGATGGAGATATTTCTACCCCCTGAAAGGCGTGCTGTGAAGACTCAGAGCCCACTGCAACAGATACACAGCAAGACTGTGACCGCGCCCTGAAGGGCTCTGTGCGGACACCGTTCACTTCTCAGACGGTTCCTCTGCCACCCAGGCCCCCGAAAGTTCTTGAAAAGACTGAGTGAGCGGTTTCTCCCTCTTATACTTCAGTTGAGGAATAATATTTTTCTGTTATTAAAAGCAGCTTAGTGACAATGGCTGAGTTGTGCACACATTTAAAATAGAGTTTCCTTGGGGTTCTTGAACAAAGCCTATAATTCTTATGAAGGTTTGGAAATTGGATAAGGGTTCAAGATAGGTATTGCTGAAATGTTAATATCCCAAACCCCTTAAATAAATAAAGTTATAAAATATATAGATGCTAGGATGATGATAAACTGAGTCTAAGTAGGTCTTTATGGGGAAAATGTTCAATTGAAGTGAAGTGCTTGAACCATTATAAATGCAGTTTATCACAAAGGGAAATACATTTTATTGGACGGAGCCCTTGAACAATTTTTGAGAGGCAGTGAAGGATTTTTCAACTTTTTTGATCTTAAACAGTAAGCCATTTCTCATGTTAATGTGTATTTAAGACTTACTGGAAATACATATAATACGAGCTGAAGACTGATGTTTGGCAGCGAGCGTATTTCTGAAATTGGGTTGGTTTTTATTGCTGTATTTTCTGAAATATGCTTTCATTGATATTTACAAAACAAATTGCCAGTTCGCACAAAGGTTGTTTTAATAAAAGCCAATGAAAACAACTGAGTTGCTAGGAAGAATGTTAAGAGGGAAATGGACTTTTCATAACCTCACATTATAATTTCTCTTTTTGGACAAAAGTGTATTATTTGAATGAGTTTGGAACCAAACGGAATTAGTATGTCAAAATATCTACCTAGATGTTATATGTGATCATTTTTATTGAAAATGAAACATATTAAATGTAAGTAAAATGTGAGCGTTGCCAATATAAGTTTGGCAACGTCTGAGGAAAATGTTAGGTAAGAAATGATGAGTGTTGCGCGGGTTTCCGCTCCGGCTCTAGAAGCCACCATTGGCTCCCAGCTACTCAGAAGACAAAGTCCAAGATGCTCCACTTGGTTTTCTCGGCCCGGCCTAATTTGGCCCTTTTCTGCCCATCCATCTTTATCTCAGTCTACTCCAATTGAATAATCTCCGTGGTATCCGCAAACACTCACTGACGGTACCTACGCCATTTCCTGGCCTGAAGCTCTCCCGGCCTCCACCTGACTCCCCATCAAAATCCTCCCCTATAGCTTCCAAAACAGGAGCTCAGGTGACACCACGCTGACCCTCCCTGACTTGTCTCCTTCCTAAACTGCTTCAGCGGTTGTTCTCTTTGACCCTGTCCTCGTTTGAGCTGTGGTCCAACAACTGCCATGTTATCTACTATATCTCTACAAATTCTGGGGGGGAGGCAAAAGTTTAATGTTTTTAACTCTCTCCCTGCTGGTCAGAGCACCTAATAGTGATAAGCACACAGTGGCCCGCTGAGTTAAATGCATTGACTGTCTTTTACCCTCCCAGCCTCCTGGCCTGTTTGCTCTGTTGAGCTCCAAAATTAGTCCCACCCCATTGGTCCTCAGATATTAAGTTGAAGAAAATCCCAAAGCCTTAGTTTTTGCATCCAGAAAAAAGGCATAGTGGTCACACCTCCTGGACCTGTATTTAAAAGGTTGTTGAGAGGATTTAAGGCATCTAACACATAGTCTCTCAGGCTTCACGCCTCCAAACCCAAGCCCTGGATTCTCGCCTTCACATCTGCTCTTCGCCAAGTCTTCACCTTCTCATTGAATGGTGTCACCAATCACTGAGCAAGTCGCTGGGACCAACAACATTGCATTTGCTGTGTTTCCCACTTTTCTGCACCCCATTACCAAGTTTTAGTCAGTCTTCTTGGTTCCATCTAAAGTCTGTGCTTCTTGGCCCCACCCCCACTGCTACACCCTAATCCAGGCCACCGCCATCTCTTGCCTAAACTACAAGTAACTCAGGAGCTTCAGAACTGAGTGTCTTTCTCCCATTCTTGCTGCCTACTGTCTGGTCACCATGCAGCAGCCAGAGTGGTTCTTTTAATGCCCACGACTTAGAGTGAACTCCAGATGCTCATCATGGTCTCTAGGCCTCTAGGGCTTTTCAGGCCCTGTGTGCGCTGGCCTCTGCCAACCACTCGGACTTCATCTCGTATCCCCCATGGCTCACCCTTTCACTCAGTCCTTTGTAACCACGCCGGCCTTTTTGCCGATCTTCAAATCTACCAGAAAGCGCACTGCCACCTTCAGAGCCTTTGTTCTTGCTGTGCCCTCCGTCCAGAATGACCCTCCCCAAGGTGGTTGCTCCCTCCCTTCCTATATGATCCTGTTCAAATATCTCCTTCCCTGACCACTCTATTTAAACTCCACCATCACCTTCTGTCCACTTACCCTGATTCGGTGCCTGACCTTCTACTTGACATTTATCTCATGATTGCCTGTTCCCCTCCACGTGAGGGAAGCTTCGGGAGGGCGGGGATTCGCCTGGCTCACGGATCTATTGCCAGCCCCTGGCAGATAGAGGGGCTCAGATAACACTGCTGGAGGGAGGACGAGCAGGCACTCAATAAGGAGGAGCTCTTAGTAGTTAGAATCACTAATTAGCATTATTATTACATTTTTGGAATGCTACGAAAATCAAATAAAGCATGTGAAAGAATGTGGGACACTGTTTAGTCTGATATAAAGATTTATAATAATAATAATTACTCTTTTGTATATCATAAGGTTGTACATGTTCTTCAACCTCAACATGGTCAAAACAGTACTACCCTGTTCATTGAAGCTAGAAATGATCCTCGAAACTTCTCTTCTATTACCAAATTGACCAGAGATTCCTATTACTTCTATCTCTCTGATTTAGGTTTTTTTTCACGTCCCATAATTTCTAATGCCAACATCCTTCTAATTGTACCTTCATCCAGGGCGGGAAATGGTCAGGGGGAAACTGGGATTCAGTGATGACAGCTGTGTTGTGTGGAGCCGGTAGAAGGGACGGGAGGAAGGGACTGAAAACTGGAGCAGGAGAGACGGCAGCATTGAAGGAACAAAGTGGCGAAAGAGGGCAAAGGAGAGTGGGTCATTTTTCCTAGTCCGAAAGGGGAGGGATCAGAGTCTCTTCCTCAGCCCAAGAAAGAGGAGCAAGTTATTAAGACAGGTGAAGAATGCATCAAGGCGGAAGTGTGAAAGGGGGAGGAAACCCAAGCGAGAAAGTCTTGCTCTTCTGAGGTGGCAGTGAAGCCACTGTGTAGACAGAAAGTGGACGAGGAGGAGACACAGACAGAGGACTCCTTGCACTGCTCTTCAAGTGGCATCTGCCCGTGAGACTTTTCCTAAGACGCAGGGAGCGACGCCGGCTGGTCCAATGCCTGTCACCTTACATGATGACCATTCACACCTCTCTTTCCGCTACTAGACTGTGGGTCTTTTCAGGGCAGGCTTTGTTCCGATACTCGTTTAAATGCAGAAAACCACAGAGGATAATATAACAAGTACATTTGTGAAAATTTGAAAATTTTTTCATGAAAATTTAACTATTGCTCATTTAAGAAATATATAAACACCATAAAAAATTGAAGAACACTTTTTATCACCCCCCATTCTGTGTTCCATTCATTTCTCTCCCTTCCCAGAAGCAAACACTATCATGAATTTCATACATGTCCTCTCAGCTCTATGTACTGGGCTGGCCAAAAAATCCACATGGCTTTCTCTGTAAAATATAAGACACATTTTTTTTCATTTTCACCAATAGCTTTATTGATTTGGATATTTTGAGAATGCTGCCTATTTCCCACATGGAATAACGTTTATTCTCAATTAATGTCTCAATTTGATCGCTGTCAACTTCAACTGGTCTACTCAACCATGGAGCATGGTCCAGCGAGAAATCTCTAGCATGAGACTTTGTGAACCACCTTTAACATGTTCATCAGTCACAGGACCTTCTCTGTACATCTTTTTTGGTGCTTCAGTTGTGTTTTTACCTTTCTTGAAATGATAAAGCATAGTATGCTGAAAATGTGTGTATTTTCTTCCATCTTCAATATTAAAATGGCTACACAAAAATTCACCGATTTTGATGAGTTTTTTAAAAAATGCATGCTGATGCGACAGCTGTCACAATACAGTCTAACAAAATTGTTTCATATGAAGTTGAAGACAACTAAGAGCTACTAGAGCCGTCTTACGGGAAACACCAAACACAGTTGTTGGCCAACCCAATATCCGTTCCTCTGTGTCCGCGAACAATGCATTGTTCACTGTGTGGTTTCTGAAGTTCACACAAAGGCGCCATGGTCACGCCTACCAACTCCAACTCTGCAACCTGTCTGGTTTCATCCAGACTTAGTGTCTGAAGTCTGCCCACGGCGAGGCGTGCAGATTCAGTTCATGTGCTTTCGTTGCTCTTCTCTCATTCATCTGTGCAGTCTCCATTTCTAGGGTGACACCTACAACATAGGTGCCCACGTAGTAAACATTAATTATTAGTGAATAAATTAGGGCAAACAATATAATAATAGAAATGGATACTTTGTACAGTGCTTTGTAGCTTTGACATACGTTCACCTATAATGTTTTCACTTTTATTTGTGCATTTTCTTTTACAAGTTGGTGCTGCTTAAGGGTAGCCATTATGCCTCATGCATATGTATTCTATTTCTGAGCCCATTTCAATGTTTGGAACATAGTAACTCCTCAGTAAATACTGGTTTGTATGAATGAATGATTCTCTGCTGTAAGTATTATTTGCTACGGTCCAGATTCTGAATACTTGAGTGTGTTCCCAAGATAGTTGGAGTTGGGACTAATAATGAGGTTTTCTGATGCTAAATCCAGGGCTCTTTCCACTGCACCATTGAATGAGCTATTGTAAGGGCTATATTCGGGACGCAATAGAAGAAGGATAATTGTATTGAATTACTGCCCTGATGTAACCAATAAATAGACTCCACGCAGTTGTGTAATTGGAGAAAATTAATAGCCATAACCAGATCTAGGGCTTGAAATTTATCATAACCATGAACTTGGAATATTCTGTCACGTGGTTCTGACACGAGGGCCCCACTGTGAAGGGGACACGTGAGCCGTGAGGGTGTGCAGGACTTCAGGAGTGACAGGATGTTTCCCACAAAAGGACCTGCTCTTGCTGAGGTCACTGGTGACGTTCGAATTCCTTTTGACGACATACCCACTCCTGCCCTGGCTACAGTGACACTGTCCCTCCTGGCTCTCCTCCATCACGACTTCTCTCTGCCTCCTGAGAAACCCTCCCCTAAAACAGAGACAGTTCAGAGGAAAGCTGAGGAAAAGTACAAGCCTCCTCAGAAGGATCGCAGGATCTGCCCCAGCCACCCACCTACACTCTGATCTGCTCTGCTGCTGGGGTTGGTTGCTATGGACCTGTACTTTCTACCCCTCACTTGTAGATCCGGGGGCCTTATCCCAACTTCCTCTCTGAGAGGCAGGCCTCACCGCCTCTTGCCTCCTTGGAACAACCCTGGGTGCCGAATATCTGCAGGAGTCAGGATGGCGGCGCAGAACCAGCTCTGGAGAGCATCCCGTCCTAACTCCCCGAAGGGCTGGTCAGAGCAACTGGTATCAAGTGGCCTGCACAGGAAAAGTTCTTTTTTTATCGTTGACACTGTCACAGATGCCCCCTGTTCTTCTCCCCTTTACCCGCCTTCACCACACGATTGTCTGTGTCCATGGGCTGTGCATATACTTCTTTGCCTGATCTCTTCACCTTCTTTTAATTTGAAGTAAGTTTGTTTACTTTCACACACTCTTAGTCATTTTTGTGTATTCTTTACCATTTGTTACCAAATAGACCTTTAATCACAGTGATTAATACATGCTTGTTGAGTTAAAGTGCCCCTTTTTTTGTTGAACTGAAGCAAGGTCCAGGTTTCCCTTCACACTGCTTGCTCTGTGTGCACTCGCAAAGTTTTTCTGAGGCACCGCAGCGGGTGTTTGGATAGGACCCCCCACGCCCTACGAGCATGATCCAAACTCGGGGCTCTAGGTGAGCTGACACTGCCCAATTATTCTTGGATGCCCATTCGTTCCCACATCCTAATTTGGAGACCATCATTTTAGACCTAAAAATCAGACAAAGATGTTCGTCCTGCGTCCAGGTAGTAGAGACAGGATAGGGGATGTAATTTGGTTACCAAGATATTGACATTTCTTGGGCATGTTATTGCATTTTGCGGGAAATAGGAGAGAGTACTTGTGATCAGGACAGTCATGTATACTTGTGGCTGTCAGAAGAATCCTTGCATATTCCTTACTCAGTCATCACGGATGCAGAAATGAAACTCTACCGGTCGCTTTGTAGCAAACACACGGTCAGTGAGGAGACTTGTGTTAATTGCAAGAAAACGAATTGTCCATGAGACATAATTAACCAAGCAGCAGCTATGAGGATGGATGGCTCATTAGAAAGAGTATTGGTTGATTATTTTGTTTCTCCTGGGTAGGCCTAGTGCCAGGCTGTACAAATTCATGGACCACACCACAATACTTAGTGGGTAAATGGCGTTTAAATTAGACAAGGGAAGGTAGAAAAAAGATCTACAGTAGAGTAACTGGTGAGATAATATGGAGTCTTGAAAATAGATCTTAATTTTAGTGTTGAAGATAGTAACTCAACACTTGAAGGGACTGGAGGAAGGCACAAGAGGGTCTCATGTTTGAGAAAGGAGTTGATGAAAGGTTGTAGCCTTTAATATCTGATGATGAAAAGAGATCTTTCTTTCGGGTGAGTCCCTGATTCCAATTTTACATTTGTGGAGCAATTAGCAGGACTCCACTTGGCTTTGCTTGGTCTCCTCTGTTCGAAGAATGCCTCTGATATGTAATATTTGTTTGAAAACCCAAAGAAGCTTGTTTCCTTTTGAGGTTTGCCTTACTTTTTATGTTCTGAAGTTCATTTTGGACCTCAGATTTTGCTCCAAGCAATAAAACTGGTTGGATTGTACTCACATAATGGAGCCCGTAATTTTAGCCAACTCTTGGGGGTGGGGAGATAGTTAAGGTGTGTCGTGGTTTCTGTGGTTTCTCTGTGGAGTAGAATTCCCTACAAAGCTTTTCCATGTGGTGTTTTAATAGCTGTCTTAAAACTCTCTGATGCATGGAGCAAAACTGAATTAGGCTCATGTGCTGGGTTGGTGGGACGGGCCAAGGACTCTGAAAAACGAAAAGAAAAATGAACAGCCTAAGCACAGAGGTTAACCTGTCCAAAGAAGATCCTCGGGACATATCCAAATTCAAAACTA
>CM052551.1:12560656-12576517 GCA_028533065.1 Trachops cirrhosus | reverse complement strand
GAAGAATAATCCCAACAAATGTTTCTCAAATAGAGGCCTGTCCTTTTTGACATATGCATGTTAGATGCTCAAAATGCACATCTCCTTTGGGGGAACTCATGACATTTCAAATTAGACACGTCTGTTAAAGCATAGATCTGTTCTACCTTCCGTGTATTTGTTATTGTTGCTTCTGAAACTTCCTTACAGCCCCGAAGAGGTCTTAATCCCTGTCAGATGTTATTATGTTACCAACTTTTATGTAGTCTTGAAAGGGGTTGTTTATTTAGCTTCAGTGACTCCTTGTTACTGCCAAATATTATTTCATTTCAGCACAGATGTAAGAGGTCCAATGACTGGAATTATTTTACAGCCCTGACATTGTCGAGAGATGGATACCAGTTTAATTATGGACAGCTGAAAGTGATCTAGGAGTCACCTGCTCTGGATATTTATCATCATTACGAAGTTCTCACCAAGCTGCGGTCTGGGCACTTTTCATAACGTTCCATTCGCATTAGACAGACAGTGCGATCTATATGGAGCCTGTATCTTCAGCCACCTTCAAATTTATACATAGACAGCTTCATATTGCTCGATTATTTTCTTTTCCTCTGCTCCAAGTGAGAAAATATGTTTCAGTCATTCCCATTCTTTTCCTTTCCTCTTTTTCTGTCTCCACTGCCTTCTCTCACGGCTATCCTACCCTCCCAGCTGGTTTTCCAATGTGCCTCATTGGAAATTATGCGTTACGCAGAGAAGGTGAACTGCATAGACCAGACGTGTGAAGGATCAGGTAATGCGGAGACTGTGGTACAGCTGGCACTCACTAAGTGCAGAAGGAGCGACGGACGGACGAGCGTGGAGGGGACAGGAGAGGGAGGCTGTGCCACTGCAGAACACCCTTCACAGAATTCCTCCATCTCACATTTTAGAAGAAATTAAGAATAGCAGACTTCCTCCTTCCCTACTGCTCCCATGATACACTGCACCATACAAAACGTGTTTTTACATTTTCTCTTTTTATCTCTGCTTTTCCTAAATGGATCCTGATCTGTCCTTGGCAGCAGAGAGAAAGGGTTACGTGAAAGAAGCCGTGGCCGCCACCCGCTGATCGTAACTAAGGCCCCACGTCCTGCCTGCCCAGGTGCCCTTGCTCCGTCCCTTTTCTCTTCCGCTGACCTGGGCTGTCCCGCCTGTAAGAATGCTACATCTGCCCTGGCTGTAGGGCTGATAACAGTAAGAGCTCGTTTCAGTGAGGGTTTCGGTCATGTATTATTCAACGTACTGCCGTTTTATGTGTCATTTCATTCACTTCTCAAAAGTCCTATGAGATCAGCGCCGCTCATGTCTCTTTCTGCAGACCAGTGGTTCTCAGCCAGGCGTGAGCTTGTCCCCTGGGAACATTTGTCAAGGTCCGGAGGTACTGTTGGTGCACAGAGCTGTAGAAGCCAGGGGTGCGCTGAACATTCTGTAACACACAGGAAAAGTTCCCGCAACAGGGAATTAGCTGACTCAAAATGTCAACAGAGCCACTGCTGGGATTTTCCACCCACTGTGGGTGGAAAAGCTGAGCTTTAAAGGGAGGAAGCGGCCTGCCCAGGCGACTCGGGGAAAGACTGGGATACAGATGCAGGTGTGCGTTTGCGTGATGCTGCACAAAAGTGGTCTTGGCTTTGGAGCTGCTGCGTCATCCCTGCAGCCCAGCGGCTATGGATCCCCAGCACGAGCCTTCCCATGTGAGGGGCCCTTTCAGTCATTTCTAATCCGGCCTTCCCGCCTTCTCATCCAGTGCGCAGAATCAGGCTTGTCTGCAGCAGGCCCTTTCCTCGAAACACCGAACATTTTATAACGCACACACTCACCGGGGCACTGGCTGCTCTGATGTCTGCAGTGTTGTGAGCAGACACAGCGCACACAGCAGCAGAACACATACGTGAACGGTGATGCTGCCCAAGAAGCCGACTCTGAAGATGGCACATCTAGTCATGCGGTTTACTTTGGTGAATGAGTTATACACATTTAATCTGACATGGGTTTAATGATAAACACAGTACCTTGGGTTCTATGGGATAATTAGGTAGAAATGCTAGTCAGCATTACTTTTAAGGTGCTGGTCAAAAATGTTAATATTCTTCTTCCCTTTTTAGTATTTTTCAATATCCACGAGCTCAGTTTTAAGGGTGTTTTTAATGGTGCTTTATAATGCTGAGTATCTTTTAATAATCTTATCATCCCCCAAAGCAGCTGCACACATAAGCACACATACTCTTATGCACACCTGCATGTATACACACAGATGCGTGTGCACAGATCACACAGTCACACACCTGTGGGTCATAAACGGTTTCGCTCAGGCTTGTGCTCACCTGGACTGAGTCAAGGTTATGGATTCTGCTTCCGTTCGCTGACGTCTTTGTGTATCTGAACCAACCCTAAGTCATGGACCCGAGGTAATGAGTTAAACATGAACTCATATTTTGTGCATTAATACAGCTACTGTACAAACGCCATGGCGCCCACCCTCCCCCGAGGAGGGCCCTGAAGCCAACAGGTTAGTGTTAGGAGACTGGTACGATTTGGCGCTTCTGAAGGGAAAGTCTTCCTTCAGCCCGGCCCTCTCCATCACCCCTCCCTTGTCTGCCCCACACAACCACACCTTTCCCTCTCCTCCATCACCTGCTCCGGGCCAAAGAAACGCAGATCCGAAGTCTGTGCTCTTCCTCAGAACTCACCTGGAATAAACGCACAGCGAATCAAGCAGTGTCCAAGCTGTTCCATGTGCCTCCTTTGTAATGAGAGTGGGGACCCGGGCAGCAGACCTCACAGATGTCCTGCCTGTCTGCCTTACTGTCCCTCCATCATGCTCACACACATGCACATATGTGCATGTACACGCACGTGTTTGTGTGTGTAAATGTGTGCACACACTTGCACACGTACACTCACTGGGTTCCTAATCTGTGGAGCAGTTCTAAGTTTTGTCCAGGCGGATGCCATGCTTACTGCAACAATGTGGGGGGGGACCGCACAGAGGAGGGATGGGCGAGGGGAAGGGAGGCCACCTGTGTCTGCGGGTGGGCCTGACACCTAGGCAGGGAAGAATTTGGCTCCTTCGGCCTACTTTTGTTGGATCAGATCATTAGCTGCTGAATATGGCCTAAGTCTTTGAGCCAAGTAAGTGATAAAGAGGGAAATATTCTGACTCCGCAGTGTGCTCGGAATCATGAACTTTCTAACAGAAGAAGGACGTCCACCCCCAAAATGAGATCTTCACAGCCCGGCCTCCGCTGCGCTCTGTGAAGCTCAATTTCCTCCTGCCAGTCTCTCCCGGTGCGGCACGCCTCCGGAAGCTCGGCCTGGGCCACCCCAGCCCTGGCAGGCCCTCCGCGTGGCCTGAGTGGGGCCAGGAGGCCCACGCAGGCCTGGCCTGGCAGCAGTTTTTCTCCATTTTAATGAGTCTCACTTGCCCATAAGACTCTTTTTTTTAAAAAATTTCTGACTCATTCTGCCAGGCTCATTTATTTGCTTTTTTGGCTTGATGAATACCCAGGTTTTAACCCACTTAGGACTGTTTTTCTGCCTGGTTCTACAAGCTTGGGTTTTTGTCTCATTACTCCCCAACCCTGACCAGCTCACTGCTCCCATTTTCTCTTGCAGACTTCACCCTCCTTACACCTACAGCCCTTGTTGGTTTGCCTCCCTGCACACACACGCACGCAGACACACAGAGACACAGATACACACACAGACACACAGAGACAGGCACACACAGACACACAGACACACACGTGCAGACACAGATATATCACACAGAGACAGAGTCATCACACAGAACACAGACACACACACGTGCAGACACACCGATGCACACACACACATTGACTAGATACTGGACGAGTAATGCTAACAATGCTGGAAGGTTAAAAATTTGGTTATTATTACAATTAATACAAGTAAGGCAAAGGAGGGGAATCTTTTCTGAAATATTGTATGAAATGTATTTTCTCTTAAATTCTGTCTCTTCTGTAGTTCTTTTGTTTTCGTTCCTCAAAGACTTATGCTTCAAACAAAGGTCCTCTAAGGATTTGTTTTTCATCTGAGACCAAACTACTAGCTCCTGATTGGGTGACATTGTGAATTATGGAGTGTGAGAAGAAAGAATTTTCAGTAGAAATTATGTTTCTGCCTCTCCTGGGGATGACCTAAATACCATAAAAATCGTCAGTCTCAGTTCTGAGTTGAGCAAGCCTTCCATTTCCATTAATTAACCCAAGGATTCACTCTGCCGAGCGCTTTGGGGGGAGCACGGAGAGCAAAGGCCAGCGTGCGAGTCGCAGGGCGACCCTGGGGAAGGACAGCTCCGCTTCTGCCGTGGCGGAGGGGGCCGCGGGTCATGGTGCCGGCCGGGGGTCTGTCGGCACAGGGGCAGCCCTCGGGCTGTTCGGGCAGGCAGGGCCGTCCCCCATCCCTCCTCAGTGCTGCCTCTCGCTGCCACTGCTCCGATCCTGTGTCCCCGTGTCATGAGAACTGGTGCCCAGCTTTTCCAGCAACACTCCTCACTGATCTGCCCCTTCCGCTGTGGGGTACCACAGGGTACCACCGTGGCTTTGATGCCACACCAGGTTTTGGGTTCAAACCCAGCTCCCTACAGACAGTTTAGATGAACCAGAGAAAACTTTTATGGCCAGCAAAATACCTTTCTTTTGGGACGTTTTGTTGTGCTTTCAGTACATTTTAACACAGTGAGGTAACACTCAAAGACTCATAGAGACATCCCATCCATCACCACGACGCCAGGCAGGCTTCACCTGAACCACCCCAGACGTAGGTAAATATCCTGTTTTCACAGGTCATCAGGAAAAGAGACTCCTCGCCACTCCTGGGTGACCCATCCCAGTGCTGATTCCCTTCAGTGTCGTCATTATATTTGTATGGCAGAGGAATACCCCTGCTAGGCTGCTGTGAGCCTGAAAAACCCAAATTCATGTATTTTGAGCCAAATGTCAGAAAGCAGCCCGATTGTCAGCACACTGTTCAGCTGGTTTTCAAAATGCCATTTTAAACCAAGTCCATCTACCCGTGGGGCTGGACCCAACCCGACAGCTTCCACTTCACAGTAAGCGCGTGACCGTCCATTCCCTCCTGAATCTGGTCACCGTCAGGTGGTGAGGTTGTGCAGGTGGACCTTTATGTTTTCCCGCTCCCAGAAGCCACAGCCCTCGTGTCCCTTCCCCTAAATCGTGTTAGGAGGACTGCCACAAAAGCAAAGACCTCTCTTTCATGGAGGGTGTTTGCCTAGACGCACACAAAGCCTTCTGATGTGGGGTTTGCTCCTTTGGCTTTAAAGGAGCCCTTTCCCTGGCTTTGCCCTCCTGTGATGCATCGCAGGAAACCCCGCTGGAGTCTCGAAGAGGCCCCGGTACATTTTGGCCTGTGATAATCTACAGAGCCTTCCGTAGTTAGAAGCAGAGAGCCACCTCCCTTTCTTTCAGCGGTTTCCCTTGGCCAAGTGGAAAGTCGTAAGGAGCCGGATTGGTCAGGAAAGCCCTGACCAAGAGCTGGTACGAATCTCAGACAGACGCAGCTCGATGAGTTGCAGTGTGCGCCGTCATTGTCTGGGACGCAGGGGCTGAAATTGACACCATATGCGCCCGGAGGAGTAATTGCTCCAAGGGGGGAGAAAAGCAACATGTCAGAACATTTTAGTAACACCTCATTCATCCTGGGGTTATAAATAAACCTGGGGCTCGCTTAAAAACAAAAGTCAGAAATGCTTTGACCAGACTATTTTTGTGACAGTGGTTCCGCTGGAGGTGAGCTTTGCTAGGGAGACAACACAAATAAAGAGGAACACGTAACAACGTTTTATGGTATATTTTACGTGATTTTATTTTTTTTGCAGTAAATAAAGTGGTTATAGGGCTCCAAGGAAAAGGGCCCAGATGTTAGAGAGTTGTGTGACATTTAGGGGAAACGAGCTGTAAAAAGTGGAGTCATAAAGCAGGCTGTCAGTGCCACACATCTGGACAATACAGCTGTATGTTCCCAGTGGCTGTCGTCACCCCAAGAAAACTCAATAACCTCATTTCACCCCAATTAGGCTGCATACCAACAGGATCCACATGAAGCTGCAGGGGGAGGGGCTGGACACTCCGACGGTGCCTCCGTGTCAAGCATCTTTTATCTTTCATCTGCTTTTGGGCACTAAGAAATGAATGACCGCTAACATAGCCATTTCCAGGATGATAACCCCCGTTTAGTTTGCGATGCACTGGTGAGTCAGAGGTTGACGGCTGGGACCGTGTGCCACGCTGCACAACAGGCCGTCGGTGGCACGACACTGGCCGGCAGTCACCCTGTCCCAGGGCCCCACACGCCGTTCCTGCGCCCGCTTTGGAGGGTCTGACTCTAGCGCTGTTGCGTGAAGCACCCCTGCCGTATTGGGAAAAGAAGTTAATTTCCAGACAACCCAATTTATTTCGAGTAGAGAATAAATGCCCCTCTCTGTGGGGTTAGGCCATTTTTCCCCTAGTTTTTTTGGCCAGCAGTGAGGCACCTTTGCAGTAAGACAAATATTACGAAACCAAATACCATTTCACCTTTTCATCACTGACAGGCTGTGCCAGCGGTTGTAAAATGCCACCTTTCCTAATAATTGTGTTTCTTCATAGGTGTTACTAGCAGCAAAAGCAATCATGGACAATGGAGAGAAGTTAACCTTACCACTGATAGGGAAACTCCTGAAATTCCAACTTCTCCAGATTAAATTTAAGGACCAACAGCGACGGGAAAACGAAAAGAAGGTACTGTCCCCTGGCGGGCTCCCCTGGTCAGCGAGCAGCGAGCGCAGCGGCCGGCTGCCCCGGGACCCCTCCTCTCCTCGCCAGCCCGCCGCCCGCCGAGTGCTGCCCTGCAGCCAGCCCTCCGTCTGGGCTTCTCGGGGGGAAGGCTGTCCAAGGCCCTGCTGGAGAGATTACATTTTCTCAAAGACAGACACGTTAAAAACAAGTTCCCTCGTGTAGAAATACGACAATATTCAGGGCCTGTGCCTGAGGTTATTTGTACAGCGTCTATTTCTATACCAGTAACAAAGAAGGGGACTGAGGAGGGACGTGAGTCAGAAGTAAATGTGAGGAGCTGGAGAACCCCACGAAGTCAGGGCCCCATTTGGAACGGTTTACATGATATTCAGCAGGAGTGCCGATGACAATGATAGGCACCTTCATCATAATCTGTTTCAGCAGCAGCCCATCGCTTCTGTTTCCACATTACACACTGATGGTTTCTTCCCGTGGAGACTTTTCACTCAATTAGCCTATGGAAATCAATCTGTGTGTTTTCCAAAGATTCAGATTTTCATCTGAAAAATACTTTAAGGTACTTTCAGCAAATTGATGCCGACTTAACTGCATTTGCTATTATCATTATTCACAGTGAGAGATGTTTTTCTTCTTTTTCAAATCATGCCGAAGTATTTTGGGAAAGTCGAATGCCCCGTGTGTCCATGTGTAATGTGTATGTGCGTGCATGTGTGTGCGTGTGTGTGTATGTTGGAAATGCATTGGCATGTAAGTTGTTCCTCCGTGCTCCTGAGGGGAAGAGGTAAAATCAGTTCATGGAAGAAGAGAGAGAAAGTGAACGTGTCCCAATAGTACCGTCTTCACTTTGGTAAGACCCCAAATCTGGCTTTCCTGTTTGAGTTCGTCTCCTGACAGGACCATTGCAAGAACAAACTAATAATGCCGCCTTATATTTGTAATGTCAGACTTTATGTTTTCCAAAGAGATTTCCCGTGGAGCATCTTATTAACATGGCACGTGTTGTCCACAGGAAAATCCCACTCATGCGCACACAGGCGATGCTACAGTTTTCCATCTACTGAAGCGCTTTCCAGCCTGTGCGGGAGACGCAGACCTTAAACGCTCAGGGCCGCTAAGACTTGGCGGAAGAAAAATTGGAAAATTGGAAACTATAGAAATATCTTTTCTTGCCTTTTTAAACTCCAGCGTCACATGGGACTCTGAATTAGGAAACGTAGTCTGTGAGTCCTGGAAAATCCCCGAACCTTCTGCTGGCTTTGTGCTCCCTCACAGCGCGGGCAAGTACCCCTGACAGGCTAACCAGTGTCGGTGCCCTTACTGGCCTGCCGCCTACTCTGAGTCAGGGACTGTTTGTCAGAGGTTTTAGATCCAGGGTCACAGGTGTGAAGGAACAATGGAATATCCTGGAAGCTCCAAGAAAAGTTTTTAAACTAGCAATGAGCAACAACATAAAAATATTTCTGCACTGTTATTTTGCTCAGCATTTCTTGGAAATGTGAACTGTAATAATACAGTTATAAGATTCTGAAGATGTGGAAATGATCTTGATTTGTTGAAAATTCAAGAGCCCTAAGGAACTGGGGCTTGAATTTAGGTGTATTTCTATATCGCGCGTAACGTAAAAATAATAAATGCTACGAGAACTCTGCGCAGCGAAGAGCCAGCGATTGCACAGTCTAGTTCAATGTCTTCATTAGGTCAGGTTCCCAAACACCAGCCCTGAGTCCCTGTGTTGCAGCTGTGTGAGCAAGTGATGAGACCGACGGGAATGGGGTGCTTTCCAGAAGATGCTCTGGGTAAAAGCAAGGCTACGGGAGTTGTTGGGGGATGATGTAATCTATGTTTATTTCAACAACGCTGCCCAACGGGCCAGTCGGAACAATCGCTGTTAAAGCTTGTCAGCCAGGGAGTCTGGCAGAAAGCGAAATAAGTATAAAGTATGTAAAACTGACACCATACTGTGCATTAGAAATGTAAAAAAAGAAAAGAGGACTTTACCCAATTTCCTCCTCTTTTCTAAACCAAGGGTAAGATTCTGAAATTCCTGCAAGGGGAGAGCCTGTCCCTTCAGCATTTTAACATCAACATGAAATCTTTGTGGATGTTTTCTTTCAAGTGCTAATTACAGTGCCTACATCTGTACATTTTCTGAATTGTATTTTTTTTGTTAATGAATGCTTAAAAAAATAGCCACAGCAGTAATTATATAAAATAGTAGGGAGAAGCTGTGAACAAAAATTAATATAATTCAGACCCTGTTCTTTTTCAAAGAAACAAATAAAATGTATCACTATATTTTGATCCTGTTTTGTTAAAACTTTTTTGAAAGTAAATAGAAAATAATATCATTTCAGTTGCCAAATACAGTAAAAACATCATTTTTTAGATTCCCCCAATCTTAATAATTTATAACACTTTAGTCTGGGCTATGCTTAACATTGCATTTGCTTTGACCATAAGGAAGTTAGCTAGCTAAAGAATATTATAAAAAATACTATATGAGGAGATATTTCTTAGAAGAAACGTTTTGACTTTAGCACATGAATTTCTGGAAGGCAAATGCCTGCCTCTAATTGCAAATAAGTTGAATATATTTGAAAACTTTATCTATTTGGAAATGCCTTATTAATTACTTCCAAATATGCATACCATGAAGAAAATATACTGTATTTCTTTAAATATATTTTAGCATTTCAGAACTTCTGAAAATGACCCTTTTACAATTAATCTCAAATTAGATTTTATTGTATCTTAAAATCCGAATGAGAGTGTTTTATTTAAAAATGAATGTTTCTTACACACATCATTATCTCAGCATTTATTCTGCATTTTTAGCTCTTTATTATCAATCTGTTGTTAATTAACATTTATTGAAACAGACATTTAGAGGAACAATGTAGTGGGCACATGTTCATTATAATTTTAAAATAATTTACTTGGTTTCTATTCTGATCCCTGTTTTCATTTAGCCATCATCTGAATATTATAGCATCATTCACATTTTTACTTCTTTTTAACCCTAACTTTTATGTTGTTATGTTAATTATAAACATTTATTTAAAACCAAACACTTCATTTGTTCATTTGTTTATTTTGATTCATTTCAATCAAAATATTTAAATTATATTAAGAATTCAACTAGAAGAAAACATTTAATCATCTATAACAGATGAAAATGGCTGTAATACAAAAAATTAACAATTTAAATAATCAGTTGAACTACATCCAGTTTTCTGTGCCTCTGAGTTTAGGCAGATTCAGAATATTTGAATAGAATTCTGGAAAGATGCAAATATATTCTAGTTGTGCTTTTAATTTGTGAATTCAAATAACCAGTCCCTCTTTTCTTGGATATTTTTAGCATGTCTTTTGTAGGAAAGCAGAACAGTTCTTTCTGGCTTATATACTTAGTACAAGTTGCCTTATTTTACGAGGTATTTGAATTGAAGAGAAGGAAGGTATGCATTAAAAACTCTGGTGAGATAGTACGGGTAAACTTTTCTTAAAACGACTCAAAATTAAAAGCACCTGAATTTGACAAGCTGTCCTGATGGAACCAGGGCCAAGTCAGAGCCTGTTCCATAGGAGCCGCAAAGAGAAATCGGGGTGACATTCACACACGTTTCCCAGCTTACTCCAGTTGAAACCCCGAAGCCCTGGAAGCCGGCTTGTGTACTGCCATTGTGTGTGTGTGTGTGTGTGTGTGTGTGTGTGTGTGTGTGTGTTTTAAAAGAGGGGCCACAGGGACGTACCAGGAAATTACAGGCTGCTTAGTTTTGATTCAGTTGTGGTTAAAATCTTCAGACACTGTTTTAAGAAATCAAACAGAGGAAGAGTGGGAACTTAGTTGAGAGGGACCCATGTGTTTTCAGGAAAGGAATAACTTGCCTCACTGACTGGAAGGAATTTTTTAAGGCTGGATTATCGAAATGAGGTTACCACCAACGAAACCGTTGGATCTACAGAACTACCGAATTCAACAGCTCAGGGCAGATAATAAACGCCTCCCTGCTTGGCAAATCCATAAAATAAAATAGCGCTTTCCTAATTGGGATGCTTTTAATTAATGAAAACTATTTCGGACTTCATGAAAAATGTGCAGAAACACATTTAAAATTGAACAGGACTTTACAATGCAAATAGCTACAGTTACAGTAGCTAATAATAATAATCAGCTACCATTATTGACTCATTGATGCTATACTAAGCTCTTTAAACATGCTTTATCATTTAACGTTTAAAATGAATTTATGAGGTACAGAGTATTATTCCCAGTTTGCAGATGGGGAAACTGAGGGTGCAAAAAGTTAGGTCATGTTCCCAAGACCGAATAGCTGCTCAGACGTGGAGCTGGAATTCAAACCCGAAACTGTCAGACTCTAAAGATCACGTTCCTGACCCCAGCATCCCTCCTCCCCAGTGTGTCTTAATGTCTGCACGCCACGGCACTCTCGGCTCCAAACTGGCAGAGCGTCTGCCCAGAGCTGTTTTCACTGTAAGAGCAAAGCTTTGCCCAGTGGTCACCAACAGCCTGCTGGTCCCACTAGTCAATTACATGCATACTGCGTCCTAAGGTTAGTGCAGAGACACGTCATGGAAAGTAACGAAGCTCACCACAGATAAAGACCACTGAGCAACCAACCACCAATTCCCGAGGCATCCTGACTTCATTTCCAGTCCTGGCCAGTGCCCAGAAATGACCTGGTCTCTGGGAGAATCTCTTAGAACTAGACTTCCTGAGATTATTCCAGACTTTCTTGCCCCTTCTCTCTGTCATTTTGGATGTTGAGGTAGAACAGCAATTTTCAACTCGTGTGCTACAAGAATTTTTAAAACATGCAGTGCATGACTATTTAGTCAAGGGCACTGGCCTCTTTCCCCTTAGACTGACCAATAATATAATGACACCAGCCAGCACAACAATGCCCACGTGATATGCATGAATCAAAATTATACCTATCTTTTGTCAGATTGACAAAAAATATTTTTAATATGCCACAGAATTTTAGTAGTTAGCATATGTGTGCCATGAAATGAGAAAGGTTGCAATTCACTGAGTTGGATAACTTGGCCGAACTGGTGCTAAAGCCTGTGAGTCACAGAGGCTCCTGCCGGAGGCAGACGGCACACCCACCGCCTCACGCCACGCAGCAGCGCTTGCTGAGCTCTGGCTCTGGGGGTGAGGACTGCGCCCTGAAGACCGCACAGCGGCACCCCAGGACGTTCTGCAGGGTTCTCTAGATGACATCATTTGGTCAACTGAGCCCAATAAAGCCCTAGGTTTATGTTTTCTGCACCACAGCAGCTCTCTAGAAGAGCAAGCTCCTAACTCAGTCCCATCCATTATTTTCTTTATTCAAATTATATTTTATTGATTTTGCTATCACAGTTGACCTGACTTTTTCCCCATTGCGCCCCTCCACCCAGCACCCCCCACTCCTTCAGGCAATCCCCCGACCATTGTTCACATCCATGGATATAAGTTCTTTGGCTCCTCCATTTCCTATGCTGTACTGCATATCCCCATAGCTATTCTGTAACTACCTATTTGTACTTCTTAATCCACTCACCTCTTCGCCTATTCCCCCACACCCCCCTCCCATCTGGCAACCATCAAAACACTCTCTGTATCCATGAGTCTGCCTCTGTTCTTCTTGTTTGCTTAGTTTGTTTTTTAGGTTCAGCCGTTGATAGATATGTGTTTGTTGTCATTTTATTGTTAATAGTTTTGATCTTTTTCTTAACTAAGTCCCTCTAACATTTCATATAATAATGTTTTGGTGATGATGAACTCCTTCAGCTTTTTCTTGTCTGGGAAGCTCTTTGTCTGTCCTTAGATTCTAAATGACAGCTTTGCTGGATAGAGTAATCTAGGTTGCAGGTCCTTGCTTTTCATTACTTTGAATATTCCTTGCCAATCGCTTCTAGCCTGCAAAGTTTCTTTTGAAAAATCAGCTGGCAGTCTTATGGGAATGCCTTTATAGGTGACTAACTGCTTTTCTCTTGCTACTTTTAAGATTCTCTCTTTATCTTTAACCTTTGGCATTTTAAGTATGATGTGTCTTGTAGTTGAGCCTTGATTGCTGTTGGCAGGTCAATGGGAGGGATTTACCTTGGCCAGTCAGCTGCAAGGACTGGCTATGACCACTGACCACCAACTTCTGCCCTCCATGGAGGATCAGCTGTGCAGGGGCAGGGTGGTGGTGCTCCAACGTGGTCTGTAGCTGCCTACTGGATACACAGGCTCTGGGGTTTCCCAGGTGGTGCAGGCCAAGGTCAGTCTTCACCTATGTTTTGCACAGGGACACCCTTCCTGGGCTATAAAGCAATCTGAGATGGCTGCTACTTGTGCTAGGCTTGGAGATTCCTAGGTGAAGCCAAGCAATGAATCTAGGCTGGCTGCTGCTAGTGCCAGGTCTGGGGCCACTTAGCCAGAGGTACTGGGGGCTGGGAGCTCACTGTGGGTGGCTGTTGCTTGTTTGATAGGACTTAGGAAATTGTGAAGCATGAGCCAAGACCAGTCATTCATATGGAAAAGTCTCTGTTAACAGCTTGGGTGGGCCTGTAAGTTGGGTAGAACAGAGTGTCTGGGGATCTCCAGGGTGAGGCAAACAGTGTTAGCCAGGTTGATGGAGTCTCAGATATGGCACCTGCCTGCCAGCTCTGTGGCTCTGTAGGGGGAGGGTTCAGAAAAGGGACAATGGCCTTTGCCTGCCTTTCTCTCTGGGAGAAAGCTGTCCCCCAGCTCTTGCATTGGTGCCAGACACTTCAGTTCCTCCCTGTGTGCCACTGGTGCCTTTTAAGTTGCTACCCCAGTGCTGGAGCTCAGAGGGAGTGAGTCTGAATAGGTGAGTCCATGTGTGGGTTCTTTAAGAGGAACTGCTTGGAACTCCAGAAGTTTTTTCCATTGACTCAATCCTGGCTGGTTTTTGCACCCAGAAGTTATGGGGACTTATCTTCCTGGCACTGGAACCCAGAGCCTGGTATGGGGCTGGGATTCCTCGCTCCCAAGATATCCCTCCTGAGTATTTGTCCACCACACATGGATATGGGACCAGCCCATTCTGTGTCTCCACCCCTCCTTCCATTCTGGATGAATGTGGTTTCTGTAATTCCACAATTGTCAGACTTCCATTCAACTCAATTTCTGATGGTTCCAAGTGATGGTTGTTCTATAATTTAGTTGTAATTTTGACATGGTTGTGCAAGGAAACAAGCCGTGTTTACCTGTGCCACCATCTTGACTGGAAGTCCCCTTTATATTTTTTATTTGTCAGGGAAGTGAGGAAGAGAACAGAGTGGAGGGGAAAGAATAAATATAAAATATAGAAAAGATAAAACAAAATGTTCATAATGCAATAAACCTATCAACAATTTGGTGTAGTTCTTTGTCCTTTCTGTGAATTTGTTTCTTTACAGAACTACAATCATTGTAAAAAAATTTATTAAAATAATTTTTACTTCTTGCAATGGATTTACATCTATTATTGAGCATTTTTGTTATTTCTGTATTTTTTTCATGAAAACAATCTTGTGAAGAATAACTTTATAGCATAGAACTCTCCATATTTTGAATAATTTCCCTAAAATAGATTTATAGAAATTGATTAATTGGCCCCCAAATGTTCCCATAACCTCATGTTTCCAGTGTAGGTTCTAGCACCATTCGGACCTCGCTCTCCATTGAAGTGAAAACAGCCCCTGGTCAAGTGAACTTGTAAGTCACTGTGTTAAGTGTTAAGACTTAACAGCACTTGAGCTTCTTACAGATGGGGAGCGTTGGGGACATAGGTCTGTTCAATCTGCCACCTTTCAGACTCATTCGACACCATGTATTTCTTTCAGCCCGTGCACTGTCCTTTCATCTGTGACTGGTAGACTAGATTGTGTACCAGACAGAGCCATATTTTGAACCAGAGCAGCACTCAGAAGACAGACCTAGCATCTCGTAAGCCACGTAACAACGGAATGGCTCAGTCACATAACCTCCTTGAGCGTGGTTTTCATCTGTATCCTTACTGATACTGTGTGGGGATCTCACGAGAGAACGTATAAAACACAAAACTACACGCGAACATGGAGCTGCACTGTTGACTAAAAGAATGAGATGAGGCGGAGCTGCTCACCCCTCGTTCTGCTGACCGTTGCCGCCATTCACCGCGAGGAGTAATGGCGGGTGCCCGTCACGGTATTTGAAGGCGCATCAGGACATTTGAATTTTGACATCAAGGAGCCATTTAGAAATAAAATACACTGTAAAACATTTGAAGTATCCAAATAATTAGGTTGCCCTGTTTCAGGCAGGGAGAATGTGTATCTTTGCCTTTAAAAGGTGAGAGTAGCAAGGTTAAAGATTCCAAATAGGTGTCACTTGGTACTCAGCTGAGTACGTGAACTGCTAACGGTGTTTTGGTTCTGCTGAGACGAGAGCCCCACGTCCGCTATGTAGCTGGACTGGTTAGGACATCTCTGCCTGCCCAAGGCCTTCTCACAGGAGGGGACTTCCAGGTGCTGTTTGTACACAATGCGTTTTAGGTGAAATGTCCTCTGCAATGAATTGGATTCTCCCTTCATGTGCCGGGGAGTATGTGTCCCCAAACAGGGTCCAAAGCGGGGCCTTTTGGATACATCCCTCCTAAATTTTTGTCTAAAATTGGCAGGAGTTGCCTCTGAGTCCTTTAAGTTGCTTGAGCAGATCACCACCGAATAAATAGGAACACACGTGCTGCGTTATCCAGACAGAAAAGAGGCCAAAGAGGAAGTCGGGACAAACAAATTTCAGTTTATGATTCAGGAGGGGCCAACTTTTGAATATTCAGCTAATCAGGTTCACTTTGCCCTTTCCTGCCCCCAAATCCTAAAACCTAAGCCCAAGTGGGGAGGGGCTTATTCAGAAAGAGAGAGAATAGAAGAACAGAGAAGAAGATGGGAGGTAATTT
The DNA here is from genome assembly GCA_028533065.1 of Trachops cirrhosus. Lineage (NCBI taxonomy): Eukaryota > Metazoa > Chordata > Mammalia > Chiroptera > Phyllostomidae > Trachops > Trachops cirrhosus. The sequence continues at coordinate 12,560,775 of CM052551.1, read as the reverse complement.
TTTTGTGCTTGGGGCTTGGTAGAAAAGGATATTTTGCCTTTGGACAAAGTAGAAGTCTAGAGGGCAAGCAGTCAATCACGGTCCAGAACCAGAGGGTCGAAGAGACTGGTTCAGCTAAG
>CM052551.1:12536595-12560156 GCA_028533065.1 Trachops cirrhosus | reverse complement strand
ACTGTCAGCCTTTTCCATTTCTGAGGCCAGCTTTCATCATTAGTATTTTTTTTAAGAAATATGTCCATTGTACTTGTGCTTTGAATATCCTACAAAGTTCTGTATTCACTTTTACACATTTTCAGATTTCCTTCCTGTCTGGTCACGTTCCTTTTCAATGACTGATGTCATTTACTTGTGCCCTCTCTTTCCTGCATCACGGTTGTCTGTGGTGTGTCTGTTGTACTGGTCTTTTCAAAGAACCAGCGTTTGTTTCATCAATCAAGTCCTTTTTACTTTTTATTTTATTTATTTTTTCATGTATCTTTATAATTTCCTTCTGCTTTCTTTGGGCTTATTTTGTATTTCATTTTGATCAAAACCTTATCTATTTTTGGTCTGTTTTGCTTCACTTAAGGGAATAGTGACTGCCCTCCTTCTGTTTCTTTGGCTACATCCTGATGCTTTCAGTGCATTCCATTCTAAGTCTTTTATTTTTATTGCCACCCTTTACTGTCAACTAATCTTACTGCATTAAGGTTAGTAAACAGGGAATGCATGTCACAACAAATGCTTTTTTAATTTCCTGGCTTACTGAGGGGCCTGGTGTACACATTCACTTTTTGTCAATATTCTGTATGTAGCATTTGACAATTTCTTATTATTCAATTCATTTAATGCTTCGAACAACCCAATGAAACAGGAATTCTTTTTACTCCTTAACTTTACAGATAAGGAAACCAAGGCATCAAAAGGTTAACTAACTTGTCCAAGTAGTAAGTGACAGAAGCCGCTTTTGAAACTAGTGGGTCTGAGTGGAAAAGGACTTTGAGAGCATTGCTCTGCTGTCTGCCTCCCGAGGTTCCTGGTAAGCAGTCTGATGTCAGTCTGATACTCTTTCCTTTGTAGATACTCTGGTTTTCTTTCTGGCAGCTATTAGAATTTTCTCTTCATAATTGGTAACACAAGGCTACGTCTAGCTGTGGCTTTGTTTGTTTTAACATTGTCTTCATGATATAAGAAATGATAACCTGGTTTCTGATCACATTCCGAGTAAAATCAAAATTCTTGATGCTGGTCCATGAAGACACTAAAGCTGTGGTTCTGGGCCCTGCTCGTCATCTCATTTCTTGTTCCCACCCAGCCTCCTCCCCCAACACACACTCACTCTTCGTTACGCACACGAGCCTTCTGGGTTTTCCTCACACACACTCCTTAACTCCACCACATTCCTCACTTCGGCTTCTCCTCCTAGACAGTCTGGCTCCCGCCTGCCTGCCTGGGGGTTTCCCTTGTCGCTCAGTGCCCAGTCTCTGATGGCTTGGTCTGAGGAAGCCGCTCTCTACTGTATCGCCTTATGTTGTTCTCTTGGCAACAACCACTCTTTCAAAAACACACCCCTTTGCTTTGTGCCTCACCTTTGTTCTCGGACTGGGAATGTAGTTCCACACCCGCAGGGACTCAACCGGTCCTGTTCGTTGTTGTATGCTTAGCACATACTACCTACACTGAATATTTATTTGTTGAAATAAATTACATTTTAAAATATTATTTCTCCTATTGATTTATCCTTATTATTATTAGATGGATGTTAGAATTTCTGGTTTTTCCTTCTTGTCTTTCAATTTTTCTTTCAATTTTATCATTTGGGGAATTCCAGCTTAACTTCCAACTAATTCATTCTTCAGTGCTATTGAAGTTTTGTCTCAAAAGCAATGTTTTTAATTTATAATTTCTCTAATTTCTTTTTATAACTACCTGTTATTGTTCTTATATCATGCATATAACACATTCCTTTATCTCTCTGAATATTAAAGTATTTAAAGTTCTTTTCAGATATATCATTTCTGGTACCTCCAGTACGCACTTGTATGTCTGTTGACTGCTTTAATTTTCTAACCAATTAGGTAATGAGCACACTCACGTTTGCCTTCAATTGCCCTGTAAGGTTTTTGGGAGACCAATAATTTCATACATCAATAAAACTGTAAAAGCTTAAAAACCTGATACAGCTTGTAGCATCATCATTTTATTTATCTTAGTCTTCCTTATACTATTCCACTTAAGGGAATAAACTCAAAGCAGCAAACATTTATTAGCCATCTACAATATTCCAGCACCAAGGGAGCTCAGTGCCTCACACATAGAAGGCACCAAATAATAGTTACATGCTGGCTGAATAAATGCTCAGCAATAATAGGGTGGAAAAGTGGAAGTGTGAGAGGAGTGGGTTGGGATTTTACAGGATAAGATGTTAGAGTTTCACATGTCAGAGATGGAACAGTTTTTTTAAAAATATATTTTATTGATTATGCTATTACAGTTGTCCCATTTTTTCTCTCCTTTATTCCCCTCTACACTGTACCCCCCCTTCCACCAGCATTCCTGCACCTTAGTTCATGTCCATAGGTCATACATACAAGTTCTTTGGCTTCTTTATTTCCCATACTGTTCTTAACCTCCCCCTGTCTATTTTGTACCTACCATTTATGCTTCTTATTCCCTGTACCTTTTCCCCATTTCTCCCCCTTCCCCCTTCCTGCTGATAACCCTCCACTTGATCTCCATTTCTGTGATTCTGTTCCTGTTCTAGTTGTTTGTTTAGTCCATTTTTATTTTGGTTTCTAGTTTTTTAGGTTCAGTTGTGAGTTTTTTGTCATTTTACTGTTCATATCTTTGACCTTCTTTTTCTTAGATAAGTCCCTTTAACATTTCATATAATAAAGCCTTGGTGATGATGAACTCCTTTAACTTGACCTTATCTGAGAAGCACTTTATCTGCCCTTCCATTCTAAGTGAAAACTTTGCTGGATAGAGTCATCTTAGATGTAGGTTCTTGCCTTTCATGACTTAGAATACTTCTTTCCAGCCCCTTCTTGCCTGCAAGGTGTCTTGAGAAATCAGCTGACAGTCTAATCTGATGGGAACTCCTTTGTAGGTTAACTGCCTCCTTTTTTCTCTTGCTGCTTCTAGGGTTCTCTCCTTCTCTTTAATCTTGGGTAACTTAATTATGATGTGATTTGGTGTGTGCTTCATTGGGTCCAACTTCTTTGGGGCTCTCTGAGCTTCCTGGACTTCCTGGAAGTCTATTTCCTTTGCCAGATTGGGGAATTTCGCGTTCATTATTTTTTCAAATAAGTTTTCAATTTCTTAGTCTTCCTCTTCTCCTTCTGGCACCCCTATGATTCGAATATTGGAACATTTAAGCTTGTCCCAGAAGTTCCTAAGCCTCTCCTCATTTTTTTTGAATTCTTGTTTCTTCATCCTGTTCTGGGTGAATGTTTCTTTCTTCCTTCTGCTCCAAACCATTGATAAGAATGCGGTTTCCTTCCCTTCACTATTGGTTCCCTGTACATTTTCCTTTATTTCACTTTTCATAGCCTTCACTTTTTCCTCTGTTTTGCAACCATACTCAACCAATTCTGTGAGCATCCTTATTACCAGTGTTTTGAACTCTGCATCTGATAGGTTGGCTCTCGCTTCATTGCTTAGTTGTATTTTTTCTGGGGCTTTAATCTGTTCTTTCATTTGGGCCACATTTTTTTTGTCTTGGCGCACCAGTTAGTAAGGGGCTGAGCCTTAGGTGTTCACCAGGGTGGGGCAACCCATGTTGCTTTGTTGTGATGCTATGCATGGGAGAGGGGTCTAAGAGAGAACAACGGCGCTTGCTGGGCCCTCACCAGGCTTTCGTTCACTTCCCCTGCTACCCACAAGCAAATTGGGCCCTTTTGTTGATAACTCCGGGGTGGGTGGGTTTGTGTACGTTTTAGGATCCCGTGGGTCTCTCTAACAAACTCTCCTGTGACACTGGGAGTTTCTCCTGCTGCCTCAACCCCCACAAGTGTTTTCAGTCAGAGGTTTGAGGCTTTATTGCCAGGCACTGGAGCCCTGGGTTGTGCACTCTGTCTCGCTCCCCAGTTGTTCCTCCTGGCTTATCCGCACGCGAATGTGGGACCACCCACCCCACCAGCCGCCACCTTGCCTCGGGTCCTCTCCACCCAGCTGCCCATCTTTGCCCCTCCTACTGGTCTGGATGAATGTTTTTTTCTTTAATTCCTTGGTTGTTGGACTTCCTTACAGTTGGATTTTCTGTCAGTTCTGGTTGTTTCTTGTTTTAAAATTTGATGTTGTCCTTCTTTTGGTTGTGCGAGGAGGCACAGTGTGTCTACCTACGCCTCCATCTTGGCCAGAAAAGATGGAACAGTTTTGAATGGTCTTTTGTGATTGGAGTGGGTCCAAGAGCTGGATGAAAAATAGAGAGTAGAGGCGTGAGTCACTTTTCTGAACGTAAGGAGCTGACAGAAGGTGAAGGGTGAGACTATTTTGTTATCAGTCTACAGCAGTAGTTCTCAACAGAGGGTGATTTGCCTCCCGAAGTCATTTGGCAATGTCTAGAGATATTTTGGTTATCACAATTGGAGGGGTTCTCCTGGCATCAAATAAGTAGAGGCCAGGGATGCTGCTACAGTTTCTATACTGCACAAAATAGCCCCACGACATAACGCCGTAGTCCAGAATGTCTTCAGTTCGAAGGCGGAGAAACCCTGTGGAGGGATGTGAAATCACAGAGGGCGACTGTGGGATTTAAGGGGAAGGGAAAGGCTGTATGTTAGGTGCTTATCTTAATTATACTTCAACTTCTTTGGTTTTCCAGGCACATTGAACAAGGCTTGTAATCTTTCTAACCTCACTCTCCGTGTGCGGCAGACTATTCCCCTTTACTGACTTCACCTTTTCTGTCTTAGAGGAAGATTGAGGATTGACCTAACCCTAGTTCTTCCCACTCAGTAACCTGGGGCCTGAGCCAGCCACCTAACCTCACTCACCCTGGTTTCTCTCTCTGTGACATGGAAATCACTGTCTGCCCCAGCCACAGCATTGCTGTGGGGCTTAAATGAGATCACGTACGTGAAGACGCGGCACACGGCGCTGGGCGTGTGGCTGGCATTCAGTAAACAGTTATTGAACCTGAAGGTGTGTAAGCATTCTTGTTTTTTAAGAGAAAGAGTAAATCATTAAGAAAAAACATGTTGTCATTTTGATCTCTATCATAGTGAATTTTCTTGTTTGCCATTTGTGTTTTGTTATCCTAATATGTGTCGTGCCCACTTTAATGCGGGGATTGCAGGCATCTTTCTTTGGTAATGACACTGCCACTTCCTGTGAACACTGCACTGTATTGGTGGAAACTGCCACGTTTTTACTGAGAATGGTGGAAATACATGAATATCGATGCAGAGCTGACCATTACACCACTTCATCCCAACGCTTTGCCTCAACAGGTTGTGGCAACGGAAAAAGACCTCGTGCCACCCAGTCTGGTGGAGCCGCCGCCCAGGGCAGACGGGTTGGACCACAGAGTCGCAGCTCACATTGTGTCCATCCTGCCCTCGCTCTGTCTCACGGAGAGTGAGAGAAAGGTCAGATGGCGTGCGGGGGCCAGAGTGCTTGCGTGCTGCGAAAAAGTACGTGTTCTCTCTTTAAAGCGATACTATCTCATTTGAACAGAATCTCCATAAAATATTTTTATGTGAAGAAGAAAGCAAAAGCAAAGCAGAGTCTGAAGGCCCGCTGCTGCTGAACTACCACGACGCGCTTGCCCGTAAGAAGTACGCGCTGAAGGTAATGATGACCCGTCACCTTGAGGGTAGCTGACAGGAGAAAGCCCGCTTGCAATTGTCCAGTTAAAGAAATCTTAATCTGATAGCTTTACCATCGCTAGCGAAAACACTGCACAGAATGAATACCTAGTTGCAGAGTGAGACCTCAGAAAATGGAAAGGGATAAGGGAGAAATTAATGTCATCAAAGAAAACTTCCCTAATGATAGTGGTCCAATAAACCATTAAATTGATTGTGACTATACAACCTTTTCATTAAAACTTTATAGCAGTTTTCTTTAAATATCTGCTAATATGAAAAAACTAGTGGAGGCCACAAAAGACTCTCAGAAGGGAGAGATGAATATATATGAGACTCTGGCAGTTTGTCACTGTAAATGAAGAATCTGTCATTTCTGTGCACCAGGAACCTCTGGCAAAGTGAGAACTAGCTTTTTTGACCCTCAGCAAAATACCAATAGTTTGTCTTCCCCAATTACCCATGATTTCCCCTGTTCCCAAATAACGAGAGGGCAGGTATTATGTTTTGCCTGCTCCATATGCATGAGGCACTTGACAGCTGACTTGAATGTCTTCCGTCATGCTGCTCTTTTTCATCAGGACCAAAAGGATTTTGACCCGGTTCAAATTGAGCAGGAGATGCAGGCCAGGCTGCCACTGTGGGAATTCCTTGAGTTACCTCTGCCCCCACCATGGAACAGCATTAAACGTCTGGCTGCAATTCATGAGCTCATGCACTTTTGTACAAACGGTGAGTACATTGCTTGGCCTTAGTGCACATTCATTCATTTATGGTCCCGTGTGCCCCTTGAGATTACACCGAAGAGTATTTTGATGGTTGAAAGACCTTTTGGAGGCTGAGGGTGGAGGGTATTTTGATTGACTACAATTTTCTTATCTTGAATAATGCTATTAGCCATACTGTGAAAGCCACAATGCTTAACCTTCAACTTGCTGTACTGGGTGTTCTCTCCACTGTGCTTCCCGCTCCCCATCCCCCGGTGCCATACCCCCTCACTGACGTCATTGGTGATGAGGTGGTAACCCTCCCCTGGTTAGGGGCGTAGATGAATTAGAGAGCCCCCTGCCGGTGTGGTGCTCAGAATGTGTTGAGTCCAGGTAAGCTCTCACAACAGGAAGGGCCATTTTAAGCTCTTAGAGGACAGAGCAAAGAAGTGCCATTAAGAATATTAAAATCAGCTTCTCATTGCAGAGTTCCCTGGAATTTTATGTTCTAGACAGTCATTCCCTAGAACAAATTCTATTTGCACTTGAGGCAGTAGGCAGATGCATTTCTACTTATAGGAAGGAATAAGAAATTACACAGACATCTTTGTCTGACAGGAAAGTATTTGGCCTAGAAAAGAAAATAGCATGTACAGATTCTTCCTTCTCATTTCTTTTCCAACTCTAAGCAAATTACAAGATATTTTATATGGATTTAAATGATTAGTTGTTAATACCTACCTCCTACTCCTATACCTTAGACTTCTGAAGTTCAACAACTAAATCTTTTCTCTGAGGCTCAGGCACCTATGACAAAGCCTAATACATAGAAAACAAAAATGAATGAGCAAGTGAGGGAGTGGATGGATAGTTCCACTTATGGGTAAAGGAATAAATATGCAAATGAACAGAGCTCACAGAAAGCTGATGACCTTTGAAGTGCAATTATGGGAAGTGCAGCACCAGCCAAGTAGATGGAAAGAGGCCTTTTCTGAGTCTCCATGGAGAGGAAAGCCATTGAACACACAGCATATGTTAGACACAAGTGAGTGATTTTTCGGTTTTAAATTACAATAGCAGCAAGGATGCTTTTGTTCAAAAAGGCTAAGTTTTAACCATGTTCGACCAATAGGGTACCCTGGAAATTCCATGTGAATTCCTCTGGACACATAATGTTTATTAAGCTATGAAGCAGTTCGGGAGCATTATCTTGACAAATTACATCCCGATTGTGTAGCGGTGTTATTATTGGGCACCTCGGTTGTAGAATTGCGGAGCCCATGTTGGTCAGGGCAATGCCCGTCCTGGCGTGACTCCCTCGTCCTTCTGGTGGGCACACCCCTGGCTGCCCCCATCAGCCTGTCTCTGTCCCAGGCGGTGAGACGAGCACACCTAGCAGCGCGGGTCCTGCTTTCTTACAGAGCCCTTGAGCTGGAACGAAGTAGAAAGAGCCTTCAAAGTGTTTACTTTTGAGAGCCTGAAACTCTCTGAGGTGGATGAAGAAGGGCAACTAAAGCCTTCTAGGAAAATGCATGGGACCGATTCGGAGACGATCAGCATACCCTGGGACAACCCTGCCAGGTTTGCCAAGCAAATCAGGCAGCAGTGCGTGGCAAAGCCGAGCAGCGGGGAGGCCGGATGCCGAGCAGGTACGCCGCCTGGGGGGAACGAAAGGCATTCTTGTGTCTTGTGCTTGTCGGTATTTCCAGTATTGTAGCTCATGAATCCTCGTTACACTGATTAGATCCTACTGAAGCCAAAGACAGAACTTTATTTATGGATCAGAGTTTGTCAACATCTGCTCGAGATAATGAGATCAACAAAGACCCTTCAGATCCTGGTCAGCCCGATGCTGACAATACGAAGATTTCTGACGCAGACAATGAGAAACCCTTAGACACTGAGAACAGAGAGCCGTCAGAGCAGCAGGCGTCCAGCTTGGAGACCCAGCCACCAACGGACTCTCTGGGTGAGCGACCGTGTGTGCGCGTGTGCAGACGCTGTGAAGTATGGGTTATGAGCCAAAAAAGCGATTCAAGAGGCATTATTTAAATTCCTATTTCTATTGAAAAATTGCTTAGTGTGTAAGTTATTTGGGTAATTAACTTCGTTACTGACTGCTGCTATTCAGTAAATCCTCTATTTCAACCCTTGTTTTTCAAAATACCCTAAAGCCTCTTAGTCCACTCTTACTTTAGTAAATGTAGTACATTTTTAATTACTTAAACATGTAATTATGAATTATATAATTACAACTTATTTAAACATAATCAAAACTTTTACCATTAGTATTTCTCAGGTTACTGTGATTATGTGAAAAATTTGTTTGAGAGCCACTTGCAAGAACACGACAAACTGCCCAGCACTTTATTCAGAATCACTGCTCCATGAACGCTGATTCCTTCCCTCTCCTCCTTATGGCTCGGGTCATTGCCCTCATTCTAGAATATACCATCATGAACATGGTCATATGTGGGGGTATGGAAGTATAGAAAATACTGGGCTACATTTTTATTCAGCTACTGTACAGAGAGCTGTCAGATTAATGACTTCAAATGCAGCCCCATTATTTTCCTGTTCGTATGGTGCAGTGGCTCCCTACGCCCTGCAGAACCGAACCCAGCTCCTCAGGCTGCTGTGCTCTCTTCTCCCATGGCACCACACTACTCCCCCAAAACCCTTCCCACTTTTTCCCTTTTGCTCATTTCCCTTTTGCTCACTCATCCCATGCTCTAGTCAAACAGAATTTAGGCCCTATTTTCTCTACACAGCCTGATTTTTTCAATTTTGGGGTCTTTTCCTCACAAGACCCTCCACCTACAGTTCTCTTTTGATTACGTTTAGGTTTCAACAGCACCTCCCTGAAGCTTTGTTGGATGTGTCCACCTGGAAATGCCTCCTTAGCATTGCCATGGTCACAGTTAGTCTGTGACTTCTCTATGGCATCAGTTGTCACTTCCTACCATGTATTACAGTTATTCATGGGCCTGCACTCAAGCCTCTGTAACACTGTCGCTTCTTAGAGGTCATAAGTAAGTTTATCTTGAAAATATTAACCAGCCCTGGCCAGTGTGGCTCAGTTGGTTGGAGCATCATCCCATAGACCAGGAGATCACAAATTCATTTCCTTTTCAGGGCATGTGCCTGGGTTGTGGGTTTTGTCCCTGGTCGGAAAAAGTGCAGGATGCAAACAATCTATCTCTATCTCTCTCTCTGTCTCTCTCTGTCTCTCTCTCTCTCCCCCGCTCTCCTCCTCTCCCCCTCCCCCTCCTCCCCCTTCCTTTCTCTCAGGGATAAAAAAAATTAACCATATACTAGAACATAAACAAAGTCTCAGCAAATTTTCACAGGATCAAAACTGCACAATATATCCTGAGACCACAGTAAAATTATGGAGGACATTAGTTACAAAAAAATGAGAAAATCCCCAAATTTTTAAATTAAGACATGTACTTCTCTATAACACCTATGTTAAAGAAAAAGTCACAATAGAAATTAGGAAATATTTTGAACTGAATGATAATTAAAATACTGAATATCAAAATTTGTATAATGCAGCTATACTCAGAGATTTAAATAAATATATTTTAATGATATATTTAAATGAATACATTTTAAAAAGATAGCTAAAAATTAATTAGCTAAACATTAAACATCAACCTCAAATAGTTAACAATTAAAATAAATTCAAATAAAGTAAAAGGAAGAAAATAAATCCATGACATAGAAAATATAGATGCAATAAGGAAGTACAAAAACCACACAAGTTTGGTTCTTTGAAAAGACTTAAAATTGATAAATATTTTATAAAAGGCTGATCACAAAAAAGAGAAGCGTGAATAATCATACTAGGAATAAAACTCTAACAGGAATAAAGAAACTGACTTCCCTTTGATCCTACAGAAGTTTAAACAGTAAGAGGTATGAACAACCTGACTCCACTAAATCTGTAAGTGAAATGAGAATGTTACTAGAAAAGTATATCTTACCTCGAATGACTCAGGAAGAAATAGGAAATGTGAATAGTCTTGTTACCATTTAAATAAGTTAAATCAACAATTTAAAATGTTCTCAAATAGGACATGCCAAACCCAAATGAGCTCATTTACTAGTAATAAAACTTAAAAAAATAATTTTAATTGTAATGAAAATAATTCCAGGAAATAAAAAGAGGTATCCTCCCCTACTTTTTTTTTATGAAGCTAGCATCAACCTTATAATAAAATCATTCAGGATGGTACAACAACAATAAAAAAAATCAAACTTATTCATGAACATAAATGCAAAAATCCCCAATAGAATGTAGACAGAGTGATCCGACAAAATGATAGTGCCACCTCACAAACAATTTTTGTATTTATAATGGGAATAGAAGAAAAAACATACATTGTAAAAGTATATAATTTGTCAATATAACTTACTAATTAGCACATTAATGAGAAAAATAACAATCATGTCAATAAATGCAGGAAAAGCACTTAAAATTCTATAGTAATTTATGAAAAAAATTTTAGCAAACTAGCAAAAGAAGGAAAATTACATTTTAAAGGGTTTTTTAAATTACAACAAACATTATATATCAAGATGAAAAGTTGAGAGATTTTTCTTGAGATCAGGGGCTATCCGTAATAAACACATGTATTTAATATGACATTGGAGATGCTAGCCAACTCAGTAAAGCAAGAAAAAGAGATAAAAGTATAAATACTGTGTTTGTAGAAAACCCAAAATAATCCACACACAAAAAATCAGGATCCACGTGAAAACTTACTGAGGGAGCTGTGGTTGTGGAAGGGCACACGTAGGACATCTGGCGTGCTGGGACACTCTTCATGCTGGTTCTTCTCCTGAATGTTTATGTTCTGTACACTCTTCTGTGCGTGTTATTTTTTTAAAAATTTTTAAGCATTAAAAAAGTAAGTGGTTAGTGCCCCAAGAGAGCAGGTGTTAGGTCAGTGTTGACTGAATGGTGAGCCTCACATGCTCATTTACCTAGATGAGCGTAGAAGAGGAAGTCATCGATGGAGTAAAATTGGGGAAATCTGCTTGAATATTGCTCTGCTATATTCTGAGCACTATGCTAAGGTATTTTACATCCGCTAACTAATACTTTATACAAACATCCAGCCTATGAGGAAAGATACTATTATCCCAGAACTATTATACTAGTTCTAGAGACAAGGAAATGAAGCCACAGAGGGGTTAAGTAACTTGTTCAACCGTTTGGAAGTCAGGATTCCAACAGAGGGCTGATTCCAAACCAAAGCTTTCTTCGCAGTGACTTACGATTTCCTCGGTTCCGGAAATTCCTTGTGATACACCTGATGGTTTGCCGTGTTCATAGTCTCTTCTTCATGCTGATGCTGGTCCTGATTTTGTTACCTTGGGGTCTTCCTTCCGTTCTTCCCATCAGGGTTGATTCCCTATTTCTCCTTTCTAAGTATGCTTATCCGTTAGCCCAGCTCACGAAAAAATTAAGCCAAACAAGTTAATCAGGGATGTTATGGCATTAGTTCATCCTAGGGGAATATAAGCATATGGCAAATAAGTCACTTTGAATTAATGTGAACCAGAGTAAGCCAGGAGAGATATAAGACCTGAGGTTTTTTTCTTTGTTTTGTGTGTTTATTTGTTTTGCTTTGCTTTTTTACCCTTTTGGAGCAACTGGTACGTGATTTTCTTCAGGCAACTTTTGCCACCTGGTGGTCAAACCACAGAAATTGGCATTCCGGATCCTGGTGGAAAGTAGATAGTTACAACAACTTCTTAAAGTATTGGGGCTGAAAATTATCAGTGTATCTGGAGCCTGAGAGATCTTGAGAGCTGAACCCACGACTTGTAAGGGACTCTACATGGTATATGTTGGCCCACCTCAAGGAACTGTTACATTTGAATGGGGGAGGGCAGTGGAAGCTTAGTGCCTCTTTGTGGCTGTTGTGTATGAGAATTTTTCATTGTTGTGATCCTGCATTTTTCCCTCAACTATGAATCACACTCCCAAAGCAGCCACTTTAAATCTTTTTAAACACAGCAGAAATTGTTCATGTATTTCCTGCACAACTATCTTAGCATCAAATACTTATAAAAGCCTGTTCCTGGACATGAAGGGCTGAATATTTGTGCTTTTCTTAACCAAACACTGGATTTCCATCTGAGACTGTTTTTGAACTTGACAGGGCCTATTGGATATTTATGAAAAACCTGGGAGTTGATAACCGTGAGGCTATAGGTTTAGATGTGCCCTTTATGCTTGTTGGGTGTTTTTTTAATAAAGTAACTGCTTTGCAGAGGGATCTTGTTATCTCTAAAGTAAAACAGATTAGGAAAGCTGTTTTTCAAAGGGATGGGAACGCATCCATTTCCAGATGTGTCAAAAACTACTGAATCACACTGTCAAAGGGTTATGCAATTGAAGGCAGAAATCAAAAAGAAAGAAAAAATGATTTTTGTTCTACTATTAAATAAAGAGTTCAGATTAGCTTGAGAATGTTCTTTCATTTGACAAAATAACTGATGCAGTTTTTTTAAGAACATATTTTCTAAACTCAAGACTTTTTCTGCTGGATCCTTAATCACAGAAGGGAATATCGAATCTCCCGGAAATCTGGCAGACCGCAGAATAGAATAATTTTTATTCCACGGATTTCATATCAATTGCTTCAAGGACACATGGGACATCATGGTCTAGTTAGAGTTATAGTTGGCCTGAGTTTTCTCCCGAGTGGAAATCTTTAAATAAATACTGAACTGAACTGACTTTGCAGTTTACTCCAACCCAGAATGGAACATTCGTTCTGTCACCTTCAGTGGCCCAGGGCAGAGTGGAGCTCGTAGGAAAATGTAAGTAGCTGTGCTCTTAACAGAAAGAAAAACATTGTCGCCTCTTCCTTAGACATAATGACTCCCTCTGGAAGCCCAGCTACAGTTCTTTTTGCCACAGATCTTATGCCTACCCCAAAATAAGCTGTTGTTGTAGGGTTTCTTCCACACTTCTGTTCACTCTGCATACATTTCCAGTTTCAATATATGATATAGATTCAATTCAATTACATATATATGAATATGAATATATTTACTGAGTTCCTACCATGTGCTGGGCACTCAGGGTACAGGTAGGGAGAATATGACAAAGTTGTTATTCTCTAGGAATTCCCATGGGAGATGCCAAGACAGACATAAACAGATAGCACCAGGCAATGATGAATGTTATGATTAAAAATAAAGCAAGGTACGAGGCCGAGGCTTTTGAGGAGGCAACATTGGGCAGCAACATGAATGAAGTAAGAGTTTGAAACAGATGAATATTTCAAAGCAAAACATGCCTGACAGAGAAAAGCAAGTGCAAAACCCTCCAGACACAGAGAGCAGGCCAGTGAGTCTGGCGTGGGATGAGCAAGAGGGAGGGGAGGGAGATGCGTTTGGAGAGAGAAGCTGGAGCCCGCTCATAAATTACTTTACGAATTTTCTATTATTGTGAGGGTGATAAAAAGTCAAGCTGGCTCAGTGATTCAGCAGCACCACAAACATCTCACAAGATGAATCTCACTATTCCATTTCTTTAGTCAAATTTGGAATAGGCTACAAATTCCATCCCTGTATTAGAGATTCACAATCACAAGAGCATATCACAATTCTGAGATGCTCACAGTAAAGATGCTTGTTTATCCATGTTTAACTAGTTCATCGTGGAACTCTTTTTTTCGATGTAACATTTGTAACTGCAGGAATTACGGAAGCATGGTGATGCCGAGATCAACAGCATGAATCTGTTCTTTCTCTGCCCATTTATAGAGCTTTTTGCTGCATAGCCAAGGATCACATCTCAATCCCAGCCATCATGTAAGGACCCTCTCTGGGCACAAGGAGAGCTAGTGTCCGTGACTCTGATAGTCCATGGCATGGTTCCGTGGAGTCCAGCTACCCATTCACTTACTCATGTAACTGACCTTTGTTAAACTCCATCTGTAAATCTGCAGGTGCTCATTAAAAGGTTTTTACATTCATAAACGACTAATGAACAGAAGAAGAGGTTGCAGGTCAGGGGAACCTGTACTGCTTCCTAACTGGGGGTGCATTTACCTGGTAGTTCTCCTTTCCATACACCCCGTGCCCCGACATAATCTGTCACTCACGGGGTACGACGCACCGAAGTTTGAAAGGGCTTTGTGATGATTGTCAGCATGACAAGACACACGGTGTGTACTAAGCAGTCAGTATCATTTAATCAGCAAATATTTGCAACTTGTAAAGGCAAAGGTACACAGACATGAGTGATACAGTCTGAAGTCAGCATATCTTTTGTGATTCAGGAACATATATATGGGAAGCTGGGTTCTTTTCAAAAGGTTTAGTATAACTTTTCTAGATAGACACTGATTTAGAGTTATTGACACAAACACCCTCTTGGAGGCATGAAACATGCCTTTCAGGAATTACCTTTTCAGCACAGAAACATAGATCATGTGAGCAGCAAAAAGGCACAGCACTGACAAAGGCAAGAACAAAGCCCAAACCAACTGGATGTTGGTGTCTTTGATTTACAGAGCAGACCACGAACAATGAGATCAAAGATGAAACAGTCACAAAGGCTGATTTTCTTGAAAAGGTAAGAAATTATTTTCCTAAAAGTGTAGAGACAAGTAAGCTCATAGGAGAAAACCGTGACCCAGAATAAGAAACATATATTTAAAAAAAAAAGATGCTTGGCAGGAGAATGCAGATGCCAGAGAAGGAGAGAGATCACGCAGACAGCCCAGACCAGCTGCAGCTGGAGAGAAAGGAGTTAACTTCCAAGCTCCATGCTCCTCTCTAGACAATGTGGCTTGGCAGCCTCACAAACACCTGCTGGCCATACAGCCGTGCACGACGAATACTGTCTTGAAGTGAGTTCAGAAAACCTGCCTGTAATTGCTAACAGGACTCCGAAGAGTATAACCTAACAATAAAAATATTTAGATTATGTTGCCCATAAAAAAAAAAGTCAAAGGCATACTCTTTCTGGCAGCAGGTCTCCTAAAATGTTGCCATATGGAATTATACATATGCAGATTTCCCCAATTAGGTGGAGTGCATGCTGGTTAGTTGATGAAGTCCAAGAGGGCTCCGTCCACAAACTAAGGCTGAAACGGCATTCCTGTGATTTTTCAGAAACCCAAGAAGACGGCTGTGGAAGCAGAGCTGGAGGACATACAGAAAACGCAGCAGCGCAGTTTGATGGACTGGAGCTTCACGGAGCACTTCAAACAGAAAGTGCTGCTGCAGGTGTGGATGGGCTGCGGGTCAGTGCGGTTCTCCCTGAGTCACCCCGCGTCTCCTTCGGATCCAGGTTCCCCTTTACTTCCGCAGTGAGACGCGTTGATCCTCAGATCGAGCTGCACATGCCCAGGAAACCTCCAAAGTAGTTTAAAATGTCCTTTCCAAAAGGATGTCTTTATCAAATATTTGAAGAAAAAGAGAAATGTGCGTGACGGATGCACATATTTTCTTTAGGAAAAAAAAAGTAAGGCGTTCTTGGGAAACAGCCTCATTTCCCCCGTATCGCCTGTCAGTTCTGTTCAGCTCTCACTGTCTTTCAGAGCCTGTTCTGATTCAGTTAACAGGGCAGCGGAACCCGCCATAGCAAACAT
Source organism: Trachops cirrhosus (assembly GCA_028533065.1). Classification (NCBI taxonomy): domain Eukaryota; kingdom Metazoa; phylum Chordata; class Mammalia; order Chiroptera; family Phyllostomidae; genus Trachops; species Trachops cirrhosus. Next base: position 12,544,205 of record CM052551.1, on the reverse strand, counting down.
TTATTGAGCACCTACTACATGCTAAACAATAGTTAATAAGTATTCCAGCTCATTTAATCCTCTCAACAATTCCGTGAAGTGGAAACTGTCTAAGAGGTAGGGAACTGCTGAGGCACCTTGACCAGTAGTAACTCGTCCAAGGTCACGTGGCTGGTGAGTGCGAGAAGCAGGATGTGAACCCGAGAAGCCTGGCGCTGACCTTGTGTGCCTAGGCCCTGTGTTAACAGTAACCCCGCGGCTAACTCCTTTGGCTGCTTTTATGTTTTACACACAAACCCGTACTCTTGTTTGTTGTCTGTTTAATTTCAATTTTACTTTTATCACAGTTTTACATCCACATACTTTTAAAGCCAGAAAGAATCCTATGAAAGAATCCTATGAAAAATAGCAGGTCCCTCCCACTTCCACACCTACATTCCCAGACATAAAAATCTTCAAGCTATTTACCTTTTTCTTTTGCTACTTCACTCAGCTATCTCTAAATAGCAAGTGTACTTTGTTTAGTTTCAGTTTTAGTTCAGGGCATTAGCATCAGCTGACTCCCTGTTGGAAGGACAGCTCTGCCCACCCCTGCCCCCACCCCCACCCGTGCACACTCTGTCAGAGGCCCCTGCGTGAACACTGGCACTTTTCTCGTCTTCCTCTGGCACCGCTAACTCGGCCATAGTTTTTGGTTGGCTCTATATCAGTATTTACTGTATTTCAACTGTGTGTTTGTTATTTACAGTTGAACTGGGTAGATCTGTATGATTACTGCATTTCCTTTTCTGACACAATTTCTATTTTTCCTGGAGTTCATTTTCCCTTTTTTTTCCATTTGTTTACTATGCATTTATCACTACTCATCCCCAAACCCTCTACCAAAGAGTAAATCTCCTTTAATACATTCAAACCTAACAAGTATTCTGTCAGTTTTACTGTCTAAGCGATATCTCTCCCATATGCTCTGAACTCCTGCTCGCCCTCCAGGCCTGCCGCGCAGCTGTGCTCTGGGGGCCGCCTTCACTGTGCCGTCCCCGCCCCATCCTTTGCCTCTCTTTCCAGCTACATGCTCTGTTTCCTGCATCCCAAGTTGTCTTCTCTCTTGGGTTACTTTCTTTCTAGGGGACCACCTCTTCCGGTTGCTTCTTTACTTAACATACACACATAGGAGGTAAATTACTGGGGCATTGGGTGTTTGAAAACAATTCTACCCTTACATTTGACTGACAGTTTGGCGTTATGTAAAATGCTAAGATAAAAAGCATTTTCCCTCAAAACTTTGTTGCTAGCCCTCAATGGTACTCTAGCTTCCTGAATTCTCCTTCAAAAAATTCAGTGAAATTCTGATCCCATATCAGTGGTTTGAGTCTGTTGTTTTCCTTCTCTGTGGAGGGTTTTAAGATCGTCTCTGTTCCAGTGGTCTAGCTGTCCTGTTGTTGTTCCTTGGTATGGTTCTATGCCCAAGTCGTGAGCCCAGTACAGTCTCGAAACTCGTGTCTTCACATTCTGGAAAGTGTTCTGTAATCCTTTCTTTGACAGTCTTTCCCCCTTCATTTTTTCTATTCTTTCTTCCTGTAACTACTGTGATTCTGGTGTTGGACTTCATGAACTTAACTTGCAATTTCATTATCTTTCCCTGCCTAGTTTCCAACACTTTGTCTTTCTGTTCTGGGGATGTGGCTCAGCTTTCTTTCATCTAGGTCTCCTACTAAGTCTCCCAGTTATGGTACCATCATTTTAATTTTCTAAAGTTCTATTTATAATTTTATATTACCTTTTTATAGCATCCTGTTCACGTTCCCTAAAACTGTAGCTCCTCTTATCTCTAGGAGGATATTAAAGTCCTTTGAAGTCTTAGTGTTTTCTTCCTGCATTGTCTCATTTTCCTCAAGTTTTTTTTGTTTTGGATTTATCTTTTGTCTCTACTTTTCATATTAGAGAGCAATATCCCATGATTTCTGCCTCTTTGTTCGTATTAATAATGAGACATTAAGAGATGATAGGAAGTGCTGCCTGAGGTTGGGGGTGAGTTGTCAAGAACTGGACTTCACTGTTGGAGGTTGGGTCACATGGTTCCCCGAGAGACCCATCAATATAAAAAAGTACTAAAAAATCTGATCGACAATTTTTATATCGATTGTGTATTGAAATGATATTTTAAAATGTGTCTACTGTAAAATTTAATATTACACGTGGCTCCCATTTGCGGCTCATCTTACATTTCTACTGAGCGACGCTGAATCGAACTTCACACAGTTCCTTTTTCCTGTAGTGTATCGCTCCGTCCGTGGTGGCTAGGGCCGCTCTTCTTAGAATCCGCTGGGTCACCTTCTGCAGGGGAGGCCTCCCTTCTGTTCAGGAGGTCGATGGGCAGCCGCCGGAGGCTGCTCAGAGCTGTCCAGGGCTTCAGGGGGCCTTAAAGCCTTCTTCAAAAGACTTTACACTGCTGTTCCTATTTTCAGTGCCGCTTTCCGGCACACAGTGCTGCCATTTTCTGAGTCTTTCTGCAGTCTTCTACACACAAATACGGTTCCTTCTGGTCTCTCCTAAAATTAATACGAGGGTTTGCCTTTCTATTTTCTTCTGAATCAGTTACCACTTACCCCTCTGCTTTCCAGCTTCTCAAATGTCGTGGCCTTTGTCTCCCATCCCATGGCCTTCAACTTTGTGATATTAAAAACAAATAATTCTACTGGTTTTTTTTAGTGAGGTGTTAGGGCACACATGTTTAAGCTCCCATCTTTTAACTGGAAGTTCATTTCAGACCTTATTGGATTTCAGCTGGGCTCTGACCTCACCCTCCATGAACTGCACTTCCCGAGGTCACCAGGAATGGTCCTGCCACATCAACATATGCTCACCTTTCTTCGTCTTTTAAACCTTTCGACAGCATCACAGAGCAGATCACTTTCTCGTGAAAACAGTCTCCACTCTTGGTTTCCAAGACACCATATTGTATGGCTCCATTTGGAATTTTGTTGAATGTTCCTCCACCTCACCTCTAAATGTTGAAGTCTTCAAGCCTCAGCTCTGAACTATATTCTTTCTTCTGTAAACCTCTTTTTAATGATTTCATTTATTATATATGATTTAATGCTAATGATTTCTAAAATTTTATCTTCAAAACTATTTCTCTCTTAGTGGACTGGCGGTTGCCAGAGTGGACCTGGGAGTGAGAGGTAAAGGCATTAAGTACAAACTGGTATCACAGAACACTCCTGGGAGGTAAAGTGCAGCACAGGTTACTGGAGATATCAGGGGAAACACTTTGCAAGTATGGCTGTGTACTGCTATGCTGTACACCTGACACCAATGCAAAGTAATATTGAAAGCAAATTTTTATTGCATCATTGGGGTGGTCTAGGTTAATAAAATAATAGATTTCAGGTGTACAATTCTATAATACATCATCTGTACCTTGTATTGTGCGGTCACACCCCAAGTCAAGTCCCCTTCCATCTCCATTAACCCCATTGACCCTCTTGTGCCTCCCTCCCCTTCCCACTTTCCTTTTGGTAATCCCCATTCCAAAGCCCCATACTGTGTTTATGAGTTTGTTTGTGTTTGCTTAGTCCTTTTAGATGCAGACCCACAATGCCCCTCCCCTCTGACAGCTGTCAGTCTGCTGTCTTTCTGTGAGTCTGTTTCTATTTTGTTTGTTAGTTTGTTTTGTTCATTAGACTCCACATACGAGTGAAATCATATGGTACTTGTCTTTCTCTGAATGGCTTATTTCACTTAGCATAGTGTTCTCTAGGCCCGTCCATGCTGCCACAAGGGTAAGAGTTCCTTCTTTTTTATGGCTGAGTAGCATTCCATTGTGTAAATGTACCACAGTTGTTTTATCCGCTCATCTGTGATGGACACTTGGGCTGCTTCCAAATCTTGGCTATTGTAAATAATGCTGCAGTGAACATAGGGATGCATTTATCCTTTCAAATTAGTGTTTCTGGTTTCTTTGGGTATATTCCCAGATGTGGAATCGCTGGGTCATAAAACAGTTCCATTTTTAATTTTTTGAGTTAACTCCACACTGCTTTCCACAGTGGCTGCACCAGTCTGCGTTCCCACCAACAGTGCACAAAGGTTCCCTTTCTCTGCATCCTCGACAACACTTGTTCTTTGTTGATCTATTGACAATGGCCGTTCTGACAGGTATGATGTGGTATCTCATAGTGGTTTTAAGTTGCGTTTCTCTGATTAATGATGTTGAGCATTTTTTCATATGCCTGTTGGCCATGTTTATGTCCTCTTTGGAGAATTGTCTACTCAAGTCCTGTACCCATTTTTTAAATTGGATTGAGATCATTGTTGGTTGTATAAGTTGAGTTGTATAAGTTCTTTATGTATTTTGGATATTAAACCCTTATCATATGTATCATTATGAATATATTCTCCCATTCATTGGGCTATCTTTTCATTTTATTGATGGTTTTCTTTGCTGTGCAAAAACGTTTTAGTTTGATGTAGTCCCATTTTTTTATTTTTTCTTTCATTTCCCTTGCTTGAGGCAATATACCAGAAAAAATATTGCTATGAGAAATATCCGATATTTACTGCCTTTATTTTCTTCTAGGATTTTTATGTATTTAATTCTAACATTTAAGTCTTTAGTTCATTTTGAGTTTATTCTTATATGTGGTGTAAAAAGGTAGTCTGGTTTCACTTTTTGCATGCATCTGTCCAATTTTTCAGACACCATTTATTGAATAGACTACCTTTACCCCAATGTATGTTTTTGCCTTCTTTGTCAAATATTAATTGACTATAAAGGCATGGGTTTATTTCTGGGCTTTCTATTCTGTTCCATTGATCTATATATCTGTTCTTATGCCAGTACCAGACTGTTTTGATTACTATGGCCTTGTAGTACAGTTTGATATCAGTGGTGTGATTCCCACTTGGTTCTTCTTTCTCAAGATTGCTGTGGCTACTTGGAGTCTTTTGTGGTTCCATATAAATTTTTGGCATATTTGTTCTAGTTCTGTGAAATAATACTATTGGTATCTTGATAGTAATTGTCTGAAATGTATAGATTGCTTTGGGTAGTGTGGACATTTTAATGTTAAATCTTCCTATCCATGAATATGGTATATGATTCCACTTATTTGTTTCTTCTTTAATTTCTTTCTTCGGTGTCTTATAATTTTTCAGGTACAGGCCTTTTACATCTTTGGTTAAATTTACTCCTGGATATTTTTTCAAGCCATTGTGAATGGGATTGTTTTCTTAGTTTCTTTTTTTGAGAGTTCATTATTGGTGTGTAAAAATGCAGCTGAGCCCTGGTCAGTGTGGCTCAGTTGGTTGGAGCGTCGTCCAGTAGACTGAAGGGTTGCAGGTTGGATTCTCGATCAGGGCACATTTCCAGTTTGTGTCCCCGTTGGGGCATGTAAGAGAAGGCAGGCAGTCAGTGCTTCTCTCTCACATCGATGTTTCTCTCTCTCTCCCTCCCTCTCTCCCCCCTCCCTCTCTCTCTCTCACCCTCCCTCTCTCCCCCTCCCGCTTTCTCTCTCCCCCTCTCTCTCCCACCTTCTCTCTCCCTCCCTCTCTCTCCCCCTCCCTCTTTCTCTTTCTCTCTCTCTCTCTGAAAGCAATGAAAAATGTCCTTGGGTGAGGATAAAAAAGAATCCTCTAAAAAACTGCAACTGATTTCTGGATTTTTTTTATCCTGCTACTTTACTGAATTCATTTATCAGTTTTAGTAGTTTGTTTTTAGAGAGAAAGAAAGGGAGGGGGAAAAGAGAGGGAGAAAAACATTGATGTGAGAGAGAAACATCACTGGCTGCCTCTCTTATGCACCCTGACTGGGGACCAAACCCAAAACCTAGGCATACGCCCTGACCGGGAATCAAGTCTGCAGCCTTGTGGTGTGCGGGATGGTATTCCATCCAACCCAGCCACCTGGCCAGGGCACAGTAGGAATCTTTTAATTGGCCATCAGCAAGGTTGGTACAAAAATCCGTAAACATGATATTATAACCACGTAAATCAAATGAAGGATAAAAGTGAGTAGAAAATGTCACCATTACCCAAAAGGCTAAGAGTCATTCTTTATTTCAGCCTTTCCTTTGCCTCACATGTCTGACGCATCACCGAGTTTTGAGCAGTGCCCCTCAACATGTAGCTTCGAGCTCTTCATACGTCCCACTGCTGCTCCTTGAGTCCAGCTACCATCTTCTCTCATCCACCTGCTTCCCCGCGTGCCCTGCTCCGCATGTCAGATGCCCCATCAGCTTCACCTCCTTGGAACACCTCTCTGACCTTCAGAATGATATAAAAATCTTAATCAGATTTTAGAGGACAATCTTATGTATCTTTCAGTTTTGTTTTCCTAGAACCTACACAGTGCCAGGCACATAGTAGGTATTTTTTAATGAAAGAATTAACTAATTAGTTAATGAGGCCAACAATACTAATCAGAATAATAGGGAAAAGCCAAGGTGCAAAAAAAGAGAAGAAAGATAAAATACGAAAACTTAAACATTGATGCCGGCTGCTATGGCTCAGAAACTTAGAGCTGCATGAAAACGCAGATCACAGAGCAGAGCTCTGTAGTAGAAGGAAGGGTGCGTGTTCATTAGAAGTAAACACACTGTTTGGGGGTTTAAAGTCAAAGGAATTTGCCTTTCCCAAAAATTTAAGTAATGGATAGTGCCCTACATAAAAAAATTAATGTGAAAATACTGACAACTCGTGTATTTTTTATAATGGCAAAAGTGAAACAGTTTTTTCCTAACATAATATGCAACTCCATGCCTTCGCATCATCCAAACAACTGAAAGCTGCCCACGCCAGATTGGTACCGAAAATGAAAACACAAACGAAACCCCACAGCTGTCTATCTTCCTAGGGACACAATTTCCCGTGTTGATTGGCACGCAAAGGAAGCAGGCCCACTGTGCCCTCGACTGGGGGCTGTCGCTGCAGTGCGTGCTGCGGGCAGAATGTTTTGGGAAAGGCCAGGGTTAGGAGCCAGGTAGAAACAACAGGTGTGGGAAAGACGGCTCGCCTGGTTTCTCTGTAGCACGTTCTCTGTACCACAGCCCGGTGTAGCAGAGGGCAGTCTGCGGAGTCCGAAATAGTAACATTTAGAGTCAAAAACGGCTATGAGTCCAGGCACAGGGACTCAGGAACTCTGTGTCCTTGGACAAATGTCATCTTTCTGTGCCCCCTATGTATGCTAGAAAATGAAAAAATAACCATACCTATTTATCTGGGGTTGTTAGGGGTGATAAAATGAGATGATCTATTCTATATGAAGGCATAGAAACTGTTAAATCTGTTCCCCTTAATTATTCGCTCTCAGCCTTAATGAAAAACACTTGAGCAAATGCCTCTGCATTTGGAGCCTAGTATGTTTTTCTCTAAGTACTACTGAAATGCTCCAGAAGTATCTACCGCTTATGCTCTCCCCCCGACTAACAGTGTGGAGATAAGGGGGGAAAGAGTAGGGCAGAGAAGTGCTCTACAAGGAGACCCTCCCCTTGGGGTAAAATGGCACAGCAATGCAACTATTTTTATTTTCAGGTTCTTCAAGAAGCCGATCAGCAATACAAGTGCATTGATTCTTATTACCATACCCAAGACAACTCTTTACTTTTAGTCTTTCACAACCCAATGAATACGCA
>CM052551.1:12503854-12536095 GCA_028533065.1 Trachops cirrhosus | reverse complement strand
AGATACAGGACAGAGAGAACCATTATCAACAATTCAGTGCAATATTTAATGAAGATCTAACTCAGCAAAATAAATTCATAAAAATACTTTAATGGTGTAAGAATTGAAAAGAAAGAGGAAAATGTTATTTTAACAGTTGAGGTTATTATGTACACAGGAAAATTTCAAAACAATGTATTAAAATATGAACTAATGGAAGAGATTACCTGCGGGTCATGTTTTTTAATTGCACTTTTGTGCACCACAGGAAATTGTTAGAAAAGGTACTGCTTAAAAAAGGAAAAGATAGCGCTGACAACAGAAACAAAAACTGTAGCAAAGCCAAACCCTAGGGTGTCTCACGTGCCTCCACCAAAGGGAAGCCAGGGTGCTGCCATTCCTCGTCCCGGGAAACACGTGAGCCGCGCTTTGCTTCAGGCATCACAGATGAAGTAATAAAACCCAGTATATTGGCTTATCACCCGGATTTTATAACTTAGTAAAAGAGGTAAATTACTTATATGTATACAGTTTTTATCTGTCACTGTTCTATGAGATGTAGTCTACGATTTACTTCTCAGTCGTTTTTGCAATATTCTTCCAAAATTTTTTTTAAATGACCTGATTCTTCGGCACAGCATGGTTGTGGGTTCAGGTTAAGAACCAGACTTGCACACTGCACTCGGCTTCAATCCCATTCTGTATTCACGCAGCTTTATAACAGAATACAGAGCAGGGAACAAAGCATGGCCAGCGCTTTCCTCTCATCAAGAGGCTGAGCAGCTACCCCAGTACACTGCTTTCTTGCTTCCCTCATCCACACAGTTGTGTGTGGCCGCTGAAGGTGAGCACCCCGGTACTGGGGCTCCCTTGCCCCCAGAGAAGCCACAGCCTCAGTTTCCCACCAAGACCTTATGCCAGCTCTCAGCTGCCTCACTGAGATGCATGCCCACATCTGGGTTTCACAGCACAGCACAAAGCAGAACATTCCCCGTTTATCTCAACTCTGTAGTTTCCAAAAAAATAAGCAGTACTGTCAGCAGTTGGCCTGCAAGGTTATTTTCCAAGACCCTGTTGCTAATCCTTTGCTCACACATGTAGAAGCTTACATAATGTAGCATATTATTTTGTGAAAGGTAAGAACACTCCACATGGAAAGCCTTTTAGAGCCAGTGGTTTTCTAGGGGCTGAAGGGCAGGGCCCAACAGGAGAGGTGGGGTTGTGAAAGGAGGGAGAATCGATTGTTTACAGCCTTTCCAGATCTTCCACAGTTCATCCTTCATTCAGGTTTTCTACGTCTTCTTCCATTGCTTTTGGTATTCTGTATTTTTCTGTGGGACCATGCATGACTTTTAGATTTTCCAGTGTATTGGAGTGAAATTAAACAAAGTATTCTCATAATAAACATCCATTTCTGCAAGAGATGTGCTAATGCCTGTCTCTGCGATTATGTCCTTGTCAGTCTCTCCTTTCTCTCCTGTGTGTGCACTGTGTGTGCATGTGTGCATGTACAGATTTATTTTTGAAACTGTATTTTTAGAAGCATCCTTCTTTAATGGATTGCAGTTTTCATCAACATGAGAAAACGTCCCTCCGTGTTCCCTTTAATGCTTTTCATTTTGAATATAACCACGTTTGATGTTAATAATGTTGGAATTCTCTTTTATCTGAGAATTTACTGATTTGACTTTCTCAATCATTTTACATGTCAACTAGGGATTGTGTTTCACTGTATTAAAGAAAAATTGACTAAAGTAATTAAACTAATAAGAGGATTATTTTTCTCCTGTAGCAAGAAACCTGTAGGTGGGTGGTGTGTCTCAGAGACAGCGCAGCTCTCCACAGAGGTCAAGGACCGAGACTTCGGCTTCCTAGTCAGCCCTCTGCCCCCTCCCCCACCTGCTTTTTCTGCATCATTTTGATTTGTGGATATATGTCTTTAAAACATCAGCTTGAATTTATTCAGCCACTCCGAGGGCCTCTGCATCTTAAAAGATTGTAATAATAATTACAACATTATTAAAGAACTTCACATTTAAATAATTAAATCTATTCACTTTTATTTTTACTGATAATGTGTTTGACCTTGTTCTTACCATTTAATTTTATAAATATATTTCCATTTTAGGACTAATCCTTTTTATTCCTTTTATTAGTTTATTCTTAGCTTGTGATTTTTTTAAACATTCTATTTATATTCTAGAGGTTACACTTACCCTCTCCAATCATATATTTAAACATTTTTATATTATAACCAGAGCTAATGAGTATTAATATCATTTTGCAGAAAAATTTTAACATATTTTCACAACACGTCTCCTACCTACTATTTTGAAATTTTCTGGAAATTTTGTTTCCAATTGTAAAGTAGTAGTTTTCATCACAAATAAATAGCATAAATAGTTATATACACTTAATTATAAATTATACTTTTTTCTCAGCCCTCTTTTTTATATCCCATGTTGTCTTCTTTATTAGATTGATTTTTTTTAATGCAGCTGGGATGCATTTGTGGATAATTCTTTCAAAAAGTATCTGGGTGGCAAACTTTCTAAATCACAGCATGCCAAATATCTTTATTCTCTTATCTTATTTGAATACTGATTCAGTTGTATATGTGAGTCTGTGTTTCCCAACCACAGATCAGTAGTAAGGATTCTGAGGTTTTGGTTGAAATGCAGATTCACTGAAAGGTCCTACGCAGAAGAGAGACACAGTCTAACTTAATGAAAAGGGTCGCTCTAATTGCTGTGTTGGAAGTAGATTGTAGGGTGTCGAGAGTAGGAACAGGGAAACCAGCTGGAAGGTGATTGCCTCAATCCTAGCAAGAGGTGATAGTGGCTCAGACCAGGAAGATAGTAGTAAAGGAAGTGAGAGCGATCAAATTTGGAATGTATGTTTTTAAACATTATTTGGATTTTTTGACAGCAGGAGAAGTGTGATAAAATAAGACCAGTCAAGGATAATTTCCTGTGCAGGTGGAAGCGTAGACTTGCCATCACCTCAGACGCAAAGCTCAGGGCTTAGAAGGGCATTTTGGAGTGGAAGGTCAGGAGTTCTTTGGGGACATGTTGAGTCTGCAGTGTCCTTTACCTTCCAGATGACGATGTTGAGTGCCAGTAATTCAGTCTACAATGCTCGGTTTATTCCTTAAAAGGGATCAAGAATTAAAGAAAATTGTAAAGCAATCTAAGCGTAGAATCCATCTAGCTTTACCTTTCAAACTTTAGGCCTTACTTTTACACAATTGACTATAACCTTATCGTCAAACCTAAATATTTCAACTTATCTCTTAGTTTAATATAATTGCCATAGTCAGCGTAACTAGGATGACTGGATCTGGGAGCAAATGTGACTGGCTCCGGGTGAGCAGCAGCTCTCTGATGTGAGTGTGAAGCGGGAGCAGCACAGGGCGTAGCACTCAGGGCGCGGTGCTCACAGGCCGGTAAGTTTTATAGCAAGCCTGGAGTGTTTCAGTTAGTCCAGCAAGTCAGTTAGCTGATGGCCAATTAAAAGAGTTTCTATCATGCCCTGGCCAGGTGGCTGGGTGGGTCGGAGCGTCGTCCCGTACACCGAAAGGTTGCAGGCGCACACTAGCTTGTGGGTCTGACCCCTGGTCAGGGCCCGGATGAGAGGCAGCCAGCCAATCTCTCTCCATCTCTCTCTCCCCGACTCTCTCTCCCCGTCTCCACGCTCCCTTCCTCTCTCTCAAATAAATAAACATATACTCGGGTGAGGATTTTTTTAAAAAAATAGTTTTTATTGCACTATAAAATTTCCCTAAAAAAGAGATTGTACCATAAAAACTCACCAACTCTTGAGGAAATGAACAGATTGTGTACACATTGTATTTGTGTTAATAAAACTATAAAATTCTGTCAAAACAAAACTCTCACCAACTCACAGTGTTTAGAGTGACTTTTTCTCCAAACTGTCATCCACTCTTGGTATTATCAAATGTTTTAACCCTTGACTTGGGTCTTTAATTTGCATTTTTCATATGCTCCCTGGGTATCTATGTTTGACTACTTCATACAAAATATGTCCACGATATTTCTGAGTCTCTTCCATTTGTTACATGGTCATTTTGAAAAGTTCATTTGCTCCATCAGTATCTTACGCATTTACTGACTTTAACTAATAGTAACTCAATTGCCACTTGCTCTTCTTTTCTCTTTTAAGGAATTTTTTGGAACTTGTTTCGGAATCTATCCAAGATTGGATCATAAAAGAAGAAGCCATCTATCAGGAGTCTAAAATGGCTGAGGAAATCTCTAGGACCAAGGGTGAACTGGAATTGAAACCTTCTGTTAATGTCAAAATTATTTCTCCTAGGAAAACATTCTCTGTTCAGAAATCTGAAAGTAAGTAAGCTGTTGAACTTATACAAGTCCAAAGACATTCTCTTATTTCTTAATTTAATCAAGACTGAATATATTAGGATTAAAAAACATTGCTTACTAAATTTCTGTGACTCTTCACTTTCTCTAAAAATAGAATAGCTGCATTGCAAATATGATGAGATCATACCTACATGGAATATTGACCCCACTTCCTGCCAGGTCTGGAAGCTTCGATTTGTTGTTAAGATCAAATGTGATGTTAGGGAAATGCCAAATATCTTTATTTTGGTAGGATTAATAGGTTCAGCTATCTAAAATTTGTTGACAGTATATGAGATACATTCAGAGTCGGTTTTTCTCCATTTCAGTAATTATAGATTCCAAAAGTGGGGTTATAGCCAGACCTTCCTTAGAAGAGCGAACAGAAGAGGCCCAAGACTAACTGGGCGTAGGAATCTAAAATGAAAGGGAAAGGGATTCTCGAGAGCCCATGGCAGGGACTGGACAGGATGGTGGATCAACACGAATCCTTGTTTCTGCTGTTACTTTCCATGGCTTTGATGCGTCAGTAGAAAGGAGAAGAGGGTGACTAAGAGGAAAGATACTTGATTAAAATAGTATAACAATGAGGGGATAGTCTAGAAATTAAGGATAGTTCCCTGGGTTTGTGCAAAGAGAACGGACTCCATGTTAATAATATTCCTCATTTCTAATGGCCAAAGTTGAGAGTGATTTCTTATAAAGAAGCAAAGCTACCTAATTTCCAAAGCTTTTGCAACCTCATTAATTACCAGAGGAATTTGTGCTTCATTTGACTGTAAAATAAAACTTAGCAAACCAAGTCGATGATGAATCGTTATTCTCTGTCCACCAAAATGTTATACAATAAACCTCTCCATCAGCTGGGCCTCCCTCCTGATGGAGCTCTGTAGATGAGCACTAAGCATCATAACGGAACACTGGGTGGGGCGATATGAAAAGGAGCAGTAGGGCCGCCCTCTCCCGGTTGTTTCTGGAGCCACACTTGCCTATTAGCTGGAAAAAATGGTGGGTTGACCGCTTTTTCTTTATTCTAAGGCTGAACAGAGCCAGATGCCAAGAAAAATCCAGAAAATGGCCAATTTGGGGTGGAATACACCCTGTAGGTATTGCATTTAATTTGAGTACTCTTAGGTCAGGAAAGATGTAAACCTTCCAAACAGAATGGCTACAATGAATGACAAGAGAAGGCCTCCAACATGGAAGGAAATTTTAGATTTATCCTGTGTGGTCTTAAGGGATTAAACTAGGATTAATTAGTTGAGGTTCTAGGGAGAGACCGTCCAGTTCAATAAAAGCTTTCAATCCTCAACATTCTGAGCGTAGACCACACTGCCTTCAGTGGCAGTGAGCTGCTCACACCATAGGGGCTCAGGCCCACCAAAGGCTCGGGGACAGCAAGGAAGAATGCAGAGAGGAATGAATGGGGAGCTGAGCTGATGGCCTGCCACAGTCCCCACAACCCAGACCTTTGGTCCTTCGTGCAACCTTATTTTTGGAATTACTAAGAAGTTTAATTTTCTCTGGTTACAGGTAACAAAATCCTGGGCAAACCAGAGACAGCAGATCAGGAAAAGGAAGAAGAGAAGGAGAAAATGTCTTTCATTTTAAAAGGCTCTCTCAAGGTAAAAATCCCAGGAAAGACAGGCGACAGTGATCACAGATTCACAGTTTTGGGGGAGATGGTTTGTGTGGTGTCAGAGGAAAGGAGTTTTTGCTAAGTGTTCAGCAATCATCGAATCTGTAACGAGAGGCCAGTGTCCCCACCATGCTGTCTCCCCTCCCGGACGCTCGGCCTTCACGGGAAGCCACATCTTTCATTCCGATGTAGCCGAACTCTAGGGCAGGGCCCTGGGCAAGTTTGGCATCTCTGTCTCTGCGGCAGGTGTTTGTTTTCGTTTGTGTATTTTTAATTGGAATTCTTGGTATAAGAAAACATATGCGTTTTATAATAAATCAAAATTACCCCGACTCTCCTAAACCTTTGAAATAAGAAATATTAACAATTCCGTATTTTCTATGCCCATGCAGCATGCACGCACAGATTTAAAAAGGTTTCCTTTGTTTGGTTTCGGTTTGGATTTGGTACGGCTTTTTTGACTCTGCCATGTGCTTTTTTTCTCTTAGCGGCATATCATGAGTGTCACTTTCAGACAATGTGTAGAGATCTAACTTATTTTCATAGCAATGTTAGTCTATAATTGTGATATACCTTAATTATTAAATAGTTACCTTATTAATAAATATCATTTATGTTTCTATGTAAAAATATTTAACTTTTATGTAGTCAAACAATCATTTTGACCAAAACTTAAAAGACACAAAGTACATTTCAGCAAATATATGAAGTAAAGTGAATTCTCATACGCTGCTTGGTGAGGTATAAATGGGCACTTCCACTTTGGAAAACTGGACGTGTCTACTAAAGCTAAACATACGATTTCTCCTTACCCTGACAATTCCAGCCCTCAGTGTACACCTGATAGAAATGCCTGCATGTGTGCACCAAGACACATGGACAAAGTCATTCTTCCAGCATTCTTTTATTTATTTACTTACTTACTTACTTATTTATTTTTAATTATATTTCATTGATTATACTATTACAGTTGACCTGATTTTTCCCCCTTTGCCCCCTCCACCCAGCAACCCCGACTCCCTCAGGCAGTCTCCCCACTGTGGTTCATGTCCATGGGTCATGTGTATAGGTTCTTTGGCTACTCCATTTCCTATACTGTACTGTACATCCCCATGGCTATTCTTAATACACTCACCTCTTCACCCATTCCCTTACACCCCCTCCCATCTGGCAACCATCAAAATGCCCTCTGTATCCATGACTCTGTCTCTGTTCTTCTTGTTTGCTTACTGTGTTTTTTAGATTCAATTGTTGATAGATATGTATTTATTGCCATTGGATTGTTCATAGTGTTGATCTTTTTCTTAAATAAGTCCCTTTAACATTTCATATAGTAATGGTTTGGTGATGATGAACTCCTTTAGCTTTTTCTTGTCTGGGAAACTCTTCATCTGCCCTTCAATTCTAAATGATAGCTTTGCTGGATAGAGCAGTCTTGGCTGTTGGTCCCTGCTTTTCATGACTTTGAATATTTCTTACCAATCCCTTTAAGCCTGCAAAGTTTCTTTTGAGAAATCAGCTGACAGTCTTATGGGAAGTACCTTATAGGTAATAAATTTCTTTTCTCTTGCTGATTTTAAGATTCTCTCTTTAACCTTTGGCATTTTAATTATATGTGTCTTAGAGTGAGTCTCTTTGCGTTCATCTTGTTTGGGATTCTCTGTGCTTCCTGGACTTGCATGTCTATTTCCTTCACCAAATTAGGGAAGTTTTCTTTCTTTATTTTTTCAAATGGGTTTCCAATTTCTTGCTCTTTTTCTTTTCCTTCTGGCACCCCTACAATGCAAATGTTGGAATGCTTGAAGTTGTCCTGGAGGCTGTTTATACTATTCTCATTTTTGGGGATTATTTTTTCTTCTTGTTATTCTGATTGGTTGTTTTTTGCTTCCTTATGTTCCAAATCACTGATCTAATTCTCAGCTTCATCCACTCTCCTGTTGTTTCCCTGTAAATTGTTCTGTATTTAAATTAGTATATCCTTTGTTTCTGACTGGATCTTTTTTATGCTGCTGAGGTCCTTACTAAGTTCCTTGAGCATCCTTGTAACCATTGTTTTGAACTCTGCATCTGATAGATTGCTTATCTCCATTTTGTTTAGCTCTTTTCCTGGAGTTTTGATCTGTTCTATCATTTGGGCCATGTTTCTTTGTCTTATTTTGGCAGCCTCCCTGTGTTTGTTTCTATGTGTTAGGTAGAGCTGCTTTGACTCTGTGTCTTGGTAGTGTGACCTAATGTAGTTGGTGTCCTGTAGGGTCCAGTGGCACAGTCTCTCTTATCACCCAAGCTGGTTACTTGAGGTGTACCCTTCATGTGGACTGAGTACACCCTCTTGTAGTTGAGCCTTGATTGCTATTGGCAAATCAATGGGAGGGATTTACCCAAGCCAGTCAGCTACAAGGATTGGCTATGATCACTGACCATCAACCTCTGCCCTCTGTGGAGGATCAGCTGGCAAGGGGGGATGGTGATGCTATGATGTGGTCCGTAGCTCTCTACTAGGTGCACTCGCCCTGGGGTTTCCTGGGTGGTGCAGGCCAAGGTCAGCTCCCACCTGTGTTTTGCCTGGGGCCTCTCTGCCTGGGCTCTAAAGCAATCTGAGATGGTTGCTGCTTGTGCTGGCTGGGCTTGGAGATTCCCAGGCAAAGCCAAGCTCTGAACCTAAGCTGTCTGCTGCTAGTGCCAGGCCTGGGGCTCACTGAGGCCAGCTATTGCTTGTTTGATAGGATTTAGGAAGTTGTGAAGCAAGAGCCAAGACCAGCCATTCATATGGAAAAGCAGCTTGGGTGGATCTGTAAGTTGTGTGGGGCAAAGTCTCTGGGGAATCTTCAAGGTGGGTCAAACTGTTTTAGGTAGGTTGTTGGGATCTCAGATGTGGTTCCAGCTTGCCTGCTCTGTAGTTTTGTGAGGGGAGGGTTTAGAAAAGGGACAATGGCCTCTGCTGTCCTTGATGCCAGACACTTCAGTTTCTCCTAGTATGCTGGTGCTTTTCAAGCTGCTACCCCAGTCCTGGAACTCAGAGGGAGTGAGTCTGAGTAGGTGAGTCCATGTGTGGGTTCATTAAGAGGAACTACATGGGACTCCAGCACTTTCTTCCACCAACTCAATCCCAGCTGGTTTTTGCAGCCAGAAGTTGTGGGTCCTTATCTTCCTGGCACTGGAACACTGGGCGGGGGCGGTAGTTAGTGTGGGATTGAAAGTCCTCACTCCCTAGATATCCCTCCTGAATATTTATCTACCACACGTGGGAGTGGGACTAGCCCACTCTGTGTTTGCACCCCTCCTACCAGTCTGAATGGATGCGGTTTCTTTCATTCTGAAGTTGTCAGAGTTCCATTCACCTTGATTTCTGATGGTTTTGAGTGAGGGTTGTTCTGTATTTTAGTTGTAATTTTGATGTGGTTTTTGTGAAGAGGTGAGTCATATCTGACTATGCCTTGACTGGAGGTATGTAGCATTATTTTTAATTCTCCCAAGTCAGAACAATTCAAATATTTATCAGACTAGTACGTTTAGCCATATGGTGAAATACTATGCAGCTCTGGAAATGAATGGTCTATGGAAATATATGGATGAATCTCACAAACAATCATGTTAAGCAAAAGAAGAGAGTCAAAAGAATATGTGCATTATGTATAATTTTATTTACAGAAAGTTTACAAGCAGGCAAAGTAACCTCAAGTATTACAAGCTAGGGTAGTGTTTGCCTTCAGGGTGGTGGATGTGGGAGCCTGGAGATGGTCCGATTCTCGACCTGGCGGCGGTACCAGAAGTGTTCACTTGGCGGTGATTGAACGTGCTCTTCACTTAAGTTTCATGCTCTTTCTGTATGGACTCTATGGCTTACAAAAAAAGTTTTTAATAATCTGTCACCTTTTTCCTGATTGGCATGGGTAAGTGGGTTGGGTGTCATCCCACAAACCAAAAGGTCGCTGGTTCAATTCCCACTCAGGGCACATGCTTGCGTTTCAGGCTGGGTCCCCGGTTGAGGGCATGTGAGAGGTAACCAGTTGATGTTTCTCACACATGGATGTTTCTCTCCCTCTCTTTCTCCCTCCCTCCCCTTTTCTCTAAAAATAAATAAAGTCTTAAACAAATCTTTTTTAAAAATTCAATAAGTAAATCTGTCACCTTTTTATGGTTTGGGGACTTTCATGCTTTTGGTTCCACCCTGAGATGACACATCAACTTTCCTGGACTCTCTCAAAGTATCTTCACAGACACACCTCAAATTCAGATGTCTCATCTTTGAGATTCACTTTTTATAGTGTGATGTAAGAGTCTTTCTTTGCTAGGTAGACTGTCATTTTACTAGTACTTGATTTGGTGTCCCGAAAACCTAAAATATTTACTATCTGGCCCTTGATAGGAAAGGTCTAATGCAAACATTCCATTTCTGTTTTACTCTTGGTTGCTCTATGAATTCAACTTGTATCTATAATTTCATGAAGTCTAAACTTAATGAAATATCTCTGCTTTCTTCCAGCACAAGGAACTATTAACATTATTTAAAATTTGGTTTTACTATCCCAAATTTTTTAAAGTTTTATCTTGATTTTTCTTGTTCCCCCAAATTGCACATTATTATTGTCAATATTTTATATAGTCAGTATTATTTAGAGTTCTCCCATGCTGATTATTTGTTTTGTTGAGCATTTCTTCTCACATCTTGTGCCTTTAGGATTTCCTGTAGTGGGAATTTGTTCCTATAAAACCTCAGTTTTCACTTATCTGGAAAATGACTTTATTTTACTCTCATTCATTAAGCATAATTTTCTTTTATAAAGTTCTTGGCTGACTTTTTTATGTACTCTTTTTTTAAATATTTTATTTATATAATGTTTTTACTCTTAATTTTTTATTTTTTAATTAATTGATTTATTTTTAAAGTATTTTTATTGATTATGTTATTACAGTTTCCCATTTTCCCTCTTTATCCCCCCTCCACCCTGACGCCCCAACCCTCCAGCACCCCTCCACTTAGTTCACGTCCATGGGTTGTACATGTAAGTTCTTTGAGTCCTCTGTTCCCTATAACATTTTTCATCTTTCCCTGTTTTATGCCTACTAATTATGCTTCTTCTTCCCTGTACCTTTTCCTCCCTATTCCTCCCTTCCCCCTCCCCACCGAACTCCCTCTGTGTTATGCGCATTTCTCTGATTCTGTTCCTGTTCTGGTTGTTTGCTTAGTTTTTGTTTTCATTGTTTTTCTTTTCTTTTAGGTTCATTTGTTAATAGTTGTGAGTTTGTTGTCATTTTATTGTTCATATTTTTATCTTCATTTCTTAGATAAGTCCTTTTAACATTTCATATAATAAGGGCTTGGTGATGATGAACTCCTTTAACTTGACCTTATCTGGGAAGCACTTTATCTGCCCTTCCATTCTAAATCAAAGTTTTGCTGTATAGAGTAATCTTGGATGTAGGTCCTTGCCTTTCCTGACTTGGAATACTTCTTTCCAGCCCCTTCTTGCCTGTAAGGTTTCTTTTGAGAAATCAGCTGACAGTCTTATGGGAACTCCTTTGTAGGTAACTGTCTCCTTTTCTCTTGCTGCTTTTAGGATTTTCTCTTTGTCTTTAATCTTGGGTAACTTAATGATGATGGGCCTTGGTGTGTTCCTCTCTGGGTCCACCTTCTTTGGGACTCTCTGAGCTTCCTGGACTTCCTGGAATTCTATTTCCTTTGCCAGATTGGGGAAGTTTTCCTTCATTATTTGTTCAAATAAGTTTTCAATTTCTTGCTGTTGTTCTTTTCCTTCTGGCACCACTATAATTCAGATATTGGAATGTTGTCCCAGAGAATCCTCAGCCTCTCTTCATTTTTTTGGATTCTTGTTTCTTTGTTCTGATCCAGTTGGATGTTTATTTCTTCCTTTTGTTCCGAATTGCTGCTTTGAATCCTGGTTTCTTTCTTGTCATTGTTGGTCCCCTAAATATTTTGCTGTATTTCATTTTGGGTATCTTTCATTTGTTCTTTCATTTTTCAACCAAGCTCGATCAGTTCTGTGAGCATTTTGATTACCAGGGCCTTAAATTCTCTATCAGATAAGTTGGCAGTCTCCTCATCGCTTAGTTCTGAGGTTTTGCTGTGTTCTTTCATTTGGGCCGTATTTCTTTGTCTTGGCGCACCTGATAAGTTGTAAGGGGCAGGGCCTTAGGTATCCACCCCAGCAGGGCAACCCTCTTTGCTGCCCTGCCCGGGGGGAGGGGCCAGAGAGGGAGCAAAGCAGCTGGCCTGCTCATCTCTAGCGCACTTTCCAACAGACTCCGCTGTCAGACTGGCAGTATCTCCCACCTTGGCAGCCCCAGCCTTAGCCCACAGTCAGCTCTGAGTCTCAGTTTTCCCCTTAAGTCAGTTCCCTCCCGGGCAGCTCTGCTGAGCTCGGCACTCAGCCCCGCCCCTCAGCCACCTCCCCATGATTTTTCTGAGTCTGCCGTGTGGTCTGCCTTACCAGTCTGGTTGTTCTGGTTGATTTTTTAATTCCTTGGTTGTCGGAGTTCTATGCAGTTTGAGTTTTGGGTTTCCGGTGCTTTTGGTTGTTTATTGATTTTTAGATTGGTTGTTAATCCTCTTTTTGGTTGTGTGAGGAAGCAAAGGGTTTCTACCTATGCTGCCATCTTGGCCAGAATTCTAAATTAAAGATTTTATTTATTTATTTTTAGAGACAGGGGGAGGGAGGGAGAAAGAGGAGAGAAACAGCAGTGTGTGGTTGCCTCTTGCTTGCCCCCAACTGGGGACCTGGCCTGCAACCCAGGCATGTTCCCTGACTGGGAATCAAACCAGTGACCCTTTGCTTTGCAGTTCAGCACTCAATCCACTGAGCCACACCAGGCAGGGCTTTTATGTTCTCTTATTACCCTCAAAGTATTGTTCCACATTTTCCTGGCTGACTTTATAGCTGTTAACAAATTATTTGCCAAACTAATGTGCTATTCCTTTACAGACAAAACTGTCTTTTCTCTGTAGCTGTTTAAAACACTCAGTGGTATTCTGGTAAATGTTTAGCAATAGTTCTCTTAAGACAGAGAAATGTGTGTGTGTGTGTGTGTGTGTGTGTGTGTATAAGTTTATTCTAAATTCTACTGATACATAGCATGTATAGCACACAACTGACAAGTAATAAAACACACAACGCTCCTCAGTGTAAATTCCAGTTAGTCACTTGATTCTCATAGAGACTGACTTTTACGAAGCTCTGTGTCCTTAGCCAAGCTACAGCACAGTCAACACACAGGCATCGTTCTAACATGAACGTCAATTAGTATTTTTATTGCCATGAGCAAGGCAAAAGTGAACAACAAAGGGGTATATCTCACTGATTTGTCAGTGACATAAGCAACTGCTTTCCTGAATCAGGTAACAGTTTTATTTTTTTTTAAATTAATTAATTTATTTATTTATATAACTTATTTTAGTGTTCAATTACAGTTGTGTGCATTTCCCTGCCACCACTCCTCCCCCCAGCCCTCCCCCTCCCTCCCCTGCTTCAGCCCCCACTTGGTTTTGTCCACGTGTCCTTTATAGTTGTTCCTGAAAACCCTTCCCCCGTCCCCCAGTTACCCCTTGCCACCTCCCCTCCGGTTACTGTCAGATTGTTCTTAATTTCAGCATCTCTTGTTATATTTTGCTTGCTTGTTTGTTTTGTTGATTAGGTTCCAGTTAAAGGTGAGATCATATGGTATCTGTCCCTCACCGCCTGGCTTATTTCACTTAGGACAATGCTCTCCAGTTCCATCCATGTTGTTGCAAAGGGTAGGAGCTTCTTTCTTTCTGCTGAGTAGTATTTCATTGTGTAAATGTATCAGGTAATAGTTTTAAATATTGGAAAAATATTCCCTCAGTTTTTTGTGCTAGCTACAATGTAACAGCTCCAAACATGACACACTTTCAAATTCCATCTGAATTATTAATGTTTTCTCCATCACTTTCTTAAGTCTAGGTAATCAACAGTCAGTTCCTGATTTGTAGCATTTGCTGATGCCTGTAGTATAAATACTCCCACGTGGCTGCTTTCAGCGACCACTGCAATGTCGCTGAATAGAATTGGAAGCGCATCATTGTGTTGTATTTCTGTGATATAGATACAAGTGACATAACCTCAAGAGCATAGATAACAGTGAAATGTAGCAAAATAATTAGGAAGGTGGTAAGTTTTAAGTATTTATTGCCTATGTTTTAATATAGTCTTTAATCATGTGTTTATGAAATTTAATTTTTAATAATGGCTACAGCTAGCAACCGGCTACAGCTGCAAAATTCCTGAAAAGTTTAATAATAAACTTTTTCAACTCAGTATGAGCTGGGTCCAGAACAGCACTGCTTTTGATTCGTGGCCTTTCTGAAGGCTAGAATCAGTGTCTTCCATCCACTCTGTGAACTGTCTCTTCTGTCATCGCTTCCAAAACTGCCTTTTCAAAAGTTCTATTCAATTTCCAAGCCGGTTTTCAGACTCACCTTGTTATTTCGCTCTTGTTTCTTACTTACACCTTTGCTGCCTCCTTTTCTGTATTTAAGCATATTAAAATATTTATTTTATATTGGATAATTTTAGTATCTGTAGACTTTGCAGATATAATTTCACAGTTTGTTTCTTCTTTGGGTTCTTGCTTTTGTCTTGCTTCCTCATGTTGAGTGGTTTCTATTTGTGAGCTGATACCAACCCCCAACACTTTTACTGTAAAGTTTTCAGGTGATGTACATCTTGGCCACAAATCTGTGTGGGTCCAACTTGCAGTTAGGAGTTCTCAGGGGAGCTTCTTCGCCCACCCCCTCCCACTTTAACTCAGGGCCAAGGAAGCAGGCTAAAATCCAAGGTCTTCCTCTATGGGGCAAGATTTTTTCTCGTTCATCCAATGAAGGGGTCATTTTTTAAAAATACCTGATCTATTCAGAGGTCTCTGATCCGATCTCCCGGACTATGTCTCTAGTCCTCATAACCCTTGGAAAACCAAGTTCCCAGCTGCAAGGATCGGGGGGATACCCATGGGAAACCACTCTCTTCGGGGCTCGCCTCCCTCACAGAGTCAGTGCTTCCTCATATCTTCTGCTGGGCTGCCAGCCCTGCTCTGCATTACAGCGAGGATTTTTATATTTTACTCATAATTCAAAAAAATGTTTTATGCCAAGAATGTTTCTTTGGACATCTAGCCTACCATATTCCTGGCTAAGCAGGTTTAGCACCTAAATTGGGCATTAGACTAACGTTGAGAAGTATAGGAGGCGGGGAAGCCAGCTAAGGGGCCGATGCAGCACTTCAGGCTGGAGATAAAGAGACCTGAACTGAAGGAAATTGCAACAGAGAGTGAGAGAAGCTGAGGAGAGATCTCTGAAGAGAAATCTCTGAAGAGAATTGGCAGGGTTTAGTACACAGAGGTTGGGGGAGAGAAAGAGACGCAGGAATGATTCCAGGGTTTCTAGTTCAGTATTTTGATTTGTCAGATACCACTTACAAAAATCATGTTAAATATTCTCCATAGATGGGCCAGAATGGGTTACAATTTCTTTCAAAATCCTGTTACAAACACTTGTAATGTGTTTACAGGCCTGGAAAGAAGAACAAGAGCCACTAGCAGAAGAGGAACGCTTAAAGGAAGACAAGAAAGCAGAGAGGAAGAAGGAAAGCAGTAAAAGGAAAGGCAAAGGAAAGCTAGAGAGAGAAGAGAGTGGAAACCTGAAGAAAAAATCTGTTATCCAGGAGAAACCTAGAGAAGAGCAAATAAAGGTCTCAGAAACATCAGAGGAGATCCTCCAGGAGCCGGAAGCCGAGAGAGTGTACCCGGTAAAGTCACCTTCCTAAAAAGCTTTATAACCGTCTGGGGGGAAGCCCAGCTTCTGTGGAAGCGTTAGGTGCCCGGTTTTTGCTGCCACCACGGAAGGCCTCGGGGTTTCTCCTCGGCCTCAGACCGGTACTCTGCCCCCTGCTACCTGGGCCCTTCTTTGCAGCCAGTCTCCAAGGCAAGAATGCCCTCAGGCTAGATTTTCCTGCCTGTCGGGAGGCTGGGTTACTAAGGACAGTAAAGATGGACATTTGAAACAAAAACACTTCCAGGTGTATGTAAATAAGTAGCTGTGACAGGTCAAAGGTTGGCTTTATCTGCCTCAGAGGACTGGACCTGAGTACCTCTCTTGGCTCTCCGCAGGCACCCGTGGTTTTTGCTTGTGTGCTTTTGTAAAAACTTCCCTTCGCCAACCTGTCCCTCAGGCGGTTTTATGAGTAAAACCTCATGGGGGCGGGGGAAGAGACGCAAGCAGGCCTCGTCCTTCCTAGCTACCACTCTAAGACCCATGTTTCAAGCTTTAGCATGCAGCAGAGTCATTTGGTGCTCTATTAGAAACACTTAGTTAAAAAAAAAAAAAAAAAAAAAAGCCTTAGCCCTGGCTGGCATAGTTCAGTGGATTGAGTGAAGGCTGTGAACCAAAGGATCGCTAGTTCGATTCCCGGTCAGGGCACATGTCTGGGTTGTGGGCCAGGTCCCCAGTGGGGGGCACGTGAGAGGCAACCACACATTGATACTTCTCTCCCTCTCTTTCTCCCTCCCTTCCCCTCTCTAAAAATAAATAAATAAAATCTTTTTTTAAAAAAGCCTTTAACATTTTCATGTGTCAAAGTGTAAATACTGCCCCATGTATCAGTTTGCTTTAAACAGAAAATTAACAGCCAAGGACAGAGAAACTGGTTTCTTCTCACACCGCCTTGGCGACGGTACAGTGACTTGATTTGCTCTGGGTTACGAGTGTGCCCCAGTGAACAGTTAAAATCATGGGCCGCCTTTAACTCTGCTCACCATCGTGACATGACAGAATGTGCCAAAGAGAAGATGGGCACCGGTCTCTGAGTCTGCAGTGACAGACAAACCGTTCGGCAGAAATTAAGTTTATAGCAGCTTCAGGCGATTCGTGCTGATGAGTTGCTTTTTGTCGATTGCCATTCCACACTCAAAGCATGATGTTTTCTCTTCTAGTTTCGTGGATACAATATGGGAAATACACCCATCCAAATCTCAGGAACAAATTATTATCTGTATCCTTCGGATGGAGGACAGATTGAAGTAGAAAAGACAACATTTGAAAAAGGTACATTTTGAAAGCAGCCAGTTAATGGCTTGGAAACTCTCTACCCACCTCAGACCCCCTTGAGCCTCCCTACCCCTGAGTGTGCTCGTGAGAGTGGTAGCATGTCCCCTGTGACTCATTTATGCACCACCCTCGACACTGTCAGGCTTCACATTCTGTTCTGGTGGACTCTGCGAAGCCCAGGCCACCCCGCCCTGCCCCGAGAGGTTAGCTGGGACACACAAATAGAAAGTTCCAGTTGTTAAAATGTGAAAGTATTTCTGTATCATTGGGAAATAGTATAATAGTAAACTATGATAATCAAATAGTTAGTAATGTTAATTACAATGCATAATGTTGTCCCAGAAGCCAAGTGCATGCTGGGAGTTTAGAGCAGATTTTCTGTGTGGACTCTGGAGCACAGGGCCTGGGACCTGCTGCCCATATCCAGTGATTTAGCAATAGAGAAGCTGCTCCCGGATTCAGGAGCCTTTAAGAGGGAGGGGCAGGTGAGCTGAGGAGGACCCAGTCTGGAAAACCTTCAGGAAGTGCTTCATCCTTCCCAGGGAAGTGCAGCTGCGGCCTCAGGGAACCTGTCAGAGGCACCTTGCTGGGCTGACCTTTTCACTGAGCTTTTGACATCCCTCAGGGGCATTGGAGGACCTGGGCTGTACTTGAAGGTTGTTGTCGGGTGTGGAGCAGTGGTCTCTGAGAGCTGTGGAGAGGTCCATCTGGAAGGATGTGAGCTGGACCCTGTTTCATGTCCACACAATTATGCACCCTGGCAAGGGTCCACATGGGCTCCTCCCACCCCACATTCCGCCCCAGACACCAGCCTGCCCCTTCTCACTCCTTAGCCTCCCCCTCCTTCCTTCCCTCTCTCTGAAATTCTTTTCCCTTCCCTTCCTCCCTCCCTCCCTTCCTTCCTTCCTTCATCTAATAACTCTCAATTTAACAGAAAACATTGCAAGAGTTAAACACTATTCCCTGTATGAAATCATGATCCAAGTGGAAGCATCACTAGGCAGTAACTGCCACTATCCCATAAAGGGTCACACCAATGATTTTTAAAGCAAAAGTCCTGCAAATTATTCACATTATTTAAAGAATGGTTTGTGGTACAACATGTCAAATGCTGGACTGTTTTATTATATAAGGTTTGTTTATTTAAAACATGAAAGAGATTTTTATTAATATATAAGTATGCATGTTTATACTATCATATGTGTTAGTGTTTAATATTTTGATATCTCTGGTGTAGTATACAATTATTAGTAATGAAAATACAGCTCAGAATCACATAACTGAGAAAAACACTGGACTCAAGTTTTGTAATGGTATTTGCCATAGTATTTTCAATAATTCTTTCTCACTCTTACCCAGATTTGCGTATGCATGGAATATATATGTTTCAGATGGTTCATAGTAAATACAGCATTTTTTATACTAATTCTATTTTGAGAGATGACAGGTCAATCAAATTGGATTTAAAAAAAAGGCTGATGGAAGAGACAAAAAATGAGTCAGAACACTAGAAGAGAGAATGTATTGTTATGAAAACTATTATAAACAATAATAACTACTGTAATAATGTTTATATAATTCTTTGTAAGTTGCAAAGCCCTTTCACATTAGCCATCCCCTGTGATTAAAGTTGGGAACTGGTATACATCACATTAACCTGCACCGATTGATCTTCTCTGCTGGGATTTGAGCTGAGATGTGAATACAGAGGCTGCAAATGCCTCCCTGGTCCCACTGCCCCTTATTCCCGGGTTCCACCATCACTGTAATCCTTTAGGCATCTTTCTAGAAAAATGGTGACACCCTGGGTATTTCCATTCCCTGGCTTGGATTCTGTGCTGCATTATTTCCACGTCTTGTTAAGGATCTTAAGGGAGCATCATAATCAGCTCATCTTCTATCCCATGATCTTCCCCAGGCTCAACTTTTATCAAAGTGAACGTGAAAAAGGACAAACACAATTTTATAATTCATTTAAAAGACCCAAAGAAAATTGTGAAAATGGAAAAAGAAGAAGAGTACTATACTTCAGAAGACGAAGGAGAAAGAGAGGGAGAACGAAATGTTGAAACAGGTAAGCAGAGGCATCTCTGTGGCAGCGAGTGTTACTACTTCGGCAACATGTCCCACCACCACCTGACAAAAACGCACATGTGTCCTTCTCATGTAGCATGTGATTTTCCCATGGGGTGACTGAAGTGTTCTGCCATTCTGGTTATGTGCATTTTCCCTATTGTAATGTGTATATGCATTATACACGTAGCCCATCTATTGTGAGCTGCTTACTTGGTTTTGTCCCCTCTGGACACCCAGCTTTGATTCCAGTTGTCCTGTGGAGCCTGGCTGTCTTTAGCTAGCAACACTGAGTTGGCCATGTCCGTTCTGGCCTGAGCTGCCTGTTATGCACTCGCATTAGGTATGCATTAATTGATTCCTCCTGAAGGTTTAACTTCTCTCCGGTATTCATTGCAAAGGAAGAGTTTCTATCTATGCTGTCTCTATTACTTAGTTCTCCCTGTAGTACCAACTTTCTTAAGTTGCAAGGACAAGAGAAAAATCCTAAACTTGGCCATGCGAGTCTCTACCTGCTGGTAGATGCGACTCTGGAGTGGGTGTCCATTGAGCGGACTCCGTGAAACTTCCTGATAACACCATCTAACAGCTCTAGGCGACACCTGAGGGGGAATTAATTGTTTCTTGCCCAGTGTGATGTGGGCTGTACCTGAAAAGGAGATGAATGAGTTGATAAAATGTTTTGCACTGAAGTTAGTAATAAGAACAATAACTAAGTCTTGCTGACAAATTTAGTTGCGGTCACAGTATTTTTCAAACTGAAGAACACAACGTTTGACAAGTTTGAATATACCCAAGCACTTAAAACAGAACTTTTAAAATTTTTCTTTGTTTTCCTTGATATAAAAATACACGATTTATTACAAAATGTTAGGAAATGTAGGAATATTTAAAGATGATAACAGTGGCCAGTAACTCTGCCACTCGGGTGGAAACCACTGTTCGTGATGTGTTTCTTTCTTTATCATCATGAGCATTTTTATCATTAAATAGTCTTTGAAAACAAGCTTTTTAAATGATTTTATATGAATTCATTGGCATATATAATGTACTTAATCATATTCATGTTTTTACATATTTAGCTGATTTCCATTTTGCACTGAGTTTTGCTAACATTTCTTTTTTAATAAAATGGAAATGTCCTTGATTTATTTTGTTTTTCAGAAGAACCAAATGCAGGGCATAAAGCTGTCAGCAAGTTTGGATCTTTTTCCGCCACGTTGGAGAATGGAATCTGCCTCTCGATAAGTTACTACGGACCTAGTGGGACTGTGCCAGGTGACAGGGACAGGACAGAGAGGAGGCGTGTCCTGCTGCCCAGGGCGTCTGCCGTCCTCAGTCTGCTCACGTGTTGACAAACACGTCCTGGTTTAATGCCCTTCGTTTCCTGAAGGGCGGGAATACATGTCAGCATGTGTGTGTGTGCACGTGTGTGTACACATGTGTGTACACATGTGTGTACACATACATGCATATGTCATCTTTCATACATAGCGAATAATAGTTCTTTGAAAAAGCCTTTATTCTGTAGAATCTTATAATTATGTAGACATATTCTCACATATATATTCTCGTTGTCTTTGTTAACTAGCCTGTGAAACTAAGTCTGTTGGTGCCAAAGAAAGCATGATTTGCCAAGGAATCCTTTTGGTTTTCTACAGAATGATATTTTTATGAATCCTGCGATTATAGAACTACGCAGTCTACTTTAGAACATTAGTTTTAAAGGAGCCATTCATTGGACATCTTGAAAGACTTCTTTACCCCACTTTTAACAAACAAATTCTCCAACTGGAAGCTATTTGCTTACAAACCACAAAATAATATGTCACTTTACCAAGAACTAATTAGGAAATCTTGTGGGTTTCCATGCATTTTATAGAAATCTAACCGCAACAGATTTAAAATCAAAAGATAATCCCTGTGCTCTGTGGCCTCGACACTGTGTGGATCCTGGTGAGTTAGGGACCCGCCCTACTGGGGAGTCCATTGCTGCAGAGGCCCCGCCCGTGGGCCCTCACAGTCCTGCGTCTTACTTTGTGCCACAGGCTGTGCTGCTCTAGTGAGTTAGACAGCCATTAAATTCGGTGGTATTTTGTTTTGTCGGGGTTTGTCTTTTAATTTTGTGTTTGACTGGTTTTTAAACTGACCCTTGGAGAAGTCATTTGGTGCCTAACAGATGATGTATTCAAGTTCGTTATTGCACACAGTCACTAAAAAATCCTATCCCCTCTGAGCATAGGTTATCATTATTTTAAATTAAAATACTTATGCTCTATCGATTAGTTGCTGCTGTTTCCTGATCTTCTTATTCTTTATTTAATCTTTAAGTTAATAGTCAATCATTTCATTTAAAACAAATGTTGCTCATTTCAGGTTATAAGTACTGCATTTGAAAATGTTTATAGTGTGGATAATAAGTGATGGTTTACTTGATGTGTATTTAAAAAGTTGAAGGCATTAGTCTTTGTAAAACATATATTATAAATTCCTTAAAGATGCATGTAGTACTAATATTTGAGAACTTTTACATGCTAATGGCTAAGCAAACTTGCAGTTCAATTCTCCCCCCTTAATTGACTGTACACGGTTCTCTACAGCTTAATCTCCTCGCCAAACTGAAACTTTGTGGCCACTGAGTAGTCAATGCCCAGGTACCTCTCCCCACAGCCCCTGGCAGCCACCGTTCTGCTGCGATGGAATTTGACTGTTTTGGATACTTTATGTAAGAGGAATCATGCAGCATTCGTTTTGCTGTGACTGGCTTATTTCACTACAGCCTAATGTCCTCAAGGATCATCCATGTTGCCACATACTGCAGAGTTTTCGTCTTTCTAAAAACTGGATCATACATATGTACCACATTTTATGTGTCTGATCATTTGTCGATGGATGTTTAGGTTGTTTCCACATCTTGGCTACATCTGGCCACATCTGTTCTTTTTGTGCCTTTTAGTTCCTCGAATGAACTATGCTTTCCCGTATCTGTGGCACACCACCTGATGCTGTGCTCCTACTGGGCACACCACCCAGTTACACTTCCTCTCACGCTGCAGGTCTGGCTTGCAGGTTACTTGCTCTGAGGAATGCTTCCCAGATCAAGCGGCAGTAGCTTAGGTTTTCGTGAACCCAAGTAGCTAGTGTGAATTGGGTTTTTGGAGGTGAGTGAGGATTGCATAGGCAAAGAATTGAAGGCAGGGAATTCTAGATGCCTGGAATAGTGTGCACGAACTTTAGTCGTTTAAAAGCACCTGTATGGAAAGGTAGCCTGTGCCACACAGCCTGGGTGTAGCTTACAGGGAGGTGTTTTGTGTTAGGTGACCTTTCTCTGGGTTCCTATAGTGCTCTGTCCTTCCCCTGGCACAGACTTAATACACGGCATTGGACGGGAGGGCTTCTTCATCAAACTGCCCATTACACTATAGGCTCCTTGTAGTCTTACTCATCATTGGCTACTCAATTCATGGCACATAGTAGTAGCTACTCAATAAATATTTACCGAATAAGTAAATGAATGGGATGAGAGGGAGGAGTTTCCAGCTGCCTGTGACTGGTTGCCATTCACTTATTTATATGCTATAGTTCTTATGGGTCAGGCACCTTGCTGGCACTGAGCCACTAAGATGAATAAAACCATGCAACCACTACTCAAAAGAATTCTTTGTCTAATGGGAAAATAAAGCATAGAAAAAGAACTGCGTTCTAAGTGGTAGAAATTACATATAAACAGAGTACTGGGAACAGCTAGAAAATACTTCAGACACAAGGCAGAGCATCTGAGATGGAACTTTAGAGAGGAGTGGGGATTATCCAGACAAAGCAAAAGGAAAGGGAATTCTAGACAGTAAGACCGTTTGTATAAATACTCCATTGTGTGAAAGCATGGCGTCTTTACAGAAAGGTGAAAAGTCAGTGACTGGAGCGAAAGAAGGTGAACGCTGTGTGCCCTATGTAAGGAGTGAGTGGCACAGGTCCTTAGGTAAGGGACAGGAAGTGACATGATCAGCTTTTATCTTAGGAATGTAATTTTAGTAACAGTTTGGAAGGTACACTGAAGTGGTGGTATTGGAGGTGCCATGATACCAGTTAGGAAACCACTGCAGAAAATTAGCAAAAGAAAATGAGAATCTGAGCGAAGATGCTAGGATTAGATAGGGGAGGCATGATTTGAGAGAAATCTCTGAGGGCTTGGGTGTATAGAGTGAGTCAAAAAGAGAAAATGCAGATGATGTCAATGTCTAGCATGGGAAATAAGGTGCAGGATGGATTACGGCATGAACTGAGAGTGAGGACGTGAGAGGGATGCCTGGCTTGGGACAGGAGTTTGAAATGTCTCCAGCATCTCAACCAGGGGGAGGTGTCTAAAAGCAGTTGGAAATAAGGATCTGGGGCTCAGAAAAGCAAGGTCATGCCTTGAGATGTACGTTTTGGACTCATTAGCTTGTAGGTATTTGGAGCCCCAGGAGTGAAGGAGACCACCCAGATCTGATAGAGCTCATGCAGGTGCTCAGCCTGGGCTGTATGTTACGGCCACCTGTGACGTTTCACAGATACAAACGCCTGCCTCCTTCCCAGAGGGTCTGCTTCAGTAGGCTAAGGTGGAGACCTCAGCATGTGCTGTTTTCTTGTCCGTTTGTTTCCATGAGTAATTATCATGGACAGCCAGAGTTGAGGACATCTGTTGTGTAAGGATAAGGGGAAACCCCTGGGACCTAGCAACATCTAACAATTGACAAAGAGGAAGAATCAGGAAAGGAAACTAAGAAAAAACCTGAACAGTGCCCTCACCTGGAAAGGAGGTCCAGGCGGGAGGGTCAGCCTGCAGCCCAGAGCAGAACACAGTTTGAGATGCCGAGTGCTCAGAGGCTCCGCCTTGACGGCTCCGCGGATCAGCTCTCCTCCTAGAACTCTGACCATTTCTTAAAGCCCAGACAGAACTGATCTTCTACAAGAAAACTTCCTTTATCATCTCAGCTAGAAATTATCTCTTTTCTGAATTTCTTCGTTTGTATCCTTTATATTCCTGTTCAATATGTTCTTGTATTGAACCTATTTGAGTACTGATCTTATTTTGACTATTTTGACTCCATAAGGTATTTTATTTTTTTATTTTTTCCCACTGCTCCAAGTCTCTTAATAAATATAGCTCAATTAAATGAAGAGACAGTAACTGCTCTATCCTTAGGAGTTTACAACCTAGATGAGGAGAGAACATTCAAAATGACTCCATCAAATATATCATTATAAGTACCCTAAATGTTTTCTCCACAATTCCTGATTTTCAAATCAAATATGTTTCACTTAACATCTACCCAACTGATAAACCATATTCAGCAAGGCAAAAATTGTTGCCAACTTGTATAAATGTTTGAGATGTAAATTTTATTTAACAAACATATCAGGCATGCATGTCTAATTTCCTTGTTTTCTCCTTACAGAGGATAAGGATCCCAGCTTGGAAGCAATGTTGAATATCCCATCAGCTCTTCTTCCAACAGTAATTCCTGTTATAGCGCCTGTTCCTCAGGCCAAAGGGAAAGGGAAAACAAAAGGCAAAGATAAACCCAAAGACTCTCTTAAAGAGGAGGAACACCCCAAGGAAGAAGAAAAAAAGGTGACTGGACCTCGCCATGGATTCTAAGCTCCACTTTTCAGTGTCAGCTCTTTAAAAATCACCAGTTATATCAACAGTGTTATTATAGTGCCTACACTTTATTGTGCAGACGCATTAACATTCCTTGAAGCTTTGGTTATGAATAAACAAGAAGAGACTTACGCAGGGGTTGGATTCCCACGCCAGAAGACGTATTGTCGTAGACAAACTGTCTCAGGTCACTCAATCTAAACTCAGAGTGACTCGTTCAACCTGTCCTTTCCTCCCCGGGTTCTTGGGTGTTCTTTGCTTTTGGTTGGTCAAGTTCTACCATTCTTGATTTTAAATAATTTATTTAGTTCCCTAGAGATAAGCAATTAGAAGAGGAGAGTCTCTAAATAGTGGAAACATTTCCATTTGGCATACTTAGACTTAGATATTGGTGAGCTAAGAGTTAGTAAGGGGAAGGGCCGCCCACTTCTGGTGAGAGAGGAGTCCACCCTCTCTCTCCACCCCTTCACCAAATACACACACACACACACACACACACACACACACACACACACTGCCTTAACCATTTTCTTACTAGAAAAACACAGGTCAAATCAGGTTCCCAAAGAAGGAAACCACTGATCACAGTTTCACACTAGGTATTTACTGCTGCAGTTGTGCAGTTTGTACGATGTACAGATGCCAAATTTACTAGAAGAGTTGTGTTAAAGGTGATCAGGAACTTGGATTTCAGAACCTGACCATTTAAAAATCACGGAGTTTGAATGTTACTTAGCCCCTTCTCCATATTTACATAGCTATACTAGGTAAGTTTTCTTAAGCTAGGACATTTGACCCTTGTTAAGTGAAAGTATTCAAGTGTTGAACAGAATAATCCCAGGTAATTCATTTGTTTGGCTGAAAGCAATTTGATAATAAACCAATTGGTTCTCCCAAAATTTTTAAAGATTGACAGATGGAAGGATGGGTATAGCTACTGGTTTTTTGTGTAATGATAGAGGGTGTGTCTTTGAGCATTATTGTTCACTCTTCAGACTTTTATAAGGTTTTTCCTCTTAATTTTGCTTTGTGTTTTTAATTGATTTTCAGCTAGCCAGATTTTATTCTTTGTTAGTAACAAAGACAGAACAACCTAAATGGTCAATAATGGTTAGAATAAACTGAAAATCCAGCAATGGGGGATCAGTTGGAATGATTTTAGAGGCAAACGAGAGGGAGCCAAGTGTGAAAATGGAGAAGGTTATCATTAGGGACTGGCCGTGGCTCCACAGCGACTTTCTTTCCAGAGCACATATAACCGAGCAAGGTGTGCAAGCCTTGTTAACGTAAAATTAGCTAGTATTTTTAAGTAGACACACCCAAACCTCTTCAGTTTATAAATAACTGTTTAATTGTCTGTTAGTTACTTTTATTTTTACTTAATACAAAAGCAGTGTGTGCTCATTAGCATAAGGTCTCCCAACAGCATAATGTCTGCAGCCTTCAGATGCTAAGAGTCCTTTGCACAAGAAAGGTGGGGGGGGGGCGTTGGGCCTCCCTGCACATGCAGACAGAGCATCTTTCAAGGCCTCAAATCCTAATTATTGTCATTAACTTTGATGGCCCCCTTTTCTGAGGGAGGATGTACCAACCACGAAGCACTATTCTTTAACTGTCACATACCCGTGTGCCCTTCTACAAGCAGGGTATAAATTGCCTCAAGGGTGCAACCATTTTTATGGGCTCCCTTGCAGAGCTCACCACTCCAGAGCAAGTCATATTCTATGCCCTCAGCAAGTTCTTGCTTAGGCATAATACAGCAGCAGCTCATTTATGAAGTGATGAGCAGTCACTCACACGTTAAATTGTTTACAGGAAGAAGTAGAACCAGAACCTGTTGTACAAGAGACTGTTTTTGTTCCCACCTTCCAAAACCTCAACGTGTCCTGCCCCAACGGGCTCCTGGTGACCTTCATTGGGCATGAGTCGACAGGTGAGTGCTACCTGGGGTTGGGCAGGGAAGCGGGGGGCAAAAAGTAATATTGAAAACAGTTAAGTCACCATTCAGATGGTGAATCTTCCCGACAATTACACATCCTTGTTGTTGATAATGAACACAATAGGCTGATAATAATAATAACCATTTTCCGAGCACTTACTCTGGGCTAGGCACTTCCTTAAGAACTTACCGTATATGACAAAATACAACTACTATAAGCTAAGTCTTAATAATTCATTTTTACAAAATGAAGAAATTGATGCTTCAGGAGGTTCAGTAACTTGCCCAAGACCATTCAAGTCCTAAGTGGCAGAAATCTTCGATAAAATGCTATTCTCAGTCCAGTCATGGCAAAGCAAGCGCTCTCAAGGACTGCTAGGTGGCCCTGTCTCCCTGCCTCTACAAAGGGCCACAGGTATAGGGCTGTCCAGTCTGACTAAAGCTAAGCACAGCGAGATCAGTGCGGGTGGCACGGATGAGAGGACCTGTCTTATTCCCCGGTGTCGGGATATACTTTTATAGTCTGTTATTTCTATTGATTTTGTACATGGCTCCTCACCCATTAAAATGAATAAATAAGTACAAGTAGAATTTCTTTAATTAATCTGATGTGCCATCCACATTGGTGAATATGAATACTATTTAAATGCAGACCCACTGTTGTTGTAGAAGTAGGGAGATGCAGCAAAGCAAGCACTGAACTAGGACTTGAGTTCTGACCAACTCTGTGGCCCTTTCGATGACTTACTGTCACTGGACCATGTTTTTTCTTCTGATAACTATTGTATTATA
Organism: Trachops cirrhosus; assembly: GCA_028533065.1. Lineage (NCBI taxonomy): Eukaryota > Metazoa > Chordata > Mammalia > Chiroptera > Phyllostomidae > Trachops > Trachops cirrhosus. The sequence continues at coordinate 12,508,573 of CM052551.1, read as the reverse complement.
TCAGTGGGCCCTGATTTTGTCACAACCAAAGGTCCTCTTTATTATAATTCCCTTATGTACACCATATTCGAAAGTGTATCTATCAAAGGAAAAGAATACATCTATTGAAAATAACTTAATGTTGTATTTACTTGTCAAGCAAATGAAAAGAAACTGAATGTTGTAAATGATCTTTTTGTCTCAATATTGCTTTTCATTAGGCTTTATGTGTTATTAAAAATAGACTGTGGACTCTTTTTCTATTTCCAAGAAATCCTGGGGTCCAGGTTCTCCATGATGGACCCACTGTGGATGGCCAAGCCGTGTGGCCACCAGGCATCTTCCGAGGTTGAAGATGCTGTCAGTGTACTAAAGGGATACTGTTTTCAAGTTCAAGGACATTTTGCTTCTTTGCTTATTTGCTTCGTCCTATTATCAAACCCCAACTTAATACTTGTTTCATCTGCCTTTTCTAGTAGTTTCATTATAGTCTGATATTTTCATCCTCTGCCTAGGTAGACAAAGTGGTGAATAATGACCCTGCCTAGAACACATGATCTTTTAAAAGTCTTTCATGTATTATATTCTAATTTAAGCCTGAACTTAATTGCAATGTAATACCACAGTAGCAGTACCTTCGTCAGAGTCTGTCTTGGACATAGGGAGCGAAGGCATAAGAAGAAAGAGATTAGACTTGAGCTCTTGCTTGAGTGACCTTGGACAAGTCACAACCCCTCTCCCCCTGAGTTTCTTCATTTATGAAATAACGTCATATACTAAACAGGCTGCTAATAAGTATTAAATGAGAAAATACTTTCTAATCTGGAACATAGTGTTCCAGTCTCGGTTTTCGTCCTTGTATTGGTGGTGGTAGTAGTGGCTGAAGCAAATGGTTAAGCACAGGGACCTGATTCAAATCCCAGCTCTGCCGCTTACTGGCTGTGTGACCTTGGAGAAGTTATAACCCTTCCAGAACTCCATTTTTTCATCTGAAAACTCTGGAAGATAAAAGTACCTGCCTTAAAGGGTTGTTGAGGTGGGCTAAATAAAATACATACACAAAGCATTTAACATATAGAAATATCTCAATAAATGTATCTTATTTCTGCCAGTTGAGGAGGTGTCATAAAAGGCCCTCATTCCAAAATATTTTCCCACCAACTTGATCTTGTCCTTGAAATTCCACCATCACAAGTTAATAAACTACTTTATAAATTGAGAAGAGGAAATTATTCAATGACCAGCTACTGTGTGCCAGAAAGTCTCAAAAATAGTACTTTCCTTTGAATGTAATATGTGCTTCTCTCCTTGATTGCCACTTTAAGAGTAGCACCCTGAGAAAAAGCTGCATTTGGCTGGAGATGCAGGGATTACATTAACTCTGAAAGATGATGCATGATTTAGGACAGGCAGGCCTGAGCGAGTGACTTCCCCGGGGGCTCCAGGCAACCAGGGGACTCTAGGGGAGCAATGTGGGCAGCGAGGGGCGAGAGCTTTCTCACAGGCAGCAGAAGAGGGAGCATCTGAAACAGCACACTCCTTCCTTCCTCGTCTCGCCCTGAGATGTCCTGTCCTTCACTAGAGTGAATGGCTTACACGTGGAGAAGGTGCCTCGGAAGTAAGTGCTTGTAGAGGACCTTACTTACCACATTTGACTGTGACACAGGCAGCAAAGAGCCAGGACTCTGGGCCATCGGTCTTGTATGGAAACGGCCCAATCACTTACATGTAGACCGAAGAATGAAAAAAAGCTGAGCAGGAAGATAAAATCCCAGCCACTCAGCATTGCCCAGTTCATTGTAAGGCTTTTTTCCCCCCCTTTAAGATAAATGTGTTGTCAATGAGGAACCCACTTGGGACATAATGATCCGACAGAGCTACCCGCAGAAGGGGAAGCACTACGAGTTCTACAGAGCGGTGATGCCCCCGGCGGAGCAGGAGGCCTCGAGAGTCATCACCAGTCAGGGCACTGTGGTCAAGCACATGCTGGATGGATCCACACAGGTAAGGGAACATGGGACATAAATTACTCTCTCCTGCTGCGAAGTGAAATACAGAAGTGATGGGTAAGGAACAGTACTGTGACACAGAAGAGGCGCAACTCATCTGCAGTGGAATGATAGTTGAAAATGGCAGGTAAAGAATAGCATAGTTAGAAGGAACACGTTGTCACCTGTGCCGTACAGGACACAAACTTGCCCTGTGCGTGTGATCCACGACCACAGATGGAGCACTGTGTTTACCTCCTCTCCCTCTCAAGGCCCCTTAAAGTAGTAGAAAAATACTTTTAAATAATAAATTTACAACGGTACTAAAGAACAGCAAACTGGGTCATCAGTGGATCAGAAGATTGGGAGAATTCCTAGAAAATTCAAGTCAGATGAGATTAACTGATGGAGAAGCAAATGCAGAGTCTAAAACATATTTTAAAAAACCAGCAGTAAAACTTAAAAATGGGAGTTTTAACACAGCCGTTTCACAGGTGGAGCTCTGGACTCAGAAACCAGGGCGGTGCACAGCTAACTCACTGCCACCTGAGGGTGGGACCCGAAACTGCGATACCAGAAGCCGTGTGCCTGCTCCCTCCCTCCCAGCGACCCGGGGCAGGGGCTCCCTGTGCTGACAGCCTCCAGGAGCGGGTCCGGTTCTCTCTCAGTGAGAAACAGGACCGAGCACCGAGCACCATCAGCTTGGGAGAGAAACCAACCCCAGAAAAGCAAAGCACAACATGCAATAAATTAAATGAATGGCATCTCAAAGTAAGAGTAAATAGCTTAACTAAAAAAACTTGAAAGTGAGTAAAAGCATTATAGGCAGAGACTTGAGAGGTTCCCAGTCCATAAAATAACAGTTTTTAAAAGTTGCCATGTGAAAAGAATCAAAAGTTGTTAGAGACTAAAAATGACACTGAAAAGTGGTGGGGAGGGGGAAGGAGAGGAAGGTAGGAGACATGGAGAAGGGATCTATGTGATAGAATTCCCAGAAGAAGAAAATAGTGAGAATAACGAAAGAAATAATCTAGTGAATGTTCCTAGAGCTCAAAAAAACAATACTTCAAGTTAAACAGGACAACTAAGTGCCAGTCAGGAGGGATACTAACTGTCGAAAGATTATTTCAATATGCCATAGTGCAATTTAAGGCCGGTATAGGTAGGCAACCCCAAAAGCTTCCTGAGGAAACCAGTTTCCCACAAAAGAGTTAAGATAGACATTGGACTTCTTGGTAGCCACACTGGCGGTTCTTGCCCTGTTCATTGGGAGTCTATAAATCTGATCCTGGGTAGATTATGTATCGACAGTGCCCCTAGATATTGTACATACTAGATAGATACTGATAGAAGCTAAACATTTAAATGTATGATACAGTGTTAAATGTAGTCATTAGAAAAATTGAAACAGTGGATAGTTTCCCAGTTACCACAGGGGAAGGGTGAATAAGGAAAAACATAAAACAAGTCAATCTCATCAGAAACAGAAAATGAGAACAAATAGCATAGAAGGTAAATGGGAAAAGTAGTGTTTTTATGCTGGTTATTAAGCTTTTGTCTCTGAGCTCCAAATCGACCCTTCTGTCATACACCTTATGATGCTGAGCCTGGAAGTCTGCAAGTAGCACTTCTTTGGTCCTTTTTAACCTATCTCAGTGTAACGCACCGTGTTCCTTGTTAAGCGGGCTCTTCCCTGCTTCGGAGAACGCTGGACTTGTGCTTGTCCTGCAGATTCTCTTTGCAGACGGCGCTGTGAGCAGCAGTCCCGATTCCGGGCCCGTGTGTGCTCCGGCAAGCCACCCCACGAGCCGCCCCAGCGGAGACCTGATGGACTCGGGCTCTCAGCAGAAACCAGAAAGAGTGCTGTCGGAGGCTGTCCTCACAAAGAAAGGTAACCACCCAAGGAAGCCTCTCTGCGGTGAACCTCAGAGACCAAGTGCTTGGTAAAGGTTCAGTACCGCATTGTCACTCTTCTCGTCTTTTGTGACCGCATTCATATATACTCACATGCATATATGATTTTCAATGCAGTCACATGAATTGCTTTCTTCCCTTCATAAGAAATAAGGAACACATTCTTGCATCATTATGTACACCCGTGCAGCCTCAGCTCTGCCACCGGGGCCATGGTTTTCAGGCTGGGCGAGCATATCAATGTCAAGATTCTGAGTAAGCATCTCTGTGTTCTCTTGACATTTTCCTTGGAGTTGCAAGAAGGCCACATAGCTCCAGGCATGGGGTCCTCATGTAGTAACCCCCAAAGCAGGAGGGAAGGAGGGCGAGCACGGGAGCTTTCAAGTGTCTCTGTTTATCAGGGAGGGAAGATATTTCCAGGTTCCACTGGGCCTCCGCACCCCCGCCCCAGCGGGCCTCCCCGGGCGCCTCAGGGACTAGACCTGGTGGGGGCCCTGGCTCAGTGACACTTTTGACATCTTTCTCAGGAGATGAGCACCAGTGGTGGGGGCAGCAAAGGTGGGCGGCAGTTGGGCAAGTCGACAGTGCCAGCCACGATCTAAATGGCAAGCCTGCTGTCCTGAGGCATTTCCAGTCTGGCCCTGCCTCCAGCACCCGGTGAGAACGTCTGTGTCCCCGCGCCCGCCCGCGCCGGACAGCGGCGTTTTCCCATCTTACTCAGGTTGATGCACAATCCGTCCCATCACTACCCTAATCTGCATTTCTTTGGTTACTGATGAGAATAAACGTCTGAAGATGCTTATTCCTTTTTTATGCTTTTTGTGAATTCTCTGTTCAC
>CM052551.1:12466761-12503354 GCA_028533065.1 Trachops cirrhosus | reverse complement strand
ATTGCTTCATGGCCCTTCCATCAGGGGCAATGCATTCACTTTTTTTTTAACTAACAGACTTTTTAAGGGCAATTTAAATATTACAGAAAAAAAAATGAGCTGAAAGCACAGTACAGAGAATTCCCATTTACTTCCTCTCTTCCTGGCTCAGTTTTCCCTGTGTTTAAGGTCTTGAACGTGTTACATTTGTTAAAATTGATGAGCGAATATTGATACGTTGTTATGAAGTGAAGTTCACTTTTTGTGTCGTGCAGTTCTCTGAGCTCTCACAAAGGCATAGTGTCACGAACCCCCTTCAAGTGTCACACAGAATAGTTCTGTCACCGTAAATAGCCCCTGTGCTCCACCTGTTCATCCTTCTCTTCTCCCCGCCCCCAACCATCCCTGGCAACCCTGATCTTGTTGTTGTCCCTGTAGTTTTGCCTTTTCTAGAAGGTCGTACAATGGGAATCCTGCAGTCTGTACCCTTTTCAGATTGGCTTATTTCACTCAGTGACTACAGTTAAGATTCTTCTGTATCTTTTCATGGCTTCATAGCCCATGTGTTTTAATTAACGAAACAACATCCTGTTGTGTAGATGTGCAGCAGTTTGTTAATCCACTCGCCATTTGAGGGACATGCAGAGTGAGGCAAAAGTACGTTTGCAGTTGTCCATATGGAAAGTAATACACTGCTTAATCAACAGTAACACAAGAATAAACTCCATGTTTCACGTACGCACAACTGTAAACCTGCTTTGGCTGCACCCTGTATTGGTTGCTTCTAGTTGATTTTGGGAGGGAGAGCATTAGATGGTAGATTTATTTTTAATATTGAAAAAACCTTCCCTTGTTTTACATACTGGTTGGACCAATTTACATGGCCACTGACAGTCTTTATGGGCTCTCTTTTCCAGGTTGTTTCCAGTTTTTTGGCAATTGTTGTGAAGCCGCTTTTAAACATTTGTCTGCAGGTTTTTGTGTGCATATGTTTTCAATTCATTTAAATAAATACCTGAGAGCATATTCCATGTATAAGTTCAGCGTGTAAGAGATGGCCAGAGTGCCTTTTAAAGTGGCTGTACCATTTTTGCCTTCCCACCAGCAATGGATGGGAGTTCCTGTTGCCCCACATCCTTGTCAGCATTTGGTGTTGTCAGTTGTTTTGGATTTTAGCCATTCTGATGGGTGTGTAGTGGTGTCTCACTGTTGTTTTAATTTTAATCCTAAATGATATGCTTATTTACCACCTATGTATCATCTTTGGTGAGGTGTCTGTTGATATATTTTGCCCATATTTAAATTGCTTTCTTAGATGCATCCACTTTTAGAGGTTGTATTTCACCAGTGCTTTCAAAACCTGCCATGAAAGGACCAACCCCACCCATACCCCTGGCACATTCCAAGCCTTTCCTCTTCATTTCGTTCAGGATCCAGCTCTATTCATTTCAGATACTGCCCACACAAGTTTCTCCTGGGACGGGATCCGTCCTTTGGGGCATGGCCTGTTGGGAAATTATGAGATCTGTGAACCACTCCATTTACCTGCACCCTGTTCGTTTCAGTTGCTCTTCCACGTCTGTGTGTGTGGACTTGCTTTTTGGCTCTAGTTTTGATGGTCCAGCTGGAGTTTGAGGGTTTCCCTCGTTTTTCTACAAGTGTAATTTTGGGGATTTTTTCATTGTTCTTGTTGTGTTGTATGATTTCCAGAGTGAGAAGAGGAGTAAGTCACAAATCTGTTGCTACCTAGGTGACAAAAACAGAAAGTCTCTCATACATATATTTGTTTTCAGTTTATTTTGCTGTTCTTTTTGTCTGTTGAAGGTGGTTCACTAATTCTTAGTCCGTCTTCTTTCCTCGTATGAGCGTTTGTAGCTGTAAATTTCGTTAGTGTGCAGGGCGCGCTTCACCCCAGGAGCTCTGTTCCCATATCAGCCTTATTAAGATGGGGCTCGCAGACTGCAGTAGCCATCCTGGAAAGGAAACAGTGCTAACACATTCACAGGTATGCAGCCGTCTCCAGCATCTGGTTCCAGAACATTTGCATCACTCTCCTCCCCCAAACCAGCACCCCCATCTCCTCTCCCTCTCCTTCAGCACCTCGGGGCTATTCCTATGGATTCAGATATTCTAGGCATTTAATATAAATGGAAACATACAATATGTGACCTTTGTCACTGGCTTCTTTAATTTAGCATAATATTTTCAAGGTAGTTATCTACATCATAACATGTATCAGTACTCTGTTTTGGTCAAATAATTGTCAAATAATATTCTATTGCATGTGTGTACCACACTTTGTTTTTCATTCATCAGTTGATGGACATTTGGGTTGTTTCCACTTTGGGGAAATTACAACTAAAGTTGCCAGGAGCACTGTTTGTACAAGTTGTGTGGACATATATTTTCATTTCTCTTGAGTAGATACCTAGGAGCGGAATTGCTGGGTCATACAGTAACGCGATGTTTAGCATGAACTCTGTTTAGGACCTGACAAACTGTTTTCCAAAGCAGCTGCACTGTTTTATATTCTTGCCAATTTTGAGGGATCCAATTAGCAATTTTAGGGATCCAATTTCTTAGCAATTTTGAGGGATCCAATTTCTCCACATCCTCCAACACTGTTATTGCCTATCTGTAGCCATTCTAGTGGGTGTGAAGCGGTATCTCTTTTCTTTTGATTTGCATTCCCTTAATGGTGAATGATACGGATCATCTTCCCATGCACTTAGTGGCCGTTTGCAAACCCTCTCTGAAGAAATATCTTTTCAAATCATTTTCTCAAATCTTGTACTGGGGACACAAGTTCCTTATCAAATGTTTGATCTGTAAATGTTTCCTCTCATTCTGTGGATTGTCTTTCTCGATTGTGTCCCTTTTGTCGAAGTCCAGTTTAATCTGGATTTTTTGATTGCTTGTGCTTTTAAGATCATTTCTAAGAAAGAATTGTATAACCCAAAGTCACAAAGGTTTATTCCTTTGTTTTCTTCTAAGAGTTTTATAGCTTTAGCTCTTGCATTTGGGTTTTAAATCCATTTTGACTTAATTTTTGTATATGGTGTGAGATAGCAGTCTGAATTTATACTTTTATATTTTTTAAATGATGATTCACCCCCCCACCCTATTGAATTGGTTGATGCTGTAGTCAAAATCAGTTGGCCGTAAAGGTAAACATTTATTTTTGGACTCAGTTCTATCCCATGGATATATATGTCTATTTCTGCCAACATCTCGCTGTCCTGATTACAGTAACTTTGTAGTAAGTTTGAAATTGAAAAGTGGGAGTCATCCAACATTGTCTTACTTTTAAAATTTGTTTTGTTTATTATAGGAACCTTGCCTTTTTGTGGGAGTTTTATAATTAGCCTGTTAATTTCTGCAAAAGAGGCAGCTGAGATTTTTATGATGATTCTGTTGAATATCTAGATAAATTTTGAGAATTGCCATCCATACAGTATTAAGTCTTATAAATCATGAACATGGCTTATCTTTCTACTTGTTTAAAAGGTCTTTATTTTGTCTAATGCTGTTTTGGACTTTTCAGTATACAATGATTATACTTGTTTTGTTAAATTTTTCTTATATATTTTATTCTTCTTAATGCTATTATAAATTGAATTATTTTCTTAATTTTATTTTTGGATTGTTCACTGACAGTGCATCTTATACCATTGAGTTTTTCTATATTGAGGTCGTATCCTGAAACCTTACTGAACTTTATTTTCACTGTTTTTGTTTTGCAACAGTTCTGGAAATAAGGTCCTCACCCCCAGGGGCTGCTGTTGTTGCTGTTACTGCTGTTTGTTTGGAGGCTTTCCTGGACTCATTCTGCACAGTCTGTTTCCTTTGTCCTGTGTGGCCCCTGCGGTCTCTGCTCACTTAGCTTACGGATCGGCTAATGATGGGACAGAGATTTCCCTAGGTGCCTCAAACCAAAGAGTTCCCCAGCCTCCACCAGGGGACTTGGTGTGTTCACTGGGGCACTTCCACCACTCCGGGAGTTTACGCCCCAGCCTTAGACTCCAGGTCAGCCAGCGGTGAGGCTTCTGGGCATGAGTGCAGTCCAGCGTGCGCCCGGTGACTTCTAGATTCCCAGGCAAATGTCGGAACTTTTCAAAGCCCTCGACAGACATCTCATGCTCTAGCTTTTCCTTTAACATTTTTTGGTCAGTTTCTTGTTTGCTCCAACGATTATTGCTGCCTCAGGCAGCCACACTGTCAACAGTTGCCGCTGATTGTTTCAACAAGGTCCCCGGAAAAAGACTGTTCACAGTGAGTGAGCTCAGACTCAGGTCCAGGAGAGGATTTCCAGGGAGTGTTCAGGCCGGTCAGACAAGGACAGTTCTGTGGGCATGGGGCTTGTAGGGAGAATTTCAAGCCCATCTGCCTCCGCCAGGGGCTGCTAGACTGTTGGTTTTCACAGCTACTGTGACTTGGGGTTTGCAGTTTTTCAAGGGCCCCAGGGAACTAGAGAGGGGGATGATGGGAATATAGCAAGTTGTAACACCACAAAGCAGTTGTTCTTACTGAGATTCAGCTGTTTTTCTTAAATTGTTCCTCAGATTGTTACAATTCTTTGGTTTATTTCCAGAGTTCTTAAAAACACTGGTTTTGATCATTTTTTCAAATGTTCTCATTCTCTTTATAGAGGAGTGGATTTCCAAAGGTTCTTACTTGCCATTCCAGAAGTGCTTCTTCCATCTCATAATAAGTGATATTTCTTATTTTCATAATTTTCAGCTCTAAATATTTTCTACTTATCACTATGCCTTCTTTTTTGTTTCTAAATTTCCAAGCTTATGAAGTATTTCTAGGTTTTTAAAAATAATTTTAACGAATTCTTTGAAATTTGTTGAAACCTGATATAGCCTCTTATGTGGTCAGGTTTTTAACAGTTTTGTCTGCGATTGACAAGAGCACATGTCCCGTGCAGGGGTCTCTTTGTATCTGTCAGGTTGGCCTTAGTTGTGTTGTTCAATCTGTATCAACGTCCAGCAGACTTTTCTGGGAAGGGCAAAATAGCATATAATTGAGGTTTGTGAGCAATGTGGTCGTTGTCACAGCTATTGAAGTCTGCCATTGTACCACACAATTAGCCATAAACAATATGGAATCAAATGAGTATACTGTGTTATGTTCCAATAAAGCTTTATTTGTGGACAGGAAAATTGGAATATCATATAATTTTCATGTGTCACAAAGTAATATTCTTGATTTCTAAAGTCATATGGAAATGGAAAAAGAATTATTACTCATAACTGCACAAAAGCAGACAGTGGGCCGTATCTGCCCCACGTATCAAAATTTGCCAGCCCCCGTTCTGTGTCCTCACAGAATTGCTAATCTACTGTATCAGTTTATTCAGGATAAAAATGTTTAAATTCCTGAGGACAGAATAGTCTACGCAGTGTTGTCCTCCTTATAATTTAATCTTTATTTCTTTATTTCTAAATGAACATATTTTATAATTCTGTCAGATGTTCCTCTATGTATTTTGAGGACATGATTTCAGATACTTAAAATTTAGAATTGTTACATCTTCATGGTTAACTTAACTTTTTATAACTATGCAATGACTTTTTACTCTAAGATTTTTTTTTGCTCTAGGTTGCTTATTTTATTATAGCTATACCAGATATTGTTTAATGCTTTGCCAGTCTAACTTTTCCACACTTTACTTTCTATGGTTTATGTTTAAATGCATCTCTTGTGAGCAGCAGACAGGTAGATATTTTTAAAATTCATTATGACAAATTTATCTCTTAACTGGAGGTTTTAGTGTATTTGTTGTATAACAGGTATTTTTTGAATATGTCTTTATATTGTTCTCATTCTTGAAAGATAATTTCAGTAGGCATAGAATTCTAGGTTTACAGGCCTTTTCTTTTTATACATTGACAGTGATTCTCCAAATTCTTCTCACATTCCGTGTTGTTGTGGAAAAGTTGGCAGTCAGTGTACTTGTTGCTTTGAAGATAATCTTACTGCTTTCAAAATGGTTTCATTAAAATTTCAGTAAAATTGAAGTTGTAGGTTTCTTTCTATTTAGTCAAGTGAGAGTACATGGGGCTTCTTGAATCTGTAGATTATTATTTTTCATTGATTCTGAAAAGTTCTCAATAATTATCTCTCAAATATTGTTTCTGATCCATTTTTTCTCTTCTAAAATTCCTATTAATCATATATAAGAGTTTTTAACCCTTTTTTTCATTGCTTTTACCATTTTGGCTCTCTGAGCTTCATTCTAAGTGATTTTTATAGGTCTATGCATCTTGTCTTTTAATGCTCTAGAAACACGTGTGTGTCCAAAATGAATCTCACAGCATTGGAAAGTCTTAGCTTAATGATTCTGTCTTCTTTGGTTGAGTCTTCCTCTTAAGCCAAGATTCGTGCCCTAATACATATTTCATGGTATGAAACTGAAGCATCTTTCTGGTTAACAATCCTTTTCTCTCTTTGCTAGCAAATTGTTTCTGGGTCTAAGTTTACTTGGATTGAGGCTTGGAGACACTGGCAAATCTCACCTGTAGATTACTCACTATTGTTCATACAGATAGAGTAAATAAATCTATCCTGATGGAGGGTTAGAAGCATTGTTCATGGACTTTCCTGAGGATATCTTCAGTTATATTTTCCTGTTCCACATGGATGGTGGCAGGGAGGGATGGGGGGTATGTATCAAATGATTATCAACATAGTTATTAAACTGTACAAGTCCTCTCCCCCGATGAGAGGCCAAGGAAACACCTGGTTGATAAGGTTCTTCAGATTCAGGACTGAAGAAAGACATTTTCTATCGATGACTGATAAAATGACAAACTCAGGGGAATGAAAGGTTAAAAATCTAGTAAAATGCTAGAGTCCAGTAAGTTAAAAGGGGTCCAAAAGTTTGACAGATACATGGGAAGAAAAAGTAGGCCTTAAAACTACAGTCCAGCCCTGGCCAGATAGCTTAGTTGGTTGAAGCATTGTCCCATACACCAGAAAGTTGTGGGTTCAGTCCCCTGTCAGGGCACATCCATAGGTTGTGGGTTCAGTCCCCAGACAGGGCCTGTATAGGAGGCAACCAATCGATGTTTCAATGCTTCCCTCTTTGTCTCTCTCTCTCTCCCCCCACCCCCTTCTTCTCTAAAATCAATAAACATATCCTCAGGTGAGGATTTAAAATAAAATATAATAAAATAAAACCATAGTACAAAACCAAAAATCTGGGGTCCAGGGAAATATAAGCAAGGCTCAAAGGTACACCAAAACTGACCAGAATAGGTATTATGTCATAGAGAGTGAACTGTCTGTGTGAATGTGTACATTTGGAAGGAGGTGACGAGAATCCAGCCAAGGTTCCAGTGCCAAGATTAAGATACTCATAACCTGGTATTTTTATAGTTAGAGAAGTAACATAATTGATGAATACTCCTTATAATTTTTATGCCACAATGTCTTACTGAATCAAAACAGCGAACGATTTATATCATTGATAAAGTTATATTGTTGTGTTTGATTTTACTTGAACTTCCACAGGCAGAAGTCACAAAAATCAGTCAACAGTGTTACATAAGAATGAAATCCATGAAACTGCCACGGACATAGTTCAAACGGTGACCCCCGTGGAGGCTCACGTAGGCACCTGGTTTACAACCACACCTGAAGGAAATCGGATTGGCACCAGAGGATCAGAAAGAATGGTAGACTTGGCACCGTTTTTGACCTTTCAGGCCACAGATCCTGTCACTGGAACGGTACGGCAAACTATTGGATATTGCACAATTATCTCAAATCACTAGAATTCTGAAACAACACGTAACAAGTGCTGGGCAAATTATAAATTTTCAGTAACACTTTTTAAGCAGTAAGTAGTGGGTGGGTGGGTAGGTGGATGGATGGATGGATGAACAATTGGATGAATGGATAGATCCGTCTCCCCAAAACTGAAAGCATTTTGTGGTTTATTTGACCAGCATAGAATATCGTGAAATACTAACCTTTGAAATGAAACACAGGTCATGAATTTTCAGTGCTACTCTAAGACGTGTATGGTTAATGATGTCCTATATTTCCTTGCTTTGAATGCATTTGTGTGTTTGTCTTACCTTCTAGAAATGAGGCCTGTGCCTTATTCCTGCTGCTCTGTGTGCAGCTGATGTGAGTGGCAGGAATTTGTTTATGATCCTTGACCTCAGAGAACTTACAGTATATATAAGGAGAGTCTCCCATAAAAACTCAAGAATACCACAGAGCAATTATACAAAAGATTTTATTCGTGGCATAAAAATAAGTGACAAGTGAGTGGTAGAGAAAATAGTGGTTTTGTTTAGGATGTGAAATTGAAACTCCTGGGATGAATAACAACACCTGCTATATGCCAGACTCTCTGTTAGGGATTTTGCATATATTATCTCATCAGTCCTTCCACCAATGAACAACATCACATGGATGAGGCAGCTGGGTCTCACAGGTTACGTAATGTGGCCAAGAGCACCGGTCGGGGGCAGGACTAGAGCCAGTTGTTGGTGACTGAGCACGGGGCTCTTTCCATTCCTCAGCTGGTCTTCTAACCTCTTAGTGGAGCTTTGATGAACACTACCTAGGACACTCATCCCTCTGAGTCCACCCTCTGAGCCCAAACAAAACAAACAATTTCCTAAGCGCCTCATCTCTGTTTTCCGGACCGCCTCCCCATTTGTAACCACGTGGCGCTGGTCAGAAGCAAAACGTCTGCTGCTGTCGAGAGCGACTGCACCATCTGACCAGATGTGTTTCCCTTTCTTCTTCAGTCTGTTCTGAAACGAGGTCATATCTCTTAGCTTGTTTGCTAGTTACGTTTTTTTGTGAGTCTCAAAGTATGTATTATCTCAGGAACGCTTCTAGGTCGCCTCAAGTAACTCACTTTAATTCAGTCCCTGATATAGTTATTTGGTTCCAAATGCAAATTTTGTTAATATTTCTTAATTAATAACTTTCCATCTCTCTTATTGATACCTATCACCATTGTGGAAGCATGAACCAACATCCAAGAGTCTAGATTCAGGCATGAATTAAACATCAGACACCTAACACAATAACAATGACAAAGACAATGATGATGATAATATATCCTGTGCACTCACTGTGTGCTGGGCCCTGTTCTCAGTGCTTTTCATGCACTAACTCATTGTAATTCTCACAACAAACTATTGTTTCCACTTTTAGATGAGGCCACTAAACTACAGAGAGGTAAGAAATTTTTCCAAGATCACACAGCAAGTGGTAGAGTCAGAATGTGGACTCCAAGGTTACATCCCAGATCCCACATGCTTAGCCACCTATGCAAATAAGGGCCAAGAAACTAACATGATCACATGAAACAAAATTGAAAATGGAGTTTTTCATAACACCCGCCATGAAGCGTCAGGTTTTAGAGGAGTGGGCACTGGCCGTGCAGTGAGGCAGACCTGGGTTTGTACCCCAGGTGCACACCTTCCTGGTGGATGACTTTGGACAAGTTTCTCATCTGGGCTTCCTTATTCATAAAATGGAGATGATAGTCATTACCTGAAATAATTGGGAAAATTAATACCAGAGTCAGCTCTATCAGGTGTTCAGTAAATATTCTTGCTATTGTGTTCTTACCACCCCTAGGAATGACTATCCCACCCTATAATGACCAGAAAATGTCAATGTCATGAGATGCTATGAAATGCTTGAATAATTCTAATTAATAACATGTAAATATCTATGAGGTCTGTCCAGAAGGTATCTAGCCATGTCATATGAAAGATAAAGACATGTATTGAAGAAGATATAAGATATAAGAAACATTGTACACAGGACAATGACATCTCAGTCCCCTTTAAAGTAGGCACCTTGGGACCTCGCACAGTTCTCTCAATCACCATCAGCTGCCCCATCATATTTTCCTGAATCTCATCAACAGTTTGATATCTCTTCCCTTTCAAAGGTGATTTTAGTTTTGGGAAAAGCCAAAAGTCACAGGCTCTAAATCTGGGCTATAGCGGGGCTGAGTCTCCTGGGTGATTTGAGGTTTTGCCAAAAATCTCATGATGCATGAGTGGGCATGTTGTCATGATGAAGCTGCCAATTATCAGTTGCCCATAGCTGCGGCCTTCTGAATCATCCAAATAGTCTCTGCAGAGGAATGTTCAAGCTTAACACAAAATTTGATGCAGATTTGTTGCTCTACTTACTCAGTTATTTTGAATGTGACAGCCACACAGTACAAATGTTCACTCAATAGCATCTAGCACCCCCACTGACTAGTACAGTGAAGTCACCATTGTTCACACATGTGCGTTCCAGTCCAGTCTCCTTGGTTGCCAGGTTACATCAATGTCGCGCAAACTGTTCTCTTATATTAACAATAGCTGGACTTTTTCTGGAGAGACCTTGTATACTAGATAAAGAGCGAGTATTAGTCATTGCTAACTCAATGGCTGAATAAGTGCTTACCAGTGCTATTTCATTTAATCACATAACATCCCTGAAGAAGACACTCATTTTGGCTCCATTTTGCAGATGAAGAAACTAGATCACAGAGAGGTTAAGCAACTTGCCTAAGTCACCCAGCCATCCGTGAAGGCAGGACTTGAACTTGGGTAGCTTAACTCCTGAGTGCATGCTCTTAGTCACTACATTCTACAGTGGCATGTGTCTTGTACACACCTGGCTGAGAGTGCCAATGACAAGAACCTAAACTAACCATCAGCCTGCATTTCTCTTAAGTATAGTGATTTTGACTACTGTAAAAATAAGGTAACTATCACCTGCTCTCAGTAGCCCTAGACATATGAGTCAGAAGTGTCTAGCAAGCTCAGTGTCATATCCATCTGGCTCTCCAGTGAATAATGTGACCCTTTCCGTTAGGACAGTATAGGCTCAGCAATACTCAGTGGTTAAAATATGTATTATATAGTTTGCAATATTATCGTTGCTGCTTGGCCTGTCCAGAGGCAAACACTGAGATGGAGTTTGGGGTGCAAGATGTTTATTAGGGACACCATCCATGAATGGAAGGGGGAGGAAGAGGGAGAAGCTGAGCTGCGGTGCAGACCCAACCCAGCAAAGCCCTGGTCAGCCTACGGGAGCCCAGGAGCCAGGGTCTCCAGTCTCAGTGTCACAAGTCCGGTCGCAGGAGCCTCTGCCCTGATAAGCCACTGGACACGGCTGCTCTGGACAAGGTGTCAGGCAAAGCATCTCTCTGCCACTCAGGCAGACGCCGAAGGAGCTGAGGTCTGTTTGCTGACTGCTCCCCACTGCTGGGGAGCAAATCCTTTCTTGAAGGGAGACCCAGACCACGCATCTCCATGTCTGACACACACACACACCCCTGGGGGTTTGCAGCTTTACTGGTCAGCCATTCAGTACGGTACGTATATTAAGGCCTGATTGTTCCTTCACATTGAAGCACTTGCCAGTACTAACTTAATTTTTCATGTGACTCCTACACTATTCCACATATTTGAAACCCCTCAGTACTGCTTTGTCCCCCGTGGGGTGAAGGCTGAAGTCTTTAATGTGGCTTAAAGTCCTCCCAGTTTCCTCCCTCACCTTCCAGCCGGGCCTCCCCTCACTCTCCCCACTGTGCCCTCGTCTCCTTGGCTTCCGGCACGCCATTCACCTGTGCTGTTGCTCTCCATCTCCATCGACACCCACCCCCTGCCCTGGCATTGCTTCCTTGGTTGGGGGGCAGGCTGCACCACAATGTTCGCTGTGGACACAGTGGTGCCTCCAGTGGCTCCGTTAGCAGCTTCATCATGACTGTCCTTCCCTTGGTCAGTAACCACTAGAGAATGGGGGTGTCAGCTTTGGTCTCGTTCACCACTGCATCCCTAGCACCTCTCACAGTTCGCAACACAGAGTCAGCCCTCTGGAAACCTGCGTTCAGTAGGCTTGCTTTGGGACAGACCCGGAAATCCTGGGCTGCCAAGGTGGCTGACTGTTGGCTTCCTGTCTTGGGTGACACAGTTTTTCCCTTGTCGGACCGTCCCTCCATTTTCCACAGTAATCCACTCCCGCAGAACAGAAGGGATTATGGGTTAAAACTGACAGACTACCAGAACACAGTCGGCTTTCACCTCCACTGCGTTTCCAGCTTCAGGGAAGGACACAAGACAGGAAAGCAACGTGTTCAGTGCAACAGCCTCACGCACTGGGAGGCCCAGCAGCGACCCCAGGCCCAGGCGGGGTGCGTAGGGCATGAGAGGCAACCACGGACAGGAGCATATGAGTACACAGATCAGCCCGACTCCGAGAAGCCACCGCCTCTGCGCCCCACAACCCGCATGCTCTGTACTGATGACACAAGGCTGACTCCTGTTCACCAACCTGTGTAACATGCCAGGCCGCCTCAGCAGGCCATAGTCACCTTAAACCTCTAGCTTCCAAGGAAGCAAGACCTGGGTCATTTTCCCAGACAGACCAGGGTCAGGCTGGTCGGGATGATTACTCACGAATACATGACAATGCTTCGGAGGAGCATCAGATTTGAAGCCAGACAACCTTAATCCAACCCCAGCCCTGGCACTTGTCGAGTGACCTTGAGCAAGTTTCTTGACGTCTCAGTGCCTAAATTTCCTTATTCACAAAACAGGGGTATCGTTGCCCATCTCCCAGGGTTGTAAAGGTTAGATTAGACCAAGTAGATGCAATAAAACTTTCACCTATAACAAGTAACCAGGCTCTGATGGTATTCCGTAGAGTATGAAATAAGTGCCCTTGGGCTTAACCACCTGACCAAACGGTCACGCTCCACCTTTGCGTGTCCAGGTCATGACAACTCGAGAGGACAAAGTGGTCATTGTCAAAAAGAAGGACGGCACTCGGATAGTGGACCACGCCGACGGCACCAGGATCACAACCTTTTACCAAGTGTACGCAGATCGCATCACTCCCCCGGACGAAATGAGTGAGTTTTCTTCCCCAAGTGCGTGGCACTGTTTCATGTCTTCAGAATAAGGTGGGCAGGGGTAACAGCTCCCGTTGGTACAGGGGCAGTAACAGTGGCTTCTCCACTCTCACCACTGAAAACCTGCAGCCTGAACTGGTGGCAATGGTAAGTTAATAATCATGACTCAGAGGTCCTGGACATTAGCTCTTAGACCTGTATTTTTTTATCCTTAAGGAATGAAATTTGCATAAGATGGGTGACCTCAGATAGCTCCCCTTCAGTTCCGAGCCCCCCCGTCAGAAGGGTGGTGGGAGAGAGAGGCCAGCTGCCACTGCTGAGTGACGGGCACCTGTTCGAGGGGTCAAGAGCCTGCCAGCATTCCTGACCTAAATTCGAATGAGATCTTTAGAGAAAAATTACTCCCTGGCTCCTTTTCTTTCATTCCAGACTTTGTTTAATGCTTTAAATGCTTCATTACCAAATTAAGTGCAACAAAATTGACTGGTGAGTGGGGAAGAAAGGAACTTGCACATCACTCTAAGAGTCTCTTGGGAGGGCCATTTAAAAATATCTAGGGGACCGGAAAGGCACCTGTCGTGTGACGCACTGGCCCCCTTGTGGGTAGATTTATGAGCCTCACACTTGTACGGGGAAATGGGTGCAGGGGCGCTGCTTGCAACACTGCGAAAATACGAAAATACTGGGAAAGCATAGAAGTCCATCAACAGCAGAACAGGAAGATGAAACGTGGTAGATACTTACAGATGGGCACTGTACGGCAGTTACGAGGAAAGAAGTGCACACACATGTACGCGTGCACGCGTGTGTCAGGATGGCTGAAGGTCTCGAAACGGCTCGGTGAACAGAAGCAGGTACGGAATGATGCACAGTGATGTATAACTTGTGCCGATTTAAAGTGCACAAAATGCAATACACGTTTTTAATACACAGTTACATAAACGTGTACAAATGGATTGCCAGAGGAGGGAATAAACCCAGAATAAATTCACTGAAGCAAATGTAGCAGAATATTAACAAGCAGAAATTTTGATTGGTGAGCATATGAGTAGTTAAATTATACTTTATGCTTTCCTGGATGTTTTCTATTTCTCGAAATAAAAAGGGTAGTGAGAACAAACAGCACACTACCGTAAGGCAGAAAGGTTCTCCTGGAAGGACTGCTCCGTGTTGACGGGGGCGCACACCGCACCCCAGCCTGTGGAGTGAGCGCTCAGCGCCGCATCCAGACTGCCGGTCCAGCAGCTGGGAGACAGGAGCCAAGTCAGCAGGCAGTGTGTTTCCCAACGTGCGCATCCTCTGAGCGCTGTTTGCCGTGCCTTTTCCCACAGCCAAAGGTCCTCATAGTGTCACCAGGCAGGTGAAGTGCATGCGGATAGAAAGCTCACACTTTGCCACTGTCATCACCAACTGCGAGGACAGTAGCTGCTGCGCCACCTTTGGGGACGGGACGTCTATTATTGCAAAGCCACAGGGCACATACCAGGTAGGTCCCGGGCAGTAGATGGGACGGCCGAAGGTGAGGGTCGGTTGGACGAAGGAAACCCACTCCTCTGGGCAGTGCACTCACCTGCCAAGTGGTCGGCTGTTTCTCTCTCATCTCATCCGATCGCAGAACAGCCTTCTCAGTCTCGGTTTATGTATTCACATTTTGACAGCCCTCTCCAGAAAAACATGGTCCTGCTTGTCGTGTGGTGCTTTGGTATTTTCGGATCAAGGCGACAAGACAGAACACACTTGTCGGGGGTCCCTGATGTAGTAGGTGGTAGGCACTGTGGGTGTTAGAAGCACTCAGGTGACCTGGCCTGTGCCCACCAACCAGCTTCACCTCCTGCCACCTCCACTCGCATTCTCACTCCGCTGTCCTGCCCACCTCCAGCCCAGCCCCACTCTACCTAAAGTCCCCCAGGGCAGGAGTGAGAATGAGAGTGGAGAATGAGAGGAGGAAGCAAAGCTTCATCCTTGGAGGGTTGGGAGAGCTCTGTTAGCACTCTTCTACCTCCTTGTGTCCGGCACAGCCACCTGGTGTCAGCCTGCAGTCTCTTTAGTGTCTTAGAAGGACTTGTCTTCCACTTGCTGGAGAAGGGACACAAGTGCCAGGATGTCATATAAAGCCAGAGGATACTGGGAGCTGAAAGGCAGAAGACAGTGGACAAAGACCTCAGTGACAAGCATTTGTTACTGTGAAAGCTGCTGAAGCCAGTTTATCCCTCCCGTCTCTCCTGATAATGTTAGCTTAATTAACCCCTGTTCATGCAGCATGGAGTGCTAGGGGCCAAGGAAGGTGCTGCAAGTGAGAAATGCTTTGGAGAAGGGGGTGCGATTTTCCTGTGCAGCTCTCAGAGTGTGCATTTCAGGCAGGTCGGCAGCATTCGTATTCCCACTTGTGCCCTGCACCCTGCGCCCTGCCCAGTGCCCTGCGCCCTGCCCGGTGTCCTGTGTATCTCCTAAGATTCTGACATGCGGCCAGCGCTTAGCTTACTGTTACCACAGCCCCAGACGCTAGTGGTTTCAACCACCAAGGCCTAGGAATTTTAGCACCAGTGACAGCTACCACTGAGGGGAGAGACATAAACAGGAAAGAGCTCCAGAGTGGAGACATTCAGTGTCTGCCACCATTGTGTCGCCACTTGTCCCTTGCAGGTCTCCCCAGTCTCCTGAAACAGTCCAAGAAAAGATTGGAAGGTTGATCGCTCCTGGTTGAAAAGTGCACAGACTTAGTTCCCAACTGAAAAGGAGAAACCCCAACATAAGTTTATCAACACCCGTTGTATAATTTTCTAGTTGTATAGAGCTGGCAAAGTGGCGCTCAAAAACGCCCTCTGCCTGCCCTGTTTCGGTTGGTCTCAGCACCGGCAGTAGGATGAGCGGGCTGGGTTTCAGGAAGTGTATAAAAGAGAGAGGTGGGGCTTGGCCCTGGCCACTGCTGTGCCCTGGCAGCAGTAGAAATGATATTTCTACAATATCATTTCTTTAAAACATCAAAGAGGAAGTGGGTACAGCAATTACTATTCTCCACGATTAGAATGTGTCACAAGTAGGTTTGCCATGAGAGGAATGAGGACAAAGGAGAGCTTCTAAAAGCATTTGTCCCAAAAGCTTTTGACCCTCTTGGAGATGATTCTTGACCGAGAACATAAAGGATTCCAGACGTTTTGAATAGGGCCAAGTGTGTTTACTTCAGTTAAAATGTATTTTATTACTTTATATTAAATATCTGAAATAAAAAGGCACAAGGCATTTACTTGAAAGAAATATTAAAGCAAATTGATAAAATAATTGTATCCCAGGGTTATCTTGGGTTTTCTTCCTGGAAACACAGTTTGTGGCAGAGATCTGTGGATAATTTTTTTACTAAAATGATTTTCCAAATCCCTTAAATTGAACAAGGAATTTTACGTAATGTATCTCTTTCTGACACCCTTCCAGGTGTTACCTCCAAACACAGGCTGCCTTTACATCGATCAGGACTGTTCAGCTGTATACTGCCATGAATCAAGCAGTGAAATATACCATCCTTTCCAAAAGCGTGAGCAGCTGAGAGCTAGCACGTACATCATGAAGCACACGTCAGAGGTTGTCTGTGAGGTCCTGGATCCCCAGGGAAACACCTTTCAGGTGAAGTGCATCGCTGGTACGGAGAGAGAGGCTCTGCCTTTGCTTGCCTGATATTCCACACGACAGACCCTCCCTGTAGCTTTTTACCTCAGCTGCTCTGGGGTGAGCTATCTGCCTCCTGCCGATACTGTGTGCAAGCGGTCATGACCGTCAGCATCTTTGATTCTCAAGTGCACTTCCTTGGGGGGTAGCGTGCCCAGCTGTTGGAATGGTAACAGTGCTAAAGCCAAATACTCAATTGGAGCAGAAGGGGAGGAGGGAAGAAACAGCACCGGGCATCTATAAATAAGGCCGACACGAAGGAACGGGGGAGGAATGGTCGGTGTCCAGGTTAAAGCAAGAGCAAGTGCATGGGACATAAGGCTACTGTGCTTGGCTAGGCAGAGACGCCTGGTGAGCACGTCCGTTCCTGAGGGCTCCGGTCAGTCGGGGTGAAGGTGGGGAGGAGGGGGCCCGGGGAGGTGCTCCGCTGCACGTGGTAGAGCTCGGCCTTCTGCTTCCCTGGCCCTCAAAGCCACAGCTGCCCTCCTACCTCTCCGCCAGGCATTGGCAAGTCACGGCCATTTGTTTATATAGGTTCACGAGCTAGAAATGATTTTTACATTTTTAAATGGTTGGGGGGAAAATCAAAAAGAGGAATATTTCATGACACATAAAGCTGACAGGAAATTCCAATGTCAGTATTGTGATGTAACGCTTTCCTGGAGCGCAGCTGTGCCCACATGTTTACACATTGTCCCTGGCTGCCCAACTTGCAACGGCGGAGGCGAGTGGTCCCAACAGAGACCGACGGCCCACAAACCCTAAAGCACTCACTCTCGGGCCCTTGAAAACAAAAAGTTGGCCAACCTCTCCTCTAGGCATTTATCTCTCTCTTTTTTTTTTTACTCCTCACCCAAAAGGGGAATTTTGTGTGTATGCTAGGGGTCAGTGAAGCTATTTTTTAGATTTGGAACCATATCCCAAGTCCCCAACTTTGTTTTGGTATGCAGGCAAGCGCTGTCCAGCTTACTTTTCTGTACTAAGCAAATAAGGCCCTTCACAGCATGAGTTCCGGCTGCTAACAAATGTCAGTCCACAATGGATTGAAACCCTCCAGGTTGAACCATGTGGTTCATCCAGGCCGAGCATTCTTCTAGGCTTTGATGCTCTTCTTGGCCATCCTCTGCCGTGGTCTTCCAGCCCGGACCGCGCTGCTTCCCGGAGAAACCCATGCCATATCCAGCGGGAATGGCGAGCGCCCTTCTTCCCATGCTGATACCAAATCTGTTTCCCTATGCCGTCCATCCAGGAGTGTTAATCCTGTGCTCGGAGTTGCAGCATGTAAACCTCTTCCATGCTGTCACTCTTTCAATATTTCAAGACAACTGTCACATGAGCAGCCTTCCCTCCAGGTTAAAATTCCCAGTTCTTTGAACTAATAATCCTCAGAAGGTTTGGATCCCCTGCCATCCTAGTCACCTTCTTGGGGTATTCTGGATTTGTTTCCAGTTTGTTTTCACAATCTAGGTGTGGCTTGTGGGTGGAGATATGCTGCTAATAGGTTTTCACTTTGAAGCAATCTATACTTAGCAATACCTTACAAGTAAATTACTATCCCTGATTTTCTAAGAATACCAAAAATCACCTGCTTTCTCAAATGGGATCAGCAGAAATGTAAGCTCTATCACATTTTTTTTAGTTGCTTATATACTTTGTCCCTTAGGTCATGGCTGATGGTAGCGTATCAACTGTGCTACCTGAGAACAATTTGGAAGATGACTTAAATACAATCCCTGAAGGCTATGAAAGCTTATCATCTGCTTTCCTTCAAAAGAATCACCTGCAAATCTATGGTGAACACATCCCTAGGTAATATGATCAAAACAATACCAGGACTTTTATTTTAAATTCCAAGTTCAAGGAGCATTTTGACTGAATTCTTCAAGTGATCAGGTTTTTATTTGTTTCAATAGGTTTTTTGTTGTCTATGCCGACGGATCAGGAGTGGAGCTCCTTCGAGACAGTGAGATAGAAGAATACCTGTCCTTAGCATGTGGGGGACCAACCACGGTAGTTCTGCAGGAGCCTGTGCAGGAGCAGCCAGGTAGGGAAGCCAGGCATCTGGAGCTCTCTGGGTCCCCTTACCGCCTCTCATCCTCCTGACCGGCCATGCCTGAGTCTTCTCCATTTTTTTCTCTTTGCTTGCTTTTCAATTCTACTTCCCACCTGGCCCTGTCAGCCCATTTATGCAGTTATTTGTGTTTATACCAAGTTTTTTCTGAGCATCAATCTATGTAAACTTCAGACAAGTCCTTTTCCTACCTACAAGCAGGTTTGTATCTGTGTTTAAGTATATTAGGTATGTACCTTGGTTCCTATTTAAATGCTTGTTTACCAAATTCACTTGTTAAATCGAACAATTTTTTGGTGGAATCTATAGGATTTTCTACGTACACTATCATATCATCTGCAAACAATGACCGTTTTTCTTCCTCCTTTCCAATTTGGATGCCTTTTATTTCTTTTTCTTGTCTGATTGCTGTGGCTAGGACTTCCAATACTATGTTGAATAGGAGTGGTGAAAGCGGACATCCTTGTCTTGTTCCTGATCTTAGTGGGAAAACTCTTAAGTTTTTGCCCATTGAGTATGATGTTGGCTGTAGGTCTCTCATATATGGCCTTTATTATGTTGAGGAATGCTTCCTCTATTCCCACTTTACTGAGTGTTTTTATTATAAATAGGTGCTGTACCTTATCAAACGCTTTTTAAGCATCTATTGCTATGATTGTGTGATTTTTGGCTTTCTAAATGCTTGTTTAATCTTGGTAGGAAAAAAGAAAGAAAAGTGAGATATCTCTGATAAGTTCATTTTTTGTCATTTTGAAGGGATTGCCTTAATGAATTTAATAAGAAGAGAAAGTACATTTTTTGTGTGAGTTAAGGAGCCAACCTGGAATATAGGATAAGTTTTGGGATGTATTCATTGGACATTTATATTATTTTGATCAATTTCAAAGAAATCTGTATGTGACTAAAGGTTAGAGATACATATTGCATTAAGTAAGAACCGTCAGCATATCTAATGCATATATTTAAACATAGATATAAACTTTCATATTATCCGTGTGCCAAACTGGGTATGCTAGATCTACATTTATACATTTATTGGTAGGATATATTTTGTGCTCATTTATGAATACGCCTGCATCTCTGTGCACTTACGTGTTTCAGTGTATCAGTGCACACACACCAGATGTTATAAACCATGCTCTTTGTGAATATGAAGAGCGGGGTGCTCTGACTGGTTGTACAGTGGACGTGTGAAGCTGGATGAGAATAAGAATTTAAATCGCATTAACAAGCATCTACTTGAAAATCTACCATGCGCCAGACACTGGCTGCGGGGTTAGGGACACGAGCTAAGAGAGCATGGGCGCTGCTCTCAGAGAGCTAAATGTTGAATTAGAGAGATAAGCGTAAATTATATAGTCACACAAATAACTGGATGAGTATAAGTTGGGGTGAGGTCTATGAAGGAAAGGAAGTCTAGAAGGCTCCCTGAAGACACTGGAGCCAAGAGCTGGTGGATAAGTGGGAGTTAGTTAATTCAGGAGGGAGAGCTTTCTTGGAAGAAAGAGCACAAAACGGGAAGCATAAAGCAGTGGAGAAGGTAGGGTGGGGAGGCCCTCGCACCTGAAGCACAGAAGGGAGAACGGTGCAAGTCGAGCAGGGGTGAGAAAATGTTAAGGACACAGTGTTATCCTGTGAGCAATGGGAAGTTGACAGAGAGCTAAAATCACAGTTTAACGTGATCAGCCGCCCCGACTGCTGGGGAGCTCCACTCACAGAGCAGACCTGGGTAGAAGAGCTAGTCCTCGCCGCAGTCCAGAGCAGGATCTCTCCGGGCAAATGATCTCAGGAAATGGGGACAGCAGCGAGGGAAGAAGGGGATGAGCTCAGGAGCCTTTAGTGGTGGGCCACACGGGATGGATGCACTTTCTGGAGGACAGAGAGACGTCAGTGAGTATTTTCAGGTGGTATCAGTCCAGTCTCTAGTGTTACAGTGACCAAAAGCCTCCCCTTTCTTTTTAGCTCTTAAGGCCCTTAAGCATAAACACTGGGTCTCACTTTTCGAAAAGTGCTTGTTGCATTTAGTGAATACTCACTGAAAATTTTAGAATATTTTTGATAGAGAAATGACTTTCTGATAACTCTGTTTGAACCAGGTGCCCTCAGCATCACTGTCCTTCACCCTTTCCATGAAGCGTCACCGTGGCTAATGAAGAAAGAATTGGACACAATCATTCCTCCTAATCTGCAGTCACGGACGTGGGAGACATTCCCCGCAGTAGAGGTAGAAGGCGTCTCGCTGGAAAGCCACCATCGTTGCATGTCCATCCCGTCAGGAGCCAGAGTCTCGGGTCCCCCATTTGTCCACATGTTCTCATTCTTACGTAAATTGTGAATGGGCTTAAGGAATCTTATGTTTGGAGCCTTTAACGTTGTAGATTTTAGATACTCCTGACTAGCTAATCTGTTTTGTTTCTTTTATCCTACACTGCAGACTTGAACATCTTCTTATGATACAAAAATACGCACTCTGAGTAACTTTTGCTGTCATGGAATCACTGATATTACGCAGTACAGAAATCTTCCCTTCTCTTGTTCCTTGTGTTAGTTTTAGCACACAGTTTTAGGTCTTTCTCTCTTTCTTTTTTCTTAACTTCTTAATTCACAAATTGAGTTCATAAGAATAATCTAAAGGATTGATTATACACAGGGATTTGCAACTATAATATTAAAAAACTAACATTAGAGAAGCCCCACTACAGTTTTTTTTAAAGAATGAAAGAAAATATCTTGAGTAAGAATCATAAAGTCCTGAATCTTGCAAGATTTGCCATTTCATTTTGCAAGCAATTTATGTAATATGTCCAGAATATCGCCAGGTGTTAAATTTGTATAGTTCAGTGAAGGCATTGATGAGATGATCAGAGAGCGATATTCGTGTTAAGCGAAGAGGACGATGTTTTGAGTTATGATGATGTTTGCTTTCCTGCACAATTTTGTAACAGCAGGGGCACAAGTAATGAACACTTAAGATAACAAAGACCCCCTAGCCCTATATTTTAGTTTGGTAACTGTAATCAGTGCGGTGAATGAAGATCTGAATCCTAGTCCCAACTCTACCATTAATTAATGTGGGATTTGAGACAAGTCACGTGGGACCCCTACTTCCTTATCTAAAATATGGAAAGGCCGCGCCAAATGGCTCACTAATAAGGTTATATATTCAAGTTGAAAGTACTGCGTAATGACAAATAGTATGTCACATGTGAGATTAATAAAGGAAGTTCAGTCTCTTCCTCTGCAACTCCTATAGCTATGACCACACCCAGTAGGAGTGGCCCGACCCAGGCAAGACCCGGAGTGGTTATCACTGACCAGGCATTGGACACTGGATAGCAATTGAAAATGAAGCACATCAGACACACTGCAGGGCACAGGGCCTCAGCCCACACCACTCCCGAGAACGCGGAGGACTGAGTCCACTCGAAGGCAGATGTTCCTGCTCAAGAGACCCTGGGAAGCCTGGAGGCGTGCTTGGTCTGGTGTGAGCTCACACTCCACTCAGCTCTGTGGACGATTTCTCTCTCAAAGAATCTTTTTAGGTCAAAATATGCACGGGACCAGAAAGTTGGTGACTGTTTAATTCCCAGCATCTCTGGCTCCCTGTGGACATTAAAGGACAGTCACACGCACATGGCTTTATTGCCACAGCATAGCACTGCGTCCCATGTGCCCTCCGGGGTCTCAAAATGTCCAGGCTCTTGGTCACACGCATAAGAGGAAAGCTCGCCTAGTTCTGTTACCACTTTATCTCGTATTAGTGAAAGTTTTCCAGAGCAGGGATTACTTATTTTTTTCACCATTATATTCCCTAACTAGTTGTTCCTATCCCAGGGTCTACATAATAAGCACTCAGTTAAAAATTCAGACTTCTTTGGTGGTGGTTTCGCTTTGTTTTGTGAACAGAAGAAAACTCCAGGACCTCCATTTGGCACTTATAGTTGGAAGGGCTTTGACAACGAGGCCAAACAGCTAGTGAGCGCCCCAGCCCCTCTACTCAAGAACCCCAGCGTGCTGCAGATACGCCAGTTCATCCAGCACGAGGTCATAACGAATGAGGTGAAGCTGAAGCTACAGACTTCCCTTAAGGTAATGGACTCCTGGTAACCTCGCCCAGAAGAATCAGGCCCAGGGCCGTCAATCCCCTTGGTTTCTTCAGGAACCTGAATTAGATCATTTAACCAACATCTACTTAATGTAACGCATGAGTGCCAATCTTCCGGAGGGTAGGAAGTTGAGAGGTAGAAAATACTGCATGATTCCCATGAGGTATTAAAATATTGAGACCCCAAGGACGTTGAGAAAATAAGTAACTTTTATACGTGATTGTTATATAGAGTCATCCTTTCTCATTATATGGAAAACTAGCCTCGTGACCTCTGGGAAAAGGTAGAACTACACATTAAT
Source organism: Trachops cirrhosus (assembly GCA_028533065.1). Lineage (NCBI taxonomy): Eukaryota > Metazoa > Chordata > Mammalia > Chiroptera > Phyllostomidae > Trachops > Trachops cirrhosus. Next base: position 12,480,336 of record CM052551.1, on the reverse strand, counting down.
CTGACACGTGTCATGGAAGATAAGTATTGTTGGTTTTTTTTAAATGGCCTAAGAATTTGTGAGGATTCAGTCAATTGTATAATCATACCTATAACAACTCACTGGATAGTTTGTTAGCTCCTTCAGGACAGGGACCAAATGTGGTTTGATTATGCTCTTGTGCCCCACACCTGGCAGAGAGCAGGGGACCATTATTTGTGGAAACAGATCAAATAAAGATGGAAAAAGTAAAGTATATTCCCCTTGGAAGCAAAGGCATGCTGAAGCAACCTACATTCAGTAACAGAATTATAAAGACTCTCCCTGGAAAGGACTCTAGGAATCTTGTAACCCAACTCTGTCCATTTTATTGATGAGGATGCTGGACCACAGAGTCAGTGGCCAGGTTCTCAGAAGTCCTCATACAGTTCTAATATCCTGGGGCCCTTCAGGCTGTGCTTTGCAAGTTCCAGGTCTTCGCTTGCTGAAATACTAAAGAACAGGCTTTCCAGATCGCTTGACCAGGAACTGTGGCTGTTTGTTGATCATTGCGAACTTACATATTCCTAATCTTTTTGTGATATTCCAAGTTGATGTTGACTATCTGGGTGTCTCTGTGCCTTATTTCTCGTTTTTATTGATCTGTTTTCTTCTGCTGATTTAGGATTACATCAACCATATCCTGAATCAAGAAGACGAGCTGCAGGACATGGCAGTGAAGGACTCCAGAACCGAGGAGGAGAGAGGCAGCGCGGCAGACCTCCTTAAGCTGGTGATGGTGAGGCAGGCGCGTGCCCACGCCAGTGGGTGCCGTTTCGGTGCTGGGCGCTGCAGGGCAGAAATTGTCGGGAAGAGCCGCTCCTGCCGTTTCTGGGAAGCGTTTTCTCCCTCCTTATAATTTCTTGTTTCTGTGCAAATCTGATTCCTTATACACTGGATTTTCCAAATGTTTCTTAGGCTCTTCCTTAAGCCATAAATAACTCTGGAGGCACTTAGTAAAAGCTTTCATTCTCTTCAGAGAAATTGGACTTTATTGGAAATGCAGAATGAATTAATGAATGAAATAGGAAGAAGAAAAAGGAATTTCTGAAAGTTAAAATGATTTCTATGTTTAGAAATTTGTTAAATGAAAGGAATGACTAAAAAAATCAAATAAGATTTGTAGTGCCATTAAAATTATTCATTTTACAGTAATTTTCATAAAAGATCAAGTTGAGCACTTAAAGAACGCTTCTAAACAAAGTGAATTTCGTGTGTAACATAATCATCATCATCAAGAAATTTTATCTTTATTTCAGTCTTTCCCTAAGATGGAAGAAAGTACAAAAAGTCATGTTACGGAAGGTAAGTCCATTTAATATTTTTCTGCAAAATACTTACAGATTTCAAAGGAACAATCTTAAATATGCTTCTCAGTCATTCCTGCATCTGAGAGCAAAGTACCGTGCGTGTATTTCTGTTGTTGTGTTGGCCATGTTGTGTAGTAATTATGGGCTCATACAATTTTTTCCACCTAAATTGTGAGATTCTTGAAAACTGTGATTGCCTCTGATTCATCTTTAACTTCCGTCTTTTGAATGAAAAGGGAGGCGTTTGGCTTTGACCTTAACTTGTGTTTGGAACATAACACAAGTACAGGTACAGGAAGGGAAGAACCGAGCAGCCCGCACTGTCCCCATGACGCTCACACACGGAGAGCTCTCGCGCAGCGGCACAGGCACCCCCACACCCTGCCCTGTTCCACGCTGCGGAGCTCAAGCAGCCTCCTCCTGGAAATCACTGTCGTTCAAAGCGCATTTGTTGGAACATGCGCGGCTCCCACAACGCCAGTTACGAGGTTCCCCAGTCCGCAGCAGACGAGCAACGGAGGACTTGGTGGTTTGGGGCTTTCCTTTCTGTTCTGTTTGGGCCACGTGTGCAAGGTCGGAAACCGGCAGCCGGGCGGGGTTCATTCACCCCGCAGATGTTTTTGTGTGTCCCCCACAATGTTGGCTTGCACAGTTATTTTTGTTTATCTGATTTTTTCTTTGCTTGAAATGTCACTTTACCCTACATACCGACAAGGTCCTGAAGATGACTAGCAGCCGCCTCTGTGCAGTGACCATGAACTAAAGAGTCCATCGCACCCCCTCCATTGCCTCCCTGTCCTTCCACTCTGTCTGTGTCAGTCGTTTATCCAGGCAGCCCCTAATGTTAAGGCTGCCAGATCTAGCAAACAAAAACAGAGAAGGCCCAGTTAAATTTGAATTTTAGATAAACAACAAGTAATTAATTCTGTGGTATAAGTATTTGGGACCCACTCATACTAAAAAAATTACCTATCTTTTATCTGAAATTTAAATTTAATTCGATGCCCTATACTTTGCCTGCTAACCGTACCTTGTAGCACTGGGATTTGTGGCCTCTGGCACGAGGAAACCATCACCAGAGAGGTAAATGGCCAGGTCGCCCCAAAGTGAAGGACACATTAATGTAAACATACAAACGAACAGATGCAGGAGTCAAACAGAGTCTTGGGTACGTACAGCTACCCCTGACCTACGTCAGCGGTGACCCTAAGTCAGGCGTCCCGCAGCATCCCTAAAACACCAGTCTCTGAGACGGCTCTGCCCAAAGTGAGTTTGTGGGGAACTAAGTTTGGATAATGCTGCACATTGCCTTATGTTCGTAGACAGCCAAACATGCATTGACTAAGGGAGCGTGAAGGGAAGCCCTACAGCAGGGAAACTTTCAACCTTGCGTGAGCCGGGGCTTCCCGAGCTCACGTGACCGTGAAAGCCTCGTTCTTTCCTCAACCTCCTCTTCACATCCCGCCCAGGCTGTGATCCGTGGAATAAACTCTGAGAGTCACTTCCCAAATTACTGAAAAATCGTTGCAGTATAGTCATATCCTTAGATTTACATCCTTATTTTAAAAAATAATGTCAATAAAACAGGTGATTTTTTTTAAGTTCTGGTGCTTCAGATATGAAGAAATTCCATTCAGTTGACACTGATTCCCCTAATGATGTGTCGCTACACCTCACATTTGGTTCTCCAGTAGGATGCTGCGTACAAGTTACTCTTACGCTGCAGCCTGATCATGGGGATTCTACTAGATGTTTGAAGGGTTAATGATAGGCTCTCAGATGTGGCAGACTCTGGCCCGCAGAGTCTGCGTGTTGTGACTGAGGACGAACACAAATGCACAGGCTACAGCAGTCCTGCGGAGAAAACGGGGCGGGACGGTACTGTCTTAAGATGAGAGACCTGCAGCCGCTTCCCTCAAGGGGAGAGCACCTTGGCCACTCTCTCAAGGGGAGAGCGCGCCGACCCTTGCCCTTGCCTGGACGGGCTTTTGTTGTTTTTCTCAGGTTTTACATCAAAGAAGGATTTATTATCTATTACATAGAATACTGTTGTCTACATTTAATATTCCCCTAATATTAGGTAACATTTAGGTACAATCAAGGAAATGAAAATAACAGATGCAAAAGGGAAAGGCGGTGAGCTGATTAGCTCCATCCTTAGGAGAACTCACACCGGCTTTGGCAATTACCTTGAATTTAGGCAATAAACACCTACTGTTTCAGACCAGGGTGAGGGAGTTTTAACCAGAGCAAGCCACAACAGTCTGAATGCATTTTCTAGGTCTGATTCCCACGGGAAAACCTGGTCTGAGGGTCTGACTCCTGCTCACCACATCGCTTCTGTAGGTTTTCCATACAGAGCTGAGTCACATCCGCCAGATTCAGAACAAACCGGTTCCCTACACTCAGAAAGCATCTCAGATGAGTAACTGGGTATTACTTGTGTGCTGCGCTGTAAAGCTAAACACATCTATTTTTACAGTTGCAGCCCACCTGACCGATTTCTTCAAGCAATCTGTGGCTGCTGCCCCAGAAGACTTGCCAGACACATTTGGTGTGGATTTCTTCGAAAAGAAATGGAAGTAAGCTGATCTGATAACGCGCTCCAACTTGTGTCTGAGGACTGCGTACAGAGATGGCGAATGGAGAGGCGGGGGTGTCGTGGGTACGGGTGACCACATCCAGGGGTCCTCAGCCTTGCATCTGCCACACCGTCCACGAGCTGTCGTAGCTGGTGGTGGTTCCTTCGCTGTCCGTAAGCTGAGAGCCTCGCCCCCGCCTCCGGAAGCACGTGCGTTTGTTTGTTCACTCACTGATCCACGTGAGCGTGTGAGGCGTGCCCGTGGTGTGGAACGCTTCACACGGGGAGCTGGGCACAGAGAGTGACAAATGGCACAACTTGGCCCGCCCGTCTTGGAGCTTGTAGGGTGGCATCGGGAAGAGCCAGCGAACAAATCGGCGCAGAAGGTTCTCCTGGGGCACCAGAAGAAAAAAGGCCAGCGGGGACCTGTTTTATGCTTCAAACACAGGGCAGCTTGGAAGGGGGCATCTTTTAGAGGAAAGGAGAAATGTGCTTTCAGACCTGTCAGAGTATCACTCAGACTGGTACCAGGGGCAGCCAGATATCCCAGGGGCCTGCTGGGTGCCAGTTAAGCTCCTGACTCGGGAAGGAAGTTACCTGAGCCGGGGCCAGGTGAGATGACAGAGAATGAGCCGGCTGTGCAGAGAGTCAACAAAGCACCCGCCTTACCCTTTTCAGCCGTACTTTTCTTTCCTTTCCTTTCACATAGGTACACAGAAACAGGAAAGCACTGGAATGAGAAACTAGTTCAAAAGAGGTAATCCCACCCTGCACTATATGTACATAAGCACATGGAAAAGCCCAGTTCTGTGGGTTCTTAGAGTCTTAGAGGGGGTTGAGTGGGAGGGCTACCCCCAGCCTCCCACTGTCGTCCTGTCTCCTCCGCATTTCTGCCATGTGGCCACGCAGCTTTTGTCTGAGGACGTCCATGTCCCTCGAGGACACCCATTCGACCATTAGGTAGATATTCTCCCCCTCATAAGTAAGAAAGCTCTCTGTGCTTCAGTAGTTTTAATATACTAATAAATATTCTAGAACTTAATGCAGTACGTAGTCATGAACATTCAAGGATACTTATCATTCACTTAAGGAACGCACTCTAAGCATTACGTGCTTTGGTTTCCTTTCAATCGCAGCTGACGATTCCAACCCCAACTCTCTTGCCATAAAGAGGAAGCCAGAGAGATGGACTGAGTCTGTGGCAGTGTGTACGGTACTGCTTACACATTCCCAGGGCTCCTCTCCAGAGTGACCCCCGGGGCGATGGCGCTTCTTAACACACAGTCGGGGTTGCCTTGTGGAATGTGTGGGGGAAGTGGTGAGGTACGGCCTCAAGTCTCATGGCCCACCGCGCATACAAGGCCAAGCTGCAAGGTATATACTGTGTCACAGAACATCCCTGGGGGGGTTTCCAAGAGGCTGGTGACAGTGATTGGGGAAGGACACCAGCAGGTTAGGGGACAGCATTACATACTCTTCAGTACTTTCTGAATTGTGTACATAGGCATGTGTTATCTACTCACGGTTCTTAGAATTCTGAAACACTAAAATTTCAAATTTGAACCAATAGGCAGGTGACAGCAAGGCAATGAAAGTTTTTGGAAAAGAAAGTGAAATGCGTAATTCAATATGTGTCCTAGAAAGACAGGTGTTGGCAGCACGGAAAACGGGCCGGGGAGGCGGGTAAGGAAGGAGAAGGTTGCAGGGAAATGGGAGGTGGCCAGCGAGTGTCAGATGCTGTGGAAGGGTCAGAAAGGAGAATGGAAAGAAGAGCTTGGGTTTATCGGCTGGAAGGTTTATTGATCTCTTTAGTGAGAACAGGTTTGAGAGAGTGATAGGCATGGCCAGCCTGCATAGGTAGGTGAATAAATTCAGCGAGGCCGTGGTGAGAAATCACAGCTGTTTAAATAAGATATCTCAGTGCAGCCGGTATTTCCGGAGAGGCCGTCCAGTAGGAGAGCGAGCGCCGGTCTTAGAGCCAGCGGACTGGAAGCCTGTGCCAGCTTGATCGCTCGCACAGTGCGTGATGCGGGCTGGTCGCTGCACGTCAGGGACTCTGTTGGCTTCTCTCTGAGACGAGGACCCTTGGATTGCCTCAGGTCTAAGGTCAGCTCATGTGCTGGGTGACGCATTGCTGACTGGCGTGTGTACATATCGAGATCGTGGGCAGCCTGGGTTTTATTTCGGACTTCACCTCTTACTAGTTAGTGAGTTAGAGTAGGCTGCATAAGCTCTCTAGGCCTTGATTTTTTTGACTGATACAATGGAAATAATAATAGTAACTCAGAGTTATTGTACAGTAAGGTTAAATGTAAAGTACTTTGCCAAGTTTCTGGCATGCAATGAGCACTTAAAATTGAGACTATTTCGGATTGGAGTAGGTTCAGCTACATTCAACAGGCAGTCCCCAAATCAGTGCTTTTATAAGAAATAGGTTTTTTTCTTTTTTTTTTTTTTGTTCTTAATGTAAAAGAGAAGTCAGAACTGGGCAGTCTGTGGTAGATAGTGCCACATGATTGGAAACTCAGATTCCATCTTTTCGTTGGTTTCATCCTTATTGGCATGTGATTTCCATCCTCAGAGTTCCCTCATGGTTGCAGAATGCTGCAGCTACAACCATTTCATCCATATTTCAGGAAGCAGGAAGAGATGGGCCAAGGGCGGAGGGAAAGCCTCCCAGCTGAGTGAGCCCTCTTTTAAAGCTATCTGGAGCCTTACTCAGTGACTTGAGTTTGCTTCTTATTGGAGATTATATATATACACTGGAATATTGCCTCCCCAGTGTAGGGTTCTGATATTGGGAAGACAACTAGCAGGATTATTGTGACTGATTTTATTTCACTTTTTAATCACTAATCATATTATTCATAAACATTTACTAGGGTTTTAGTTTTAGTTTTTCTACCACTGCTACTGAAATTAGGCAAATTGATAGAATCTAGCTGGCTTTTAAACCATGTGGTTTTTGGTCTTTTGAGATCAACTGTCAAATCAAACTACCACCTGGCACCATTATTTTCTATCTTATACGGAAGTTTGATTTCTAAGTAGGAAATGCGACTGATTCTAGAAGAAGCAGAAAGTGAACCAAAACATACTGACAAAAAAATGTCTGACAAGCTCGTTCGTACTGCTAGTGATCCCATTTTCTGTGGGATTTAGAGCTAAAACACATGCAGATAACATTTTGAAATATTTTGTGTCTTCTTTTGCATCATTACGGACATATCGACCAGGAAGGAAATTGAAAATACACGCAGTCACTTAATGAACATTAGGAACAAAGCAGTACCACCCTACTTCAAATCTGACTTGAGCAAGTTGTATCAGTCTCAGGTAATTGAGTGTAATTAACAACTATTAAATAAGTGTCTTTTTAAAAGTTGATACATTTCATAGGTTATTGTATTATGTGCATTTCCTGAAGTTATTTCTTTTCTACATCAAACTGACTAACCCATGCTCTCAGAACCCATACCCTCACAAGTGTATGAGAATGCTGACCTCAGGTCTTGACCTAAGTAGAAGTTCTCTACCAACGTATTACTAGCCCTCTGTCTCTCTGCCTTGAAGTATCACTGTTAATTGACTGTGTCCCATCTATTTTAAGCCCTTTTCACAGTCGAATTCTCCCTATTGATGATTATCCTCTGATAAATCCCATTTCTATTGAAGTTTTTATTTCATTAAAACTCCCTTACCTGTCAGCTGCTGAGATAGCACAAAGATATTACAAGCTCATGGAGGCTCGTGGAGGCAAAGCACTCCTCTCCTTCTCTGTGAAGCATTGAAACTCTCAAGCAAAGTAAATATTTTCATGTGTTCAGAACTCCATGGTATTATGAAAACTCCAGATGCTATTATTAACCAGAGGCTGCCCAAGAAGAAATTACAAGAAATTATGACTAATTAACAAAATGTAGAATTGAGTTAATCAGCCCTTTGAAAAACTTTCAGTTTTTAAGCATTTATTTCCAGGGCCTAAAAAAAAGACTTTTTTAAAAAAAAAAGAGTTTATTTATTTATTTTTAGAGAGAGGGGAAGGGAGGGAGAAAGAGAGGGAGAGAAACATCAGTGTGTGGTTGCCTCTCACGCACCCCCTTCTGGGGACCTGGCCTGCAACCCAGGCATGTGCCCTGACTGGGAATCAAACTGGTGACTCTTTGGTTTGCAGTCCAGCACTCAATCCACTGAACCACACCAGCCAGGGCAAAAAAAAAGACTTTGATTATTGTTCATCAACTGGACATGCTGTGACAGTTCCTCCCCAGCCTTGCATCAGTCTGAAGTAATCCTTTTGGTTTTTCCTTTAAGTTTGATTATCTGAACACCCTTTCCAAAAACTTGCCTCCTTTTCCAAAGAAAGGTGAAGATGGAAACAAAACAGCTGTTCAAAACACGTGGGATCTTCATCCAGGTACTGTGTTCACGTAGCTCTTACTCCTGTCAACATGCTTAAGTGAAGAAAACCCAAGAGCGGCCTCTTAGACCCTAACTAGTTCCTCCCACCTTTTTCTCTTATTTGGCCTCAGCAACAGCTGCTGATATAACGTACTGTGACCTGTATGTTAGTCTTGGATTACTTATAGGAGGAAAACAAGATGTAATTAAAATTTAGTTGTCACCCTGAATGCTTAAAATTTGTCTAAAAGCATTCAGAAGACCTGGCTGATCTAAAAAGGGGGTAATGAAAGGTGGTTGGAGAACAGGTGATTCTCAAGGTCTCGAAGCATCACCTCAGATATACCTACCAACTGTAAGGAGGAAAACGTACCTTTCCAGTACAGAGAAGTGGCAGCTTCCACTTCCTCCAAGTGATCACACTTCTGCTGGCTGCGAGACAACCTAGCAGTGAGTGCTTTCTCATATCATGCGATATGAAGTAGATGAAGGAGCGTTCTTGCCAAAAATCCTTAACCTGAATTTAATCAACAGGAAGCCACCAGATGAATCTAGAAGGTAGACATTTTATAAGACAAGGGGCCTAGACTCTTCAGAAAGTCAGTATTATTAAAAGAAAAAGATAGAGTGATTGTTCTATGTTAAAAGAGGCTAAAGAGGCATGAAAACTGTGTGCAATGCCTGAACTTTGGATGCCGGGTTGAGAAAAAGCCGCTGAAAAAAAATTGTGGAGCAGCTGTACTTGTTTGGGGACTCGACACTAGGGGGCACTGTGGCGTCACTGCGAGTTTTCCCGGGTGTGGCGATGGGCTGTGGGTATGTGGGAGAATCTCTTCAAGAGATACCAGTTGAAGAATTTAGGGATAAAATAACAGCTAGTGCTTCTCTCTGTACCCTGGGCAGTTAAAACACCCAGGTAGAAGGATTTTCTCCTGTATAATACAAACCAGAAAGTCAGCTGCCTGGAATGAAAACAGCCCAAGAAAACGTCTAATGAGTACAGTCTGCAAAGCCAAGATTAAGGGCTCGTAAATGCAGTGGGGGGAGTCGGGGGTGAAGGCTGGTGGTGCTTGTGCACGCTGCACGCTGGACCGGCAGCTCTCACCACTCAGGCCTACACTGCCCGTGGAGGGGCGAGGCTTCTGCTTCCCTGCACAGTCCTGCACGCAGCCGCCACCGTTCAGCGGGGCTGGCCCAAGTCCCAGATATGTTTATCTGAAATTGGTTTTATATTTCACGCATTTCTTAGAGGGGTACATTTTAATAAAGAATTAATGTTCACAGTAATGAATGCATTTAAGATTGAAAGCTTTTGTAGCCCTGACTGGTGTGGCTTTATTGGTTGGGTGTTGTCTTGCAAAGGAAAAGGTCACCAGTTTGATTCCCTATCCAAGCACGTGCCTGGGTTACAGGTTCAGTCCCCAGTTGGGGCATGTATGAGAGGCAACCAGTTGATGTTTTTCTCTCTCTAACATCGCTGTTTCTCATGTTCTCACCCTCCCTTTCTCCCTCCACTCCCCTCTCTCTCTCTCAAAAAAAATCACAATGCAGTTACCCTTGCCAGACAAAAGTAGGCCAAATTACTCAGTCTCTGCTTCATAACCCAACAAGAAAACCACTACTATGTGGTCATTAGGCCCAGAAAGAACCAGCCAGCTCCCGGGGGTGTGAGCCCTGCAGATACTGTCCTGTTTGTTCATAACAAATGTTGTGTGACGGAGGGAGAATCATTGCCTCCTGATAGCTTTCCTCTGTTTAGTCTCCCCAAAGGGGAGGGGGACTGGTGAGCACCTTGTTCATTGCAAAGAACACAGACATTAGTAGTCATTGTATCCTTGTCCAGGATATCACTTTTATAATATTTGTTTTGGGTTTTCCAGATTCCCAGTCGAAAGCAGTTTTAGAACAGGATTCCTCAAATACGCCTAGTCTTCCAGAACAGCAGAGTTCTGTGGTTTTCAAGGAGTCTACTAGCCAGAAGCAAACTGAAAATAATTTAACAAAGTCCACCACAGGTATGGCAGTCATTGGTTTTGTCTCTTTGTTTCTCAGAACTGAGCATTACAACTTTTCGGAGTATGGGCGATGGTACCGGGGGCTGAAGGTATGGTTGGTGGTTATAGAGAAATTTTAGTGTCGTGGATCCTGGAGCTATGAACGTGGGAAGGCTTCCTAGCACAATGTGGGTGCTTTGCCAGGTGGGTTGATACACTGGGTTTGGGAAGACAAATCGGTCTGATTGCCAAGGAGTGGATATAATGATAGAATATATAATTCATTCCAGAAAAACAGGAAAGCAAGACCAGAAGGAGGTGACTGATTGTGGAAGGTGAGAGTCAGTCGATAAGAGGTCTCAATGAGGTCAAATAATTGCGTGTTAAATACGATAGAGTAATAAGCTAGAAGAACAGGAGGTGGTGATCTGGTGAGGGAAGCTCAAGACCAGAGTGTGAAGGTGGTAAAACTGTGGGTACTGGCAAGGTCAAAGGCATGACCGTGGGAGTTTTGGAGGTGGAAAAGAGGTCAAGACGAAGTCACGGGATGATCAAGAATCAGAGAGGAAGGGTGGTGTCACCAAGAGAGATGGAGTGGCAGGCCATCCAAGGTGTCAAGTCTCCAGTGAGTCAAAGGGGTGACCGAGAGGTCAGTCAGTGACAACCATTTGGGGGCGTCATAGGTAATACAGTCCGATGGCACGAGCTTCAAAGGAATGGGAGGTTTGAAGGAGGAAAAACAGTTTGAAACGAGGACCCCTGCTGCACCCCCAGGTTGAGGACCCAACAGTGCGACTCTGCCACAAGGTGAATTAATCTTGATACAAACAGCAATGTTTAAAGAAGCCATAGCAGGAAGAGATTAACACAATCCATGGGGAGAGCTTTCTGGGAGACATGGTCTGGAAGAATTAGTAGGATTTCATAGATTTTAAGACATAAGACTGGATCGCCTAAGACAACCTTCATTTTACTTGGGAAGCTGAAACCTAGAGAGAGACAAGTGGATCTAAAGTCATACAGCAAATTTGTGATTGAGCCAGGGCTAGAAAATGAGTTTTTCAACCCCTAATTCTCTGTATTTTATTACACTGCCTTCCAGATGTAGGGAAGAGAAAAAAGTATTTTATATGAGAAAAAAAGGATGTGTTGCAAAGCCTGAAGGTGGGAATGGTGGGAGAGAGCAGGAAACCAGCATAAGCAGGTCAAAGCGTCCTTCGTAACGGTACAAGATAAGGTTTGGGAAACGCAGGAGAGTCAGCTGGAGGAGGTTTGGGTTTTGTAAAACAGAAGTGTGCGTGTTGGTGTGTGTGGGGTAACACCGCGTACATCCTGCAGTGGGCTAACGCATCCTGTTCGGGGGCTGCGGGTCCACCCGCGCAGCCTCTGCCCCAGACTGTGGACTGGAGGAGCTGGGAGTGGCTGCGAGGCCCGAAGTCTGACTGTGCTCATCTCCTCCCAACTCCACGTGGGCTCCGGGACACCAGGTTGACAAGGCAGCCGTGAGAAATCAGCAGCTGCTACAAATGGTACAACCCAGGGCAGCTACAACCCAGGGCAGCTTCTCTCCAGAGAGGCAGTTGTTAAAATTCTACCGGCACACCACAGGCTGCGGGTAGAGTTCGGGTGTGTTCTGGGGCCCACAGGAAGCACAAGCCAGCGCCTGGGCCAGCCCTTCTCAGTGCAGAGGGCAGCGCTCCGGAGGCCAGGGGAGAGGTCAGGGGGCGGGGGAGGCCGAGGGAGCGCACAGCCTGTGCTGGGCACCGCTGCCTCCATGCCCAGGCCCCGGTCCCAGGAAGCCCTGTGGTGGAGCTCCAAGTCAGTGGGGCGCAGAAATGTACCCCACCTACAGGGAAGGCAGGCTGATAAAGAAAGTAAATAAAGCCATACCCTGAGAGGAAGTAAAAAAGTTAGTGTGAATAAATGCTACAGTCTGTGTTAGCACTGACACAGGGAACCCTTACAGGGACTTCAGGTGGGTCAGGTTCAGCAGTAATACTCAGATGCTGCCACCAGGGGGAGCGTCCCAGTTGTTCAGATAGCCACTGAATCAGCTGGTGACCAGCCCCTGCTCCAAGGCCCTACAGTCCTCCCACCTTCAACCCCCAATTCCTGGTGAAACCCCGGGTGGGCCCCGTGGGATAATAACCCGTCTGCACTGTGGGAGGCAGTACAGCACCGAGCTTCACTGAGAGCGGAGGCGCTACCTGGCTCCTGGTAGAATAGCCGTGGAATTTGGGGCACACTGTTGAAGCCCTCCACCCCTCCTGGTCCTCTTCTGTAATGGGGAAGTAATGACATAAATATCCACCACAGCATTGTGAAGATTAAATTGGTTAGTAGATGTAAAATGCTCAGAGCAGTGCCTGGCACACGATACATTCTCTATCAGTATTTATTAATGATAATAGTATGAGCAATTAATTAATGCCATTGTACTGGGAAACACGGAATGCAGCAGGAAAAGAGGAAGACCAAGTGTGAGATGGATGGACTCCGTCAAAGAGTCCATGGGCCCGAGTCCACAGGAGCTGAGCAGGCCGCTGAGGACGGGACACTGGGCATCCCTCAGTTACAGGGTCCCCAGGAGTCGGAGCCAACTCTGCAGCACGCATGCACACACAGTGCAGACTGGTAAAATGCATTCACACAAAACAGCAACGCACAGTAAGAACACAAACAAAAAGATACATCAGGCCATTAGAATGGTTGCCCGTGTAGGAGATGGTGACCGAAGGGAGCAAACTCATTAAACCACTGACAACTGAGCACCATCCCCAAGATTCTGACTTGCTCTGGTCTGAAATGGGCTTGTGTGGCATGTGGCCTGGGGATCTCTACTTTCCAGAATTAGCCCAGGAGATTATGATGCACCGGTGGATTGGGGACACACCGGGTAGCTGTGTAGGACAAACTCACTACTCCTACAGGACACTTGTGACCAGAGGTGTGTGGGGTTTTCCCATATTAAGCAGTTCTGTGACACCACCTAGATGTCCAACAATCCAGCTCAAGTCTGACACTAACCAGAGTTAGCACAAACCCTACAGGTTACGGACTTGGTCTCCCAAGGCTGTCCCTTCCCTTCAGATGCCAATCACAAGTCCAGGTTGTCACCTGTGCTTTTGAGCAACCAGCTATAAATCGGAGTTCCCATCCCCCTTCAGGAGTTTGATAATTTGCTAGAACAGCTTACAGCGCCCATACATTATTGTATAAGAGGGGGTATGACAAAGGGCACAGATGGAGAGGTACATAGGGCGAGGTCTGG
>CM052551.1:12376489-12466661 GCA_028533065.1 Trachops cirrhosus | reverse complement strand
TAGTATCACCTAACAGATACATGATTGATCTAGTTTCCTGCCAGAGCCTACACATCCAAGAGCATCCTAGCAAGCAGGTCTCACAGGATTTTACATATCTTATGCCTCAGGTCCAATTTACCCCAGGTGTCCGCCGACTCTAGTGTGAGCCTCACCGCCCCTCTATTTCCACGGGCCCTGAGTCGGGCGGAGGAGACAAAGGCAGCCAGGAGACTTGGATTTCTCACATCCAGAACTAGGACTCAGGCTGTTGGCAAAGCTGAGGGGGCAGGGGTGATGTTGATCACTCCCTCACTTCCACAGCCCCCTGAGTCTCTTCCCTGATGGCTTATTCCCACATGATCGTGTCTGTCTTAGGACCATTCTTTCCAGAGAATGGTTGCCCGTCATTGACTATCCGACCAGGCTGAAGGGAATAGCAGAGCAGGCAGTGCCCATGTTCAGGGAAATAAGTTTTTGTCTCCTTAGGCCTCCCAGTTCTGGGAGGTTTCTCACTCAGCTTTAGCCATGGGGGGTTACGGCTCCTGAAACCAGGCAGGGCGGACACCACACTTCTGTCCCCATGGAGTTGAGGGTCCTCCCTCTCAGCACACAGCCGTGTTCACCAACCCGAAAGTTCTCCGAACCCTGCCCGGTAGGGGTCTTATGGAGGATTCATTACATAGGCACGATCCACCATTAACTCGGCCTCCATCTCCTCTCCCCTTCCCAGAGGAGGGGTGGGGCTGAACGTTCCAAGCTTCTAATCGTGGCTTGGTCTTTCTGGTGGCCAGCCCCATCCTGAGGCCATCCAGGAGCCCACCGAGTCATCTCATTAGATCGAAAGACAGTCCTGTCACCCAGAAAATTCCAAGGGATTGAGGAGTGCTGTGTCGGGAACCTGGGCCAAAGAACAAACATTGGAGCAAAAGATGCTTCGAGGCTCTTGTCACTTAGAAAATTACAAAGGTTTTCAGGAGCTCCGTCCCAGGAGCCAGGGGCAGAGGCCAATGTATATTTCTTCTTCCATCTCACTCTAGCAAAAGGAGCATGTCCTTGTGGAGTCTGAGACACTTGGGTGCACATTCCAGCCCTGACACTTCTTTCAGTGTCGGGGAGAAGTTGTTGAACTCTAGTGTCACACTAGTCAGGTCTCCTCAACTGGTAACGGAGAGAACTGAAACAGAATGTTGGTCATTGAACAACATCAAAGCGGGGGACTTACTGGAGCTCAAATCCAGACCCCGGGAAAGTGGAGCTGGTGCTGGGCCGGGATGCTTGGGGGCACGGGCTCCACAGGCGTGAGTTGGCATCTGGCCACGTCGGGTCTCTGGGCATCTCCCTGCCTCCATCTTGCCCTCACCCCTGCTTGTCCCTGATTGGTTTTGTCCTCTCCTACAAAGGACAGGCTCTGTCTGTGACTGTAGAGGTCCAAGATTCTGATTTCTCCAGATCTGTAACCCAGCTGGCAAGGTGGGCCTATCCCAGTCAGCTTCGGTGGGAATATTCCGGTGAAAGGCCTGTGTTGGCTTTGCCTGACCAGGGATGTCGTGGCTCCAGGAATGCATGTGGTAGGAGTGGGGGGGGAGGGGGCGGGCGATGGGGAGACTGCTGGGCACACAAAGGCTGTGATTACCAGACCCTCCGCTCAGAGGGTCTCATGAGAACTAAGTGAGATGCTGTATGTAAAATATACTTGTGGTGCTCGCCTGCAGGGAGTGGACACTCAAATACTGGTCCCTCCCCTTCCCTGTCTTGATGATTCTTGAATGCAGGAGTGGACGTTTAAACATGACAGTCTAAAGTACAATTCCTGTTCCGACCTGGATATTTGGAGAAGTACGTACAGCTGCAGCTGTGTGGATTATCTAGCTGACTCCTCACCAAGTTTAGTGATCTGAGGATTTAATTCTCTGGCTTAATTCACCTCTAATTACAACCGCTTTTTAGAACTATAAACATAGCAGTTGAACCAAAGAAATTATCAGGATTGTGCCCTCATTAGTTTTAAGGCTGGTGTGGCTTAGTGGACTGAGCACCAGCCCGCATACGAACCAAAGCGTCATCGGTTCGATTCCCAGCCAGGGCACATTCCTGGGTTGCGGGCCAGGTCCCCAGTAGGGGGTGCAAGAGAGGCAACCACACATTGATGTTTCTCTCCCTCTCTTTCTCCTTCCCTTCCTTTCTCTAAAAATAAATAAATAAAATCTTTTTTTTTTTTTAAAAAGAAACCTTTCAGAACAAATGTTTTCTTGGGCTGTACCTTGTTGATTCAATGACAAGGACCCCGAAGATCTCGATGTAAGTTCAGTTCATCGAAGGCAAGTCACTCAGCTTCGTAGACTCTGGTTTTTCTCATTTATTTAGAGAAGGCGGCGCTAATAGCATCCACCCTGCCATCTCATAGAGCTGTTGTGAGGGCCGACGTTAGGTCAAGTCTCTTCGTCTCTTCGTGAAATGTCAAGCTACAGCTCTGGGGCTAATGCAAAAGCCCTCGTTCCATTAAATAAGCTCTTTAAAAGGGAAAGAAGAAAAGTTTCCCATACTCCGGGGTGACCTCAGAAGTTCAGAATGCAGCCCCACGTGGTAATTTCAGCTTCCTCTCTGACAGAACCAGAGCCGATGGTGCCCGTGAAAGTCCCCACCCAGGCGCTGCTGCAGGACGTGGCAGGACAAGCAAGGAAGGAGAAAGTGAGGCTGCCTCACTATTTGCTGAGCTCCAAGCCCAAGTCTATACCTCTCCCAAAGGTAAGACAGACGTGGGGACGAGCTTCCCGGAGCCAGGCAGCCGCGCTCTGTGCTGCTGTGCACTGTGCCCACCACCTCACCGCGAGGGCCTTCGGGCCACACGGAGACACACTAAATGGTGCTTTGCCGGAGCCGGCTCATACGGGCTCCCTGGGGGGACTTCGGAGCCAGCTGGGAGACCACTGGGAGCTTGAAATCGGCCTGCAGGGCATGCTTACACCACAGAAATCGGCAAATGCTGTCAGTCAAGGCTCTCTTTGGCGAGCTGGTTTTACCAGCTAAGCTGTCATCGGCCACCCTCCTCGTGGCTACACACACGGCCTGGTTGCTACTTGTCTCACCTTGTCCCAAACCCCCGTCCTTCAGCTGTGGTGGGTTTCTAGTTGTTTTATTCCAGCTCTTTAAAACCATCCAGCTCCTTCCTTCCTTAGAGCCTCTGAGATTACGATTCCATCTCAGCTCTGTCGGGAAACCTTCCTCGGGCCCAGCAGGCGAGCTTTGGCGTTATCCTTTGATCGGGGCACCCTGTGCTCCTTGTCCTCACGGAATCTTCTGCAACGTGTGACTGACGTGTGCAGGGCCGCTTCTCAAACTCTGATGTGCCCACGAATCTTGTTAAAATGCAGATACCGACCAGGCCTGGTGTGGGGGCCTGGACTCTGCAGCTGAGAGAAGCTCTCAGGTGAGGTGAGTGCTGCGTGCCTGGGGCGTACCAAGGGCACGGGGCAGCGGTTCTCAGAATGCGATCACCTGACCCAGCGGCATTGGCCACACTTGAGACCTTGTTACAAATGCAGATCCAGGGGCCCCATCCCAGATTTCCTGATTGAGAAACCCTGGGCTTGGAGTCAGCAATTGGGTGTCAGAGACCCTCCAGGTGGTTCTGATGGGAGCTGAGGCTTCATAGTCACTGGCACGGAGGAAAGAGCATGAACTTCAGGCTCCGGCACCCTCGAGTGAAACTCGACTCTGCCTCTTACCACTTGAGCAAACGATCTGGCTTTCAGTTCTCTGTAAACCTGAGCTGCTTTAGCCTCAGAATGAAGGCTGAAATACTTCCTTACCATGGTGTCCTAAGGATTACATGAGACTATAAATGTTCGTTTTCACCCCCTAGACAAGCGGCTATTTTTTTCTGGAGGCAGAGCATTTTTCTCATCGTGGGAACGCACACTTGAACCATTTTATTTTGTTACCGCTGTTTCCTGAATGCACAGGTGCAGGACCCTGTTGGCGGGAGAGTGAAAACCTCCTCCGTTGCCTCTGCTGCCATTAACCACGCAAACTCGTCCCCTTTTGGCTTCCATCTTCTCCCTCCGTCCGTGAAGTTCGGGGTGCTGGAAGAAGGGCACACCTACGAAACCACTGTCAAGCTCAAGAACGTTGGGGTGGACTTCTGCAGGTGAGGCCGAAGCTCCCAGGTCTGTCCAGTCCCCTCCTCCCACTCTGTGACTTGTTCGATTGCACCAGGGAATGTTATCGAACTGAACTGCAATTATATACTCCAACTCGTGCATTTTCACATTATTCATTCACTCATTTACTTGCTAATTCTTCCATTGAGTCATTCATCCGTTCTTCAACACATCAATATTTATCAAGCCTCAACTATTAGGAGGTACTGTTTTGCTCGCCCTCCCGTTAGTCATTATTCATACTCTGGTTGAAGCAACTTCAGGCCTGATTTGCTCTATCAAAAAAAAAATGTACAAGTGTTACAATAATTAACATATAAAAGTTAAAAGTCTGCTTCTCAAATCCTCCACCAATTATGGTATCAGCTGACATGATTTTTACTTCATGAGCTATGAATGATTTAAATTACATTATTTCTGCATGTTTGAAGCCAAAAGAAAAAAATTTAACCTGAATCAGTAGGTCATTTCGGCCCTGAAGGTCAGACTTGGAATTGATAACAAATTTCTTAACTCGCCGTCTGCACTCCCAGCTGAAAATACACTGCACCTGGCATTGGGTGACCAGGAAGAGTCAGTCCTTCAAGTCCAGATCGAGACCGATAGACGTTTAAAGCTCAGAGACTATCACAAAGGAAGGAACTGAGTAACTTGTTCTAAGGTCCGGTGGGGAAGAGGGTGGGGCCGGACTCAGGCCGAGGGGCCGTCGCTGCAGGTGCCGCTGGCCGCACGCCGTCGCGCCAGCTGCGTGTGGGAGCCGGTCCTTCCCGGGCTCCTGCACGTGTGTCCGTGCCACACCGCTCCCAGGTCACCGTCTCCTCTGTCCCGTTCCCACTTCCACTAAAGCTTCACCGGGGGGGTTTGCCCCATACACGTGGATAAATTTTTATTTCAGTTGCAGTTATTCTCAGTGGGAGTGGCTAGCCCTTTAAGAAGGGCTGTGACTCTGGACTCAGGTTTGGAAAGACATGGAGGAAAGACACAGGAGCATCTGACCCCAAATGATCAGTGTCCCATTTCAGTTGAGGCAAATACCCACTTCAGGAATTGTACCGGCTTCCTCGGGAACAGCCTGATGAGGGCCCCAGGCTGCCACATCAGACACTGTGTTTTTAGGTTGTTGGCCACACGTGGGTGGGGAGAAATAGGGAGTCACCCTCGAGCTAGTAAAACCCATCCAGGCAGATCCCGCCTGGCCAGTCTGGAACTCCAGTTTTGGAGTTCAGCCCTCAGCCTGTCCAAGTTAGCCGCTGTGGGGCGGGCGGCAGAGCTGATGGGTGCAGGTGCGGGGCTGGGATCACTGTCCAGGTGGGCTTTGCTCAGCATTTTCATTGACTCTAGGTCTTCAGCCTTCAGGCAGAATCCACAAACCACGAGGCGGGAAAGGGACCAATAGGCAGCACGTGTGAGCAGGGGCCGTTCAAGTTCTCCAGCCTGCCTGTTTCTCTGCCCCCCAAACGTGCAAGCCCCACAACCGCCAGACACCCACCACCGGCCCAGCCCAGGGGCACGGCCACATCTGTAACACGGGGTGGAGCTGGGCTTGCAGTCTGGGGAGGCGGTTGTGAAATGGGCTCAGGAGTCTTCTCCGCCTTGGAGATTAGGTGGTTTTTCTAATGATATGGACCCCTCCCCACCCAACCCCGCTCCCGTGGCATGACTATTAGCACCTTCCTGATTTTACAATATCCCAGTTCATTCATTGTTCGTGATTTTCATTATGGCATAAACTGACTCCTGTTTTTTTGCGTGGTAGGTTTAGGGTGAAGCAGCCCCCACCCAGCACAGGACTGAAAGTGACCTACAAACCTGGGCCTGTAAGTCCTGTGTGTTACCTGGCATGTGTGTCCGTGTGCCCACGGGAATCTGTGTGTTTACATTGAAGGGATTCCACCCACTCAGTTTAAACCGTGTGTAAGCCTCATTTCTCTACTATCATAAGCAAAGCTTCCCGGCATTGATGCTGCTGCATGTAATACGCACGAGACAGGTCCTGTGTGTAAACAAAGCTGACCTTCAGCGATGGAAACATTCCCGAAGCTCACTGCACTCGTCCCGACACCACAGTTGTGTGCAGTGGCAGTAAAAATGCCTTTGTAATAATTAAATATGATTTCACATGCGCTTGGGAAGCTGATTACCTAAAGCTACCCTGTAACAAATCCTTCTGCACAGTGAAAAACCCTTCGGAAAAATAAATACTCGATTCTTTATCATTTCATGTAAATCCCATTTGTTCTCTTGGTATTTGCCAGAGATTGTAAGAATATTAATAAATGTTTAATATACTAAGAAATAGTATATTAAATGCATCAGCTGCCTCATTTTTCTGAAGATCTCTGAAAACACAAATGTTAAAACGTCAATCCCTTCTGACTTTGATTCCTTCCAGAAAATGGGATGTTTGGTATACAATCTGTATATTGCCACCTTAAATTATGATTTCAGAAATATAGTGTGACGTAAACAAAGGTTTGTTTCAAACGGTAACGAAATCCCGTTGTAAAGCCTAGCATTCCATCCCTGGTCACTGCTCCTTCCCGCTGCTTTACCACTGCTTTCATTCCGCGGCACACTGAGTTCCGCCCTCATACCCCTGGGAGTGCCGGCTGCCGGCCCAGACAAGTGTGTAAGACAGGAGAGCGCGCACACAGCCCAGCACGCAGCGGGCACCCCGAGGGGCGTGGGGGAGGACGCCCGGTAGACCCGGGAACCATCAGCATGGTGAGCATGTGCGTGAGCTCCGGGGGGCACAGAGCAAGGGCGCCCAGGCCCATCTGACCAGCACGGAGTCCCAGGCCGTTACGTGTGGGCACTGAGAGGCTGGCTTGGTTTAGCGCAAAGTCACTGGGCTTCTCGTCATGACTGCCACCCAGCGGCTCAGTGATGCTGGGTAACTAACCCCGTGCCCCGTGTTTTCCTTGGCCGGCCGTGGGAGGAGAAGCTCAGACAGGATCATCTCTCAGCCCTCTTGCAGCTCCGATACTGTAGTAGCAGGCTGCAATTCCAAACAGAAATAAATACACTTGGGGATCAGATGCCTTCATTCCGTGAGTCCCTCTCCACAGCGATCTATCACTGCGCTGTCGAGATTTCAGAACCCTCACAACGTACAGCAAAAACAAGAGTCAAAGCGAGCACTTCTTCCACTGTTCTGGGAGGTCAGCACATCTTTTTCACTTAAAGTAGGGATTATGCCACAGGCCAAAGCGACTGTTGCACCAGCCTTGTGGGTGCCAAAAACTGGTGTGTATGCTTTGAAGCTCATTCTATACTTAGGTTGTTTTTTTTTTCTTTTCGAATGGTAGGTTTTGGCTGTGACAAAAAAATATAATCTATAGACTTCTGCATATGTAAATCTAGCCACTGTGCAGCTTGGCTTGCCAGCACTAAAGGAAACTGCTCGAAGCCCGGGCAAACCTGCATGGGGGCAGCACTCCAGCCCCTGGTGTGGAAGGCCGTGGCCCAGCGCTGCGCACAGGGCCCCCGTCTCAGAATCAGAGCCCCCTGGGGTGCGCGCCTTTGCAGGCGCATCGTGGAAAAAACCGAAACGTTTTCAATTCTATTATTTTCAAAATTAGGTGGAAGAAAAAATTTTTTGTATCTAATTGCTTTCCATGTGGTAGTTTGACTTACTTTCCAGATCACTGTTCTCAAGTCTGATTTTCAACCCACCCCCTGGAGAGACAGCTTCGAAACACAAACCGCTAACTCTGTTTCCTGGCTTAGTGTTCTTTCCGAGGAACAAGGCCAGAAGCTCATTCCTTGCTGTTTCTTTTTCATTATGTATCAGCTTTCTTCTTTGTTGGTAGGAACGTCTTCCATGCAGCTCTCAGACCTAAGCAGTTCAGCATTTAATTCTGTCTCCCCCTACTGGCTTTGCCCCATCACAGGTGCTGAGTAAGGGATGCTAGAGACCAAGGCAGGGCAGGGTGCAGGTGTAGGACTCACCGACTCTTAAATTTTTGTCTTAGACTAACTGTATCTTTATCTGCACGGAAGCCAAGGTGGAAACTCACTACTCACATTCAGGATCCAGCACAACTACGGACGCTATGGAAGTGTGCCTTCGGCATCACCTCCAGAACCCGGGCATTTAGGTTCCTTACGCCTCTTCCTAAACAGCACCTGGTTTTCTCTCTCAACACGTATCCTGGGCCCCATTTGCTCAACGGAATTCTGCCTCCCTAACGTGCACAGTAGTTCTTCCAAATGCTGTAACAATGATCATCCATTCGTGGCAAGTTTCTGGGTGAGGAAACCAGATTCGAGTTTCAGTAACTTGCCCAACTTGGTGTGAAAACCGTTTGACCCCAGGTGTGCCCGATCCTCACTCATGCTGCGCTGTGTCCCACAGGTGGCAGCCGGGCTGCAGGTGGAACTGAAAGTGGAGCTGTACGCCATGGCTCTGGGCGAGGACGGCGCCAAGGGGTCGACGCACATCTCGCACAACATCGAGATCATGACCGAGCATGACGTCCTGTTACTGCCTGTGGAGGCGAATATCCTTTAAAGGACAACTCAGCCTGAGTTGTCACACGTGGTGCAAAAATTACACGTGCAGCGGGGAACACGGAAGTGAGATGCTATTTTCTAACCCTCACCCCCTCGCTCTGCAGCTTCATTAACTGTTTTTAAAAACGTAGTCTTCATTCGTCTCTGTCAGCACCTGGCAGAGCGCCTGACACGGCACCTGCACAGCACCTGCAGGTTGAATTAATGCCGATGGTATTGCTGTCTACGGGCCCTTAGATAACGGGGATTTTTTTTAGAGCAAGTCTTTGTCATCAAGAAAACTTAGTCTGTTGAGGGGCAGGAGACTCTTCATTATAAAGGCGAACGGACAGTCACTGAATTACACACACACCTCACACTGGTGTCCCGCATGTAGCTCTCCTGCAGACATCGAGTACCTGTTATATGCAGGGCACGTGGGAAATACTTTGTCATACATAAAAATGAAAGTTGTGCCCTGGCCGGTCTAGCTCAGTGGATTGAGCGCAGGCCTGCGAACCAAAGGATCGAGGTTTGATTCCCAGTCAGGGCACATGCCTGGGTTGCAGGCCAGTTCCCAGCAAGGGGATGTATGAGAAGCAACCACACATTGATATTTCTCTCCTTCTATCCTTCCTTTCACCTCTAAAGATAGTCCAATTTTCTTTTTTTTTTTTTTAATTTTATCTATCTGAAAACTTGTGTCATCCAGGAGAAGTCTCCACACGGGACACCTATTGTATTTCGTGCTCCGACAACATGGATCGTGCGCTGCAATGCTCTGTGTTATGTGTCTCTCTGACCTTTGAGTCTTACAGACTGCAAGAACTTTTGATGAAAGGAAATTTAAACTAGAAAGAATAAACCCACAGCAATAGGAAAGTGCCAGGTGTTTGGGAGGGTCCCGGGGGAGTTTAATTTGTACAGAGTTTAGGGAGTATTAGGAAATAATAGTGGGGGAGTTGGCTGGAATCATTGTGTAGAAGATTTTGAATTCTTGGTGAAACTTTACTGAATAAGCAACAGTGAATCACTGAAGATTTGATACAGTGGGGACAGAATCCGCATTGTCTTTCTAAAGATGAATCTAGTGTTATCGTGTAGGATGTGCTGAAGAAGAGTAACTGGACAGGCAAAGGACCACTGGAAGGCCACGTCAGCAGGCCAAGCGTAAGGACAAGAACTACAACGTGGCAGCAGCAGCCGCGGAAGAGGGACATGGATGAGACACTGGGCGGGGGGGACTGTACAATCTGAGGTGGAACCCATCGATAGCGGAAAGAGGACCTAAGAGGCCAACTCCAAGGCTGTGGGCTCAGGTAATGAACTGTGGATATGCAGGACGGGGTCTCAGTGGGAGTCAGAGCTGGAGACCGAATTTTAAGCAGTATCTATAAAGGTGATGAATGAAGGTATGGGAAAGGAACAGAAATTTGGGGTCTGTCTAGGGAGCAGCAGAAAGAAGTGGAGGCAATGCAGACATAACAAGCAATTAGAAAACCCTGAAATATCTCAGAAGACACAGAAAGAATTTCAAGGAAAATGTGGATAGCTGACAGATGCTATAGCAATGTCAAAGAGAACTCGGATCTAAATAGGACTGCAAGGTTTGGCTGGGCCAAACACTAAAGCGCAAAAGAAAAAGAATGACTGGGGTTCCCTGGCCACGTAGCTCAGTTGATTAGAGCATCACCTCCACACTCCAAGGTTGCAGGTTCAATCCCTGGTCAGGGCACATACAAAACAATCAATGAATTCCTAAATAAGTGGAACAACAAGTCGATGTTTCTGTCTCTCTCCTTTCCTCTCTCTAAAAATCAATAAAAACTATATGTTAAGAAAAAGGTGACTAGGCATTAAAAAGGCAGAAATGCTGAGTGGGGAGATAAGAAAAACTATTACTAAAAGGAAGAGCAATAGAATATGGTCCGTCAGAGCTGTAACAGGTTTTGAGCTGGGTGTAGACTTGTTTGTAGGCTGAAGAGAATGGGTCAGGAGACGGGCGTTAAGAATGGGAATGAGAGGAAGTAACACGTAGCAACAGCTGCAAGACGGCAAGAGAACGACCAGGGACAGAGCTGAAGTGTCGCTCTGGGCAGGGAGAGGGGAGAGCACGGGTCCCACCATCCGGAGGTGAAGGAAACGGAACTGGTGGCAGTGACCTTCATTTCAGTAGAAAGGGAGCTGAATTCATTTGTTCACTTATTCTTTCAAAGGTAATGCCAGGAAGGTGTCTAATGTGCCGCACACTGTTCTGGGCCCTGGACAGTGAACAACCAAAACAAAAGTCCCTGGCCTTATGCAGCTTACGTTCCGGCGGGAGGACGGGCGATCCACATATAAGTCAACGTGGACCGTACTGGTGCTGAGGACAATGCAGAGGAGGAAAGGGAGGGTGTAGGGAGTGTTCAGGAGGTTTGCAGTTTGCAGTGCAGTGGTCAGGAAAGGCCTCACCGGGAACGTGGTGTGTGTGTGTGTGTGTGTGTGTGCGCGCGCGTGCACATGCACTGGGGACAGGGTTGCTCTTCAGTGACGAAAGCAAACTAACGCAGGAGCCCTCTGGAAATTAAGTTGGGTCCTCACATCCTCTTCACACAGGTTAGTAGGTGCTAATCTAGCGTGTCTGGATCCCTGCTGCTGATCACAGCCACGAGGTCATTTAGCATTTGTGCTAGTAAAATTCCTCTTTCCATGCTTATAGATTAAAGAACACCTGTCCGGCACAGATAGACAGGAAAAGAGTTTTATTAGATCTTTTATCCACTTCCAATGGATGTGACAGTTCATAGCTCCTCTGTGCCCAAAACCATGAAATCTCTGGTTTTGGGGCCTAGTCACAGCCACCGAGGGCTCCTCTCGAAAGGCAGAGAAATGGGCACCAACGGGACAGAAGTCGTTTCAGGAGATCAATACCCATCCTCCATCCCCGAAGCCCGAGCACACAGAACTTGCATTAGACAGGAAAGGACCTAAAATTGCGCTGATGATGCTAGAAGAGAGGGTCGACTTTGAAATGTTACAAGCTTGTGTATACACATCATGTGGTCACGAACATCAGTCCTTAACGAGTACTGTACCAGTCTTAACAAGCAGCAGTTATCGTAAGAGACCAAAAGACCTTCCCGAGGGAAAGGAAACTCCCCTGGTCCAGAGAATGACTGCGGTTCGCTCCCCTGCCCTTGGGCTCTTCATGTCCCGGAAGGTCTCTCCTCAGTAGGCCCGGTGAGTACGCAATCATTTTCAACCATTCGCACCCGAGGCCTCAGGCCGCGTATCTGTTCCCTCCTCACAGCCAGAACCAATGAGCCTCTGAGCCTGCAGGAGTGAAAATGCTGGTTTTTAACAACTACAGTAGCTACTCCTCTGTATACAGCTAATCCTCACACCAGCTGTAAGATAGACAGTATTTTTTCCACTTTACAAATAAGGAAACAGAGGCTTGGAGAGTCTTAAGTAGAGGTAAAAACCTAACCTACTTCAGTGCGGTTCTGAAGTTCCTTCTTGCAAGCGCTGTTTTCAGTGCGGAGCTGACTTTCCGAACAGCAGGCGCACGAGTGCGGACGGCAGGGGCCATGTGAGCCGGTGGTTGTCCAGCGCTCTGGACACGAGACTCCTCGTGCATCCTTACAGTTACTGAGGATCCCGAAGAGCTTTTGTTCTGTCCTGTCACACTTGCCAAATCTGAATTAATACTGGAGAAAAAATAGTTTATGTAAAACCAGTAACATCCAGATTTTAAGTGAAAGGTAAAAATCCACGGTTTTGCAATGTCTTCCTGCTCAGTATCCCACCTGTCGCCCTGTCGCACATCACGCAGCCTCCAGGGCGCACCGCTGTGCAGCGTGCGCTCACGAGACAGGCACGCACACTGGGGGCGGCTTCCTGGTGCTGCCTGCCCTAGACTGCGCGCCACTCGATTTCTTCGGGATGAGGCATGACATTGGCCCTGAGAAACAGCCTCATACCAGGTATACCGAGTACTTAACCTCCAGCCAGGAAATCTCTGAATTGTTGAGCATATCTTCTTTACAAGGACACACACACACACACACACACACACTCACTCACACTCACTCACTCTCTCTCCCAACAAAGCTTGGATGTGATACTCCTAATAAACTCTTGATGAGGCTTGTCCTTATGGCAGTACAGTAGGTAACATCACCTTATTTCTAAGAGACATTACTCATTACATGGTTTCTGTACTAAGCGTTGAACAGCCAATGGCAGGCTACTAAGCCAGTAAATGCTGCCTTAATGACCAAAACACTGCTTGGCTTTCAATTTACTTTGTAACTCACTGGTCAACCTCAAACCTTTACGGTTGCGGAGTTTCGAGGATTTTGACCAAAAGCTGTAGCTGAGTTTACTTACTACACACACCATCTCCGCCTGTCACGGGCTTTGTCTTTGGTTGGCACAGCACCTAGGAGACAGACACACCGCGAGGCCCGGTGCTGCTGATCTGGAACGGCGGCAGAGCTGTGGGGGCAGCACTCGGAAACACAGACACGCCCAGGGCCTCCGGAACCTGTTTAGGTTTGGGGACCATCAAAACGTTCATGGGAACGCTGCAATTCTTCATGTTCCAATGAACAGCTCCAAGCAGCAAACATGACACAGATTCAGCCTGTCTGCTCAGGAATTCGGGTAACTTCAAGGACTGAGGACCAAAGCAAAGGCCTCTCCCGGGTGGCAGGAACAGCCGCCTACAGAAAAGGCCGGCTCTTCCGACTGGAAAGCACCTACAATCCACGGCACCGCCCCGTCTCGCCTGCTCCCGGTCAGGCCTCAGGAACTCCGCGCCAGGTTCTCTTTCCTCTTACGCTGCACCCCCAATACCACCACCCCCACGCTCCTCGCCTCACCCCAGCGACTGTGTTGTGCTTAGGAACAAAACAGACTCGCAGCGTGGGCCAGCAGGCCAGCCCCAGGGACTGCAGCTCGGGGACCGGGGACATGGCAGCACGACAACCAGCAGCGCAGAAGGAACGGACAAGTTCACAGAAAGGCACGGACTACTGGCCCTGACCCAGGAAGGTGCAGAAAATCTGAACAGAGCAGGAACAGGGAGGTTCAATTAGAGATCTGAAAACGTCCCACAAAGAAAAGCCCAGGCCTGAGGGTATGTCTCAGTTTCCTCTCCTCCAACGCGCCCCGCTCCCCGGACGCTGCCGCCCAGCACACACCACGTACATCACGCATCCATCACCCGGAAGCCCAGCAAGGCGTCTCAGCTCGACTCCACTGCATTAGAAGCAACTCTTTATTGAGCGAAGCATAAACAATCAGCCAGTAGGATATTTTATATACAGGTGTAACAACCTGCAAGAGGTCAAGTTTAAGGAGACTGCTCTAGACCCCTTTTATGGCCCTTTTCAGCTCTCCAAGTCCATGGCTGCACTTCTGGGCAGAGCGCGTTCAACTGTGCACCTGTCTCAGTAGAACACAGAGTAACAACTCGACCAACAAGTCTTCTGTCATAAATAAGAGAAACTTTTGAAATGGTATTTTAACTACTGAAACACATGCCTAGTTCAAAAAAATTCTTTGTTCCCTGCTAGAATAGAACAGAAACAACTCTTGAAAGGCTCAAGCTTCAAGGGCACAGAAGAGATTTTAAACTAATCACGGGTCAAGTCCAAGAAACGGAGCGCACAGGCCCAGGCTGGAATTCCCCGAGGGGAAGTGGGGCCCGTGTGCCGGGCCTTCGGCAGCTCAGCGAGCTGCTGCTTGGTCCCTTTTAAGTTGACGCGGACTCTACTGCTGCTTAGATTGGAAGTCCTGCTGAAGACAGGCAGGAAAAGGCTCCACGTTTCAGTTCTACGTCAGTGTTAAAATGAGCTTCTCCCTCTTTTTCCTCTTCCTCCTCTTCTCTTCCAAGTGGCTGGTAGCATCAGCAAAAAACATCACTTCACTTTTTGCCTCGCATTCCCTCTTGAGATACTCGAGGCCCGCCATGTTGAAGCCAATGACATCCTGGGGGGAGAACAGGAGAGACTGCACGCACTTCTCTCGCTTCCGCTCGGCATCCCAGCACCCGCGAGCCGCGGCCACGGCTTCAGGCGCTGTCCTCGCCCTCCCCACCTCGGCTCTGGCTGTTTGCCTGTTCCCACCGGCTCCGGTGCCGACCTCATCTCAAGATGATGTCTGGTCGGTGCCACCCAAGACAGGGCACAGCACCCCTCTACGTCACCCACACGCTAGCATTTCCCCCTTGCTGTTGTAGCTCCACAAACATACTTACCCGGACTTGGCTGACTTTTGAAATAGTTGTTTCCTTTAATTTTTCAATCACTGGCACAAGCATCTGGTTGCTAGTGATCTGCCCAAAGTGAATCCTTATAGAAAAACAAAACAGCCGTGTTACAAGGAGGAGGAGTGGATAAGGAGGACAAGAGGCTCTACTTCTCCTTTCTGGAGACACCAAGCAGACAAAATATCAAAATTAAAAAAAAAAGATTTATTTACCATACCACGGGGGTTACAAAAGCTTCTAACAAAACTAAAGAAAATTTTTCCCTGCTGTTCAGTGCCATCTGATGACATTTTAAAACACACTGCCCTGGACCTCCTCACACGTGCAGACACTGACCTACAGCCCCGAGACGCCCCTGACGCCCTCAAGCTGTTCACCTCCGCCCTCACCCTCGCCTCCACGGGGCCCTGCCAGACGTGCCTGCGAGGTGCGCCCCCTACAGCCCTCTGACACGCCGGGGTCGCGGTGCTCCCTTAGGGTTGGTAACCCCGACCCAGCAGCACGCACAGCAGAGCAGTAACACGTTATGAGTGACACTGCCGAGTCCTCACACCTTGCCTCAGATTCTAAATGTGGCGACTGAATAATACATTGTTCTTCTTTTGCTAATATCTGGATAGAATAAAGGGAATGGAGGATTAAGACTCACGAAAACAGGCCAATTCATCAACTTCACTGAATATACCTGGGGTTTTTTGGTTTTGTTTTTTTTACTTTTTGGGTATTGGCTGACCGGTTTTTATTTTGTCCTCGTAACAGCATTTTAAGGAATGTTCAATTTGTCTCTATTCCTGTTCTCTGTTATCACAGCTTGAGACTGAGGGGCAGAGGGTGGGAGACAAGAATAGATTCTTCAGCCTTTACAAACATATTTTTCCCCATTACACACGAACAAGAATTCTTTGTACTGAGAATGTCATCTAGTGAACTTGTTGTTCCGATTTAGTTCCTTCTTTCGCATTTGTATCTACGAAGACCTGGGAAGTAAACCCACTGTTCCTGAAAAGGCTATGAGGAAGACAAGACAAAACATCAGCTTAAACTAAACCATTATTAAAAAAAAATCAAAAAGGCAAACCGGCCGCCCAGCAACGGGCTTCCGCAAACAGACTAGAACCAGAGCTACGAGGCCAGACCGCAGCCCGGGGACCCGGGGCTGAGGGCGCGACCCTGAGCAATGTGCTGTGACCTCGAAATACTTGTTTCTAGGGCAAGAGTGATTCCAAAGGATAAGAAATAACTTAGGCAGCACAAAATTCTGTAACAGTCTCTGAAACGGAAACATCAGATTTTTTTTTAATCCTCACCTGAGGACATGCTTTATTAATTTTGAAGAGACAGGAAGGGGGAGGGAGCAGGAGGGAGAAAGACTGAGATGTGGGAGAGAAACAGCGATTGGTTGCCTCCAGTACACGCCCGGACTGGGGATCGAACCCACACCCTTTTCGCGTGTGGGACGACACTCCCACCAACCGAGCTACCCAGCCAGGACACAACAGATTTCTTTATCCCAAAGTGGTGACGGCTTCGGTTAGGGTTCAACGAGAGCAGTTCCGCTGAGCAGACGTGGTCCCTTTGGGAAAAGGAACTTACCTGAGGAGAAAGAGGAGGCACCTGCACAGAAGCTCGACGTCCGAGCCCAGCTGGAGGAACTCATGGAAGAGTCTGAGGATGTCGGGGACGTAAGAGAAAGGCAGCACGAGCAGGGACTCCTCCAGCTCACTGAGGGAGAAACACAAACGTTAAAATGCCACATTCCTTAACGTGGTCCGTCTGCACATCTTTCCTCTACTAGTTTTTCCTACTGCTTTTATTTAACAGATCTTATCCATTCAGAATTCAGTGAATATTCGTCCGTTTCTAGACGGTTCTCTTTCGATGTCTTGTTTTTCACGCTGAACACTGTCGTCTATTGGACGCACGTGGCCCCCGGCGCAGTGGGGGATCGAACACGGTTCTGCCGGACGACCGTTTCCCCACGCCTGCTGCGAAGGCCCCACTCGCCGAGTGCGTCCACGCAGCAGTCCGTCTCAGGGCTGCTCGGTCTGTGCGGTGACCAGCTGACGCTGGCAAGCATCCTGTGCTCTTTTTAATTTTGCTAGTTTACAGGGGTTTCCTGTTTGCCTTTAAATCTAGGAGAATAGCTCCCTTGTGCTGCTCTGGTTCTGGTTCTACTTTTCTTGAACCAGCTCTAGTATCATTTCACGAATTTCAGTGGAGTCACAGACGTGTAAATTAGGTGTAAGAAAAACTAGAGCTTTGAAACAGAACCCTCCCACTGTACCTCCATGAACCTAAATCTCCTTTTTCATTTCTCCAGTGAAGGTTCATCATTATTCAGGTAGGCCCTGTTTACCATTTGTAAGGGATACATTTAGATATTATAGGTCAAACTCACAAAAAAAATCAAAAAGTGAATCACTGAGGGGGTGGACTGGGATGGAGGTAAAAGGCAGAAAACTGTACTTGAAAAACAATTAAAATTTAAAAAAATACAAAAAAAAATAAATTCTGCATTTCAACAACAAAAAGTAAATCACAAAAGAAAAGCATTATTCCAAAAATATATGACAAAAGATATTAATTCTTAAACACCAATAAAAGAAACTACTGAAGCACAAGAAAGGAAAAGTATCAAAAGTTCACAGGAAAAATACAAATGGTTAACAAATACAAAACTTTAACTTTGTCAATAATCAAAAGAAATGAAAATAATGCAAAACACCCTTCTGCCTCTCAAACGGACACAGAATGTTGAAAACCCTGGAGAAATCAGCAGGAGCGCTCTGGAGAAGTAGTTCAGCAACATGAGCCTTTGAAAAGCTCACTTCCGCCCACTGATCAGTCACTGGACGGCTGGAGCTCCCATCTTAATAACAATAAAAATGACCAGGATTTCTATGTAAAGGTGTTCACTGAAGCAATATTAGCAATAGCAAAAAATAAATGCAACATCCACTAGTAATTATTCCTACAATGGAATACTGCTCATTAATTCAGTGATATGTTCTTGAAGAACAACAGTATCGGCAATGCTCAAGAACATTCTGTGACAAAGGACAGACACAGAGCTGTCTGTCTACAAGATGGTCCCAGTCGTGGACTTGCACAGAAGATAAGCCCAAGGAAGCGCCACAGAAAGTGTCCAGTGCGGTCCTTCTGTGACCGAGTTACAGAGGGTGCCAAGACCCACAATGTAAAGCAGCGCACCCTTCATTTGCCTTAGGAGCAGAACCCCCAGCTCCACTTCAAAAAGAACGTTGTGATGAATGATTTCCCATCAAAATCCTGACACGGTTAAACCTATGAAGGATGATAAGCATCAGTTACACTTTCTCCTTCTCTCATGTTCAGATACGCACCCAATAAATGTCGTTAGCTGACAAATGACGGCGACTGTGCGGAAACTCACCTGGACTTGATTCCTTTAAAAATCTCCAGCACGTAAGCGGAAGGCTGTCAAGGAAGGACAGTGGCATTAGTGACACTGCGGCATTAGTGACACTGCGGACTGGCTTCTGCTGCACTCCCTCACTCCATCTCCTCAGGGCCAGGGCCTGTCCCTCTCTCACAGGACATCGTGCCCTAAAGCGGTGAGACAGCACGGGCCTCGCGATGGCCGGGTCTGGGTTCACACCCAGCTCCGCCACTTACCAACTACGTTGCCCTCTGTCCCTAAGTCAGGCCGCTCTCCTAACTGTAACACGACGGTGCCCTGACTCGGACGAGGCCTGCGGGCAGAGTACTCGGTCCCTGGCCGCTGCTGGGGGCGCGTGCTGTCCCATCAGTCTCCCCTGTCCTTCCTCAGACTAGGTCAACTTTTCCACCCAAACCTCAATTTCAAAGGTTATTTAGATGAACAGAATCTTCAGAGGGCTCTGGGACACTGAACGTGAGTAAGCACTAGAAAACAGAAGAAGCCAGTCCAAAAAAAGACCACTTGGAAGTTATACTAAAATGGTCCTTTTGAAATTCAAAATATTCTAGAAGATACCACCCTTTAAGAGGGATTTTTAATGAGAAAGTATTACCTCCTCTCTCACCCCTAAGAGTAACCTTTCAATAATCAAGGGAAACTGTTAAGCACTCTACTCACAGAGATATTGCCATAAGCCATCAGGATGGGGTTGGTGGGAAGAGGAACCTAAGAAGAAATGATTAAATCCAGGCATTAGAAACGAGACTGTGATAGTGCTTGTCACAGGCAGAGCGATAAACAGTGTTTTGCATTTTGAGAAGAGAATCTAAGGCTGACCCCCAGACTGAAAGAGTGAAAAGAACCATGAGGCCTTGGTTGCGGTGTGCAAATGCGTTTGGGCAACAGGTTCCACCCGGAACTCTGAAGGGGCTACCCTGCCTTCCGAACCAAAGCAGGAGCGTGAGTGCCTGCCTGCTCAGTGCTGTGAAGTGATCCCCTCCATCTACACTTCCCCATCCTTGCCTTAAGGCCAAGCTCCCTTCTCCCACAGGTCCTCAATACTTTCTTTCTAATGTTTGACTTAGAAAGGTTTCTGTTACATTTTCCTCACTTCCTGACCCACGTTCAATACAAAGGCACAGAGACTGTCTATTTGTAGATGTCTCCCTGAGCGTAACTCACTGGGTGCCTTACCTCTTTCCCTGCAGCTTTGCAAATGGCTCTGTGCTCCTGCATTTTTGCAGTCTCTTCTCGGTAGAGTTCAACAGCCTCCATGATCCTCTCAGCCTACAGGACAACGACAGAGGACAGAGGTCATCACAACACACGCCTTCGTCCCAGAGCCCCCAAAGGCCCGATCAGCAAATCCGCAAATAGCCTGACCCAGTTTAATAAAGATAGGCCAAAAGAGTGCCAAGCTGCATTTAAAGACGTCTTTGGTTTTTCTTCTCTTTTTAATTTTCGGGAAAGGGACTAAGTGTTCTGGATTCAGGCAAGAGTGGATGTGGGCACCTCGAGGAGGGCAGCTCCCAGGCACCGAAAGGCGCTACTTTCAGGAGATAAGCGTTCCTTTCTGGAACCCACGCCCTGGCCGTGTAGCTCACTTGGTTAGAGCATTGTCCTGAGATTACACCAAGGTTGCGAGTTCACTCCCCAGTCAAGGCACGTGCCCCTCTCCAAAAAATAAAGCAGCCACGCGCTGATCAACAGATTCAGTACAAAGAAGGGAGACAGGTTTTGATCATCATATATCCCCATTTAAAAATTCAGCCAACATTTTGCTACCAAAGGACTATTTGGTTGATAACGCTTTTACTAAAAAGTTTGAATCCTACAAAAAAAAAATCAACTTACTGCTTTGACTGTTTCAATAGTTTTCTTTCCAGTAAAGTAATTTTCTCCTTGAGTCTCCCCCGGAACCTGCCAGAAACAAAGAGATCCTTGAATCATGTTGTTGACAAGCATTAAGAGTCAAGAAATTAACCTCAAGTCATCCATAAAAGAACAGGCACTATTATTTTATACTGTGTTATCAGCCATTATTCACTGAGGACTTAGTAGGTGCCAGAGACCCTGTATTCTACATGTGTTATTGTAAGACTATGCTCCTTTACAAGTGTTCAAAAACAACACCCAATTTCTCAATTACTTTTCTGATTTGTATTTTTGTTCTACAGTGAAATAATTCCCTGAAACCTCCTTAAAAAAAAAAAGGAAAAGGAGAAAAAGCCAGAATGTAGTTGAAGAGGAAGGACGACTCAGATTCTCTCCCATAATGACTTCGGAATCTGGCCCAATTCTAATGCCCTCAGACATTCTTGAAATCATGGAAAATTCCAGTGATCACAGGGCACAATCCTAGGACTTACTAGGGTTTACTGCTGGATAAAACTCAGGATAGAACTTACTGCTGGCTGGTCTTCTCTGGCCACACTCTCCTCATATTCTGCTTCCCTTTGCTGTTAAGAGACAGAAAGAAATTAACTGGAAAGAAAGAACGGGGCCTTTGCGCGAGTGAAGGGAGAGCGGGACGGCGAGCAGCCGCTTCCTTCAGAACGCAACCACTGCGTGCGGCATCTGCCCGGCTGCCGCAATGGTGGCGGCGGCACCGGAAGCATCTCCTGGACCCTTCCCTGGGACTTGGCACTCGCTGAGGTGTGACCGCACTGGACGGAACACTGCGGTTGGGGCAGCATGTCGGAGACACCCAACCGGCCTACTGCCACCAGGCCGAGAGTCCTTACCATCTCCCTCTCGTCCTCAAGAACGAGAGGCTCCCTTGTCCTCTCCCAGAGGCGCAGAGATTTGTCGTGGGACGATGACACAACATAGTCTCCGTTGGGGCTCACAGCCAAGCACCATATCTCCTGGTGGTGCCCCTGACGAGGAAACAACACCAAACCCGCGTCAGAACGTGCTCACCGACCGCCGCCTGCTCGCATCACAGACCAACAGTTAGTCTGCAAAGTAGTTCTTAAGGACCGAGCAAGAAACACAGGCGAGAGGTTACCTCCAGGGTCTGAATGTGCTCAAATTTGTCCGCGTCCCACTGCTTGATCTTGCGGTCTTTCCCGGCAGTGAAGAAGAGGTGGGACTTGGGGACAAACTGCAGGTGCATCACACTGAGAAGCGAGAGAAGTATTCAAATGGCATCCGATGGCACGTCATTAAAAGGAGTCTTACACACACGAGTAGCTTTTAAATAGCTAGTTCTACAGCGTCTTATTCACACTTTAGAATTCTGAAGGTATGCCTGCCTGAGAACACTGAATACACACAGAGGCTCCAGGGACAGGGCACGGGCGACTCAGAGGGAGGTCCGAAAGGACGGCACGCACCTGTCGTCGTGTGCGAAGAGAGACTTGTGGCAGTCCCCGAAGTCCATCCCCCAGATTTTCACATTCCTGTCGGCAGAACCCGTCGCTATGAGTGCCCCGTCCTGTGAGGCAGAGAGGGGACTGTCACTTGACTATGCGGAACTGTATAAAGTAGGTACAGAAAGCTAAGCGGAACAGTCAACCCGTTTCTGTCCGAAAGGAGTTTCATTTCTGTACAAAGACCACACACTTCTTTGCTGTTATGGACCGATCTACCTAAAAGCTTGTAAGGGAAAGCAAGAAGTCTGCGACTCAACTGTTTCTACCCTGCTGCGGGGCGGGGCCGTGTTCTGACAGAGGTTATCTCTCCACTTTGTTGAGTAGGTAGGAAAAAGAATCTCCACCACAGGATTTAGAGGGAGAGAGGAAGAGGGACCAAGAAGGAAAGAAAAAGGCTGGGGAAGAATCTACTAGAATGTTAGGATCTATCTAGCCTTTCAACCCATGCTCCCCATCACTATTTCTCTTCCTGTTCCTATTTCAACGCCTCGTGTAAATGCTTGTGAACATAAGGAAATTGGAAATGTTTTTAACACCACCTTACGCTGTTCGTGCACCGACACAGACAGCGTTCAAATACGTATTGCCACCCCCATCAGCCAGACACTGCAAAAGTACGATTCTGGTCGAGAGACTGGAAGTTCACATGGCGCAAAATGCCACAGATACCCAAATATAAAGCTTCCTCGCCTTCCTTCAAGGCAAAGCGGGCTGCCTTTTTAAAGTCTTTATATTTCAGGTCGCTCTCAATTTTAGCATTTTAGACAAACTACTATTCGGGGAATCTGCAACAGGGAGCTTGGTATGAGGATGAATTCAGGTATTTGTGAAAATATTCTGAAATCATTAACATACATAACAAGTATGATTATAATATTTTCATTTTGGGGGGTGGAGAAAGATATACAACAGAATGAAAAAATACTCTTAAACGAAGATATCCAGCCAAGAGCTAAGAAAACGCTTTAGAAAAACAACTTGTTACAAGATGCTATTAAAATTTTACTTACGTAAGAGATGTCCATGCATATGACGGGCAGTTTGTGTCCATACAGTGAGAGGAAAAACTAAACATTAAAGCAATAAAGAACATAAGCAATTCATGTTTGTCTATAAAATGCAGGCACGGGTTTTAGTGCATGTGAATCTAACACATCACTGTAAAATACACGCTCACGCTGCCGTGGTTGCTTTATGTGTTTATCTTCAAAGAAACCACCCCCCCACCACCCCCCCCCGCTGAGGGCAACCTTTGCCTGTGTCTCACACACAGACCCGAGTGACCCCGCCAGGGACACGACGATCCAGTGGGCAGGGAGGCCCAGGCGCCCACTGCCCGTCAGGACACAGCTGGGATGCTCTGCGACCTCTCCGCCGAAACGCCCCTGGGGCACTTACTTCACACGGGTCCCAGGTTTAGCCCAGTCCCACCAACTCCCTGGGCTGGGGGCCCAGGGAGCTGCCTTTCTAGAGCAACCCAAACGCCCCCACGTTCGGCCGAGGGTGCAGTCACTGGCCAGGACGCCCAGCGCTGCTCTTAAAACCACTGGCTCTGACGGGGTTTTCTGCCCACGTGAAATGTAACTTGCTTTAAACAGAAGTTATAAACCAAAGGATTCTTTTAAATCTCTAGCATCCCTGATGCACCTACGCCGTTTTGATCACGTACGATTTTTCAGAAATATACTCCTGCCGGGCACAGTCAAGGCCACTTCCTTATGCCCTCCACCCAAAGTCAGTCAGAAAGGAAGAACATATTCCCAGGCACGGCCACTGTACCTTCAAGGTGTCAACGTAGAACACTTTCACAGTGCAGTCGAGCAAAGACACGGCCAACAGCTTCTGGTCGGGAGCGAACCGGACACACAGAACATCTTCATCCAGCTGCAGCGTCCGAGTCTGCTTCACCGAGAGTCTAGAATCACAGAAACCACCCAGACAGAAATGCCCAACAGCTCTCTGCAGCTCAGCAGAAACAGGTCAGTAGGGCATGCAGCGGGTCCCACCTTCACTGCAGTAAAAGTGTCTCCTCACCTCTTCTGGGGACTGTTTCCATCTTTCACCAACTCGAAATCCCAGAACTTGACAGCTTTATCTGCGCCACCTGTCACAAAGCCACGCTGAAAACCAAATGACACTTCAGTGAAAAGTACTTTAGTACAAAACTTGAATAAGACACATCAAAGTAGTACAAAGGACCATTTGTATTTAATGTCATGGGGTAAAGATGAAGAAAAGTGTGGTTTCTAACCCCTTCCATTCTCTTTTGGAGCTGCTGCCAGGGACCTTATTTGGGAATTGCTAGTGGACACTAATGCAGACGGATGACAACATGTGGAGCGTTCTAGTTAGACTTTCGTTCAGCGCCAGGAAGAAAGAATCAGTGAGCACTGGGCGGGGGGCAGGGGGGACGGTTTGTTCCACCTAAGAGGGCAACAGTGTAAAGAGTTTGCCACTCAGTGGTAAAGCGGATTGACAAATATCCAGACTGGATAATCTAAATTGTTCAAATTAGTCTCGTCACACTGTAGCTTGAGTGTTGAGTTATCTAGAAGCTGGAGGCAGAAAACCGGATCTCGAGCACCTACCGTCTGCCTGCCACTTCGGGGATCTGTGACACAGTAAACGACCTTACAATGATCCTCACTGTTGCCATGGTGACAAAGACTACCTAGGCTATAAAGTCACTGTAAAAATAACAGTAAGTGACCTCCTGAGGGATGTGAAAATACTTTGGAAAAGACAGACCACTGTACAAGGGCAAGATATTACTATTACTGTTTTAAATGGTGTTCCGTTCTGACTCCAACGGCATTACCCTCTCTGAATTCCAGATTCCATTTTTCTCCAAAAGTAATGTCTACTTTCAATGAATGAAGGTTCACCACCTTTGAGAATGTTAAAATGAACAACCCCTTAAGGTATTTTCAAAAAATGCGTCAAAATGCTCTGAGCAACTGCACCGTGACGGGGCCAAGTGCAGTCTCGGGCGACCCAGTTGAAGGGAAGCAGTGAATGACTTGTCAGAGCTGACGTACTGGCTGAAACAGTGGACTCGCAGGTCACAGGCGAGCGGACTAATGGGAGCAGGAGAGTCTACGCCCTGCACTGTGTCGCCCAAGGAAACGGTTCCTCTAAGAAGCATCATGAGCCACTGGCAAACATCACGAAGATAAGGGATCTGATGTCACGTAGATGATGACCAGAGAAGCTGAACCAGGGTTCGTTTCTCAGGGGCGGCTGTGTGTGCTGTGCGGCCCGTGATGTGGCGTCACACCGGGAATCTAAAGGTCAGGTGAAGCGCGGCTTCCTTTAAAGCAGCCCCGAGCGAACCCAGTTAGGCAGCAGCAAAACCTGCCAGAAGAAAGGGGAGAAGCAGCCAGAGCCCTGAAGTCCAGAGCTTCCCGCTGGCTTCCTTACCTGGTCTGGGGAGAGAGACAGGGACCACAGAGCGCCGTCATGGGCATCTACCGTCTCCAGCAGAGCTCCGGAGGCCAAGTCGTACAGCTGCAGCTTCCCCGTCTGTGGGAGACACGAAGGGGCACAGCCCTGCAGCACAGCTGCCATCCCCACGGTCCCCGCCGACCCGGTTCCACGGCGCAGCAACCCTGTGACCGGGCACTTAGGGAATGGACTCCACATTCCGTGCTCGGCACTTCCTCCCGAGCAGGTGCCGTGCTGTACAACGATGGGACTGTACTGCCTGTAGCACTGGACTCCTGCTGTTTCCATGATTCCCCAACTTCAAAGGGAAATACCGCGGCCACAGGCAAATCAGAGCAAACATCACAGCAAACGGCAAACCTCACAACCTTTAATCAGTCCTTTCAGCGACTACCCTTGAAGGTGACTGGTCTCCCCAGCTCTTCTCTGTGTAGTTCTGGTTTCCCCCTTTCCCATGCACTGACGGTGAGAAATGGCCACCCACCAACAATGCCAGGGAGGGCAGCGAACCCCACAGAAGTCACCACATTAGAAAGCACTGCGCCAGGCGCCCCAGCCCCAGAGCCCGGGCTGCTCCGAGCTCCCGCACGTGCAGTGGGGAGTATGAGGTGGCAGACTGGGTTCCAGGGTTGCCGCTTTCCTTCCCAGCTCAGTGACTGCGGGTGAATTCACCTTTATGAGCCTGTTTCAGTTTTTTGTTTTTAAGCTGTAAAAACCAACCTCTCTCTGCAGCTGTGGGGATTGAATGAGATAATGTACGTTAGCTGTGTAGCACAGAGGCCAGGGATCCCACGTATTTCAGTCATACAGCAGTCTCCACAGCAAACAGTCTCCGAAGAGCAAAGAGCGGATGAACATTTGTTGGAAGAATGGATGAAAAATAAGGGAAACTTTTAATTGAAATTTAATGTTCTTTCCCTGACATTGACACTAGGATCTCTCCAGCTTTCTTTACACTTCGTGCTGGGCAAAAGCTATCCATTGTGATACATTGGTTTTCCAAGGAAACGATCGTGCACTCATGGCACTGGATTGTGGAGATAAAAATGACAAATATTTGCAAAGCACTTTTCAAAACATCCCATAGACCTTACTCCATTTCATTGTCACCCTTACTCACTGATACTTAAGGTATAAGTGCTTATTAGCAATTTGCTGTGAGCTAGGCTCTGTGCTAAATGCTTGGCATGCTGGGAGGTGGATTATTTACATAATTTTACACAAGGAAACCAAGGCTCACAGGGTTAAGTAACTTGCCCAAAGGTCTCACAGCCAGTGAGTGGAAGGGCTGGGATTCCAACCCAGGCTCATCTG
Source organism: Trachops cirrhosus (assembly GCA_028533065.1). Lineage (NCBI taxonomy): Eukaryota > Metazoa > Chordata > Mammalia > Chiroptera > Phyllostomidae > Trachops > Trachops cirrhosus. Next base: position 12,440,213 of record CM052551.1, on the reverse strand, counting down.
GTGGAAAAGCACTATCAAAAGTATGTGTCATTATCCCACTACATAGATAAGGAAACTCACTAAGAGAAGTTATGTGACTTCCTACAAATTATCCACTCTGTAAAGGAGAGATTCTGACTCCAAATCCATGTCTGCTCATTCCCAAGCAGCTGTCTCCCCATCTGACCAGCAGCTGGGATGACGACCTGGTCAGGGTTTACTGAATGTTTTCATCTGCCCCGCATGAAGCGAGGCACTCAATGCATTTCACCGTTAGTCTTCTCAAAACACAATGACACGCGTGCTCAGAAAGGATGCACAGAAGGCCGAACATGGAAATGTTAGTGACAGTTATCTCAGAGTCGTGGCTATAACTGTCTTAAAAACAAAGAAAATAAAACCTAAAAAAAAAAAACCTTAAAAAAGGAACAATAAACTAACATCATATTATCCAGCTCTTATACATTTCCAATATGCTAAAAAAAAAAAAAACGATTTCTCAAACATCTTTAAGAATATTGAGTAGAAAAGGTGCCAAGAAGAAGTCTCAGTTTACCTTTGTTCCTATGACCACCTGCCGATCACCAGGCACGAAGAGGGAGCAGAGCGCGTACTCACAGGCCATCGTGCGGATGCACTGCAGCGTGGACCTGCGGGGCGGAAGGAATAGACACCAGCGTGCGAAGGGAACCCGCTTCCCCATCTGAGAGGTCAGGGTGTGTGTGCAGCGCACACGGAGCCACGAACAGAGATCAACATGAGAGCGGACGGAGCCTGACCAACCCCTGCCTCACACCCATTCCAGTGCAGGGAGAGAACGTGAAATGGCGCCGAGCCTCGTTGTCACCGCGGGGGCTTCCTAACCCCACGGAACAGAGACTGCGCTGCAGCGGGCGGAGAAAAGCATCTGCCCGGCCACTACACGGAAACAAGTGAGCCCAGAGGACTGCAGGTCAAATTAGCTTATTAACATATACATTCCCTACAAGGAATACATATACATCCCTTCATTGCACTGGACCATAAAATTCACCCATTCAACAAATAGGCATCAAATGCCCCCTTCATTCATCAGACATTCACTGAGCACCAGCATCTCGTAGAGTTTAACGTTCTTTAGGAATGAGACAAGCAAACGCTGGTACATCAGGTGATGGCAGGCACCATAGAGAAACACAACACAGGAGGGGCAGCAGAGTGCTAGGGTCGGGGAGGGCTGTGGATGCAGGGGGAAGATGGTTCCAGGCAGGAAGGGCAGGGAGCACAGAGGCCATGACACACACAGGTTGTTGATGTGCTGAAGGGACGACAAAAAGGCCGGTGTGGCTCCCGGGAGGAGAAGGGGCAGCAGTGAGAGGGAAGTCTGGGAGGACTTCAGCTTTTAGCTGGAGTGAGAGGGAGCTACTGGAAGTGGTATGACTTCCGTTATAAAAAGACTGCCTGGCAGCTGTGCTGAGAACAGCTTACAGAGGGACCAGTAAGGAAGCGATCCCAACGACCCAGGGAGAGACGTCGGTCCTGGGAACGGGGTTGGCAGCACTGGTGGTAAGAAGTGGCTGGATTCCGGATTAGGTTTTCGAGGTAAAGCGGATAGGATCTGCTCACGAAGTGGAGAAGAGATGTGACAGAGGATCAAGAATGGTGACAAGGATTTGGGCCAGAACAGCCAGAAGGGAGTAATCACGTACTAATGAGACAGGATACTGAGAAGCTGGGAAAAGTCCTGGGTGAGTGGAATGGGGAAACTGAGATAAGAAAGTTAAACAAGGCCAAACAGCTTGAGCCATTTATAGCCAGCTGGTGAATCGCTAGACCTTATCTCCCCGAACCAAGGACACTTGAGTGAATGGTTTACCCCCCTCCTCCCTGCCCAGAGACCACACAGCCGCCCGGGCCATAAACCACAGGTGTCGGGAAGAGAGGAAGGCTGAATAAGGAGCCAGCTCGGGAAGGAGCTGTGTGACTCCACTGTCGGGTGCCCACCCCCAGAGAAACAGCACATCTGTGCTCCCCCTAGGAACTGCCCCCCCCAAATTCCCATGTTTCTCCTGTATAAACTTGCTTCTGAAAGCTCAAGGGAAGGTGGCGGTTAGGGTTTTTACCCACCACCTTCTCAGACTGCCGGCCTCTCTTAGTAATAAAAGCCAATTATAATCCAATCCCTGTCTCTGCTTCCTGGCTAAATGGTGACAGACAGCAGGAGCTCCAGAATTGGTTGCCCCCGACCCCCAGTTTCACTAAGATGGGGAGGTTTGTAGGAACAGCGGGTGGGACAGTTGTTGAAGAAACGAAGACCAGAAGTACAGTTTGGGACATGTAAAAATTTGAGATGCCTACTAGACCTCCAATTGGTGATCCAACAAAGGATTCAGATAAGTGAGCCTGATGTTCAAGGAGAGGCGAAGGCTGGCGGTACAAATTTATGTGCCATCTGCACAGAGACAGCCCATGACTGGAGATCGCAGAGCTGAGTATAGACAGAAAAGGTCCCAAGACTCTCCCTTGAAGCATTCCAACACTAAAGGTGAAAAGGATCCAGAAAAGACAGAAAGAACAGCCACAAGAGGAAGCAATGCAAGTCAAAGAAGTGTCTCAAAGAGGAGAAAGTTATCAGTTCAAGCAATGCAGCTTACGGTCACTGGGTTCAGGAACAAGTTCACTGCTGAGGTGCCCAGAGTGGTCTTGGTGCAAAGGTGAGGATGAAAGCCGGACGGAGACGGATGAAGACAGAGTGGAGAAAAGCAACCAGAGGGCGGGGAGCTGAGTGGGGAGAGCGATGAGGATGAGACAGGGCTGCTGTTCCCGTGAAGCCGGGAGCTGTGACGGCCTGTCTGTGTGCTGACGGGGTGATCCCACAGGAAGGGAAAAGTACCGATGCAGGAGGAGGAAAATGCTAGAAGGAGGGGTGAGAAAGAACCTCACCACAAATTAGGATTAATTTTGTTAGGGGCTCCAACACGGTGCTATGAGGAAGGGCACATTACGTGGATGCAGACGCAGCTAAGCTGAAAGATGTAACGGGAGCGTATGAGCGTCTTCTGGGGGAGTCCGTTTTCCAGTGAAGCAGGAAGCAAGGCCAGCAGCCTCAAGGTGCTTGAGAAAGAGTGTGAAATAGTCACCTTGCAAAGTGAGGAATGAAGGATTACACTGAAGTTACGGACATCATGAAAAGCCTACCTGAATTTAAAAAGCAGGCAGTACGTTTGTTTTTCTCTAGCCAAGTACAGCTACAAGCTTCAGATGTGCAATAAGTTAGACTTTTTTGTATGAAATAAAAAGGCAACTTTTCCTACTCTAAACTCCACAGGCCCATGCTCAAAAAGCACTGGAGATACATTTTGAGGGAACTGTCCTTAAGGCCTTAAAAAAAACATTAATAACTAGCCACGAAGAGTATTAAAAACTAAGTCAAGGGGAAGAGAACACTGCGGGATAAAGCTACAGGAAGTGTCGTTTCGCGAACCTGTTCCAAATCTTAACGGAGTCGGCAGCAGCAGAAAGGACGGCGATGTTGTCGGAGCTGAACGACAAAGTCCGCACGTCGCTGCGGTGACCCCCGAGGGTTATCCTGCTCGTCCTCACAGGCTGAGCGGCCGGCGCCGAGGGATTCAGTGAGTATGATTCCACCAAGTTGTTCTGTAGCAGGAAGACGGCCTTTAACTCCCCTTGAGGTGAATGGATCAGGTCGAAGGATCTGCATGAGAAAATATCCATTAATGTCTCAGCCACCGTCTTAGCTCACCAGGTTAACTTTTTCCGGGAAAAAGGCTTTGCAATGCCCTCAGTCTACAAGACGTTTGGACAAGTCTAAAGGATTTTACAGAGTGCTCCGAGGACTGGAGAACAGTTAAGTTAAAGAAATCTGGGCGCAGACACTGGACCTCACTCATACCTTGTTTCTGTGCATCTTTTCTAAGTGACCTTAAATCCTTTTGGAACACAAGGTATACATCTTTCTTTTTAATTGGCATCAGGAAAGAGTAGTAAACAGGTAAAAGGTGTTGTGATAAAACAAATATGAGATGATGAGTAAGTGGGTCCAGGCAAGGGCCGCAGGAGCCGAGCTGACACAGGCGTCCCACGATCGCTGTCCCCAAACACGTACTTCGTATAGACCGCTTCCGAAGGGCATGACAGAGCCCACACACTCTGCACCTTGCTACCCCACAGCATCCAGAGCCCTCGGGCACTCCGCATGCTGTGTCTCCACTCACTTGATTTTGGCAGCGGTTTTGATACTGGTCACCCGCTGGATTTCATCTCGCAGAGTCATTTCGACACTGACTTCCAGGTCTTCCTCCTCCCCTTTGCCAGGATTTAATCTAGAGGGAGAAAACGACAGTCATGCTACCACTTTCCTAGAAGCAGGTTAGGTATTGCTGGAGTCACGTTCTGGCAGAGACCAACAATTGGTGTGATCTCGGAGGTGTCACTAACCACACAGGATCGCCGTGAGAATTAACACGCAGTGTATGCAGAAATGCTTAATGAACTACAGTATCATAAGTACACGGCATTATTCCACTGAAGGGCTATTCTCACCAAGTGGATTCTGAATGCAACAGCCCATACAGTTTCCTGGGACAAGTCTTTGTTTTGAAGTATTCCACGGAAATATTTCTGGTCAATTTTCTAACTTCAGGACTTTTTAGAAAATCCATTAACCTGTACTTACCAGTGTAATCACATCAAATAAACCAGAGATTTCAAGAGTGGCCAAGTCAGACAACTTTTTATTTCTTTGAGACTTGATGAATTTCAGCCACTGAGGAACTGACTTGTATGCTATGCTTACAATGACCTATTTCAGGGTTGTACCACCGCTGAACTTCAATTGCATAACCATCCAACCGGCCTTCTCATAGTCCCGAGGGTCAGCATTAGGACAGACTGCTGTCACTGAGGACACACAGCCTCCGAGAATTAAAGCATTTAGAAACTACTTTTAAAAATCTGTACAGTCTTTCTACTTTGGTGTGGCTCTGGGTTCAAGACTCAGGAGCGCACTAGTTATGAAGCTCTACTACAGAGTATAAATTTAAAACCTAGACTACCAGCATGCCACACACTCTCCAGCTTTTAACAGTAATTGGTAATAGAGTAAATATTTCTTAAAAAACCCACAGTTTTTCTATGCGTACTATGAGGCACAGAATACTTTATCGTTAGTAAGTGTTATGGAAACATACTTGGCCTTCTTTCTAGCTTTCTTCATCTTCTTGTCCATTTTCTTCTGAATCTCCTCTTTGGAAAGGACACAGAACACTTCCAGCACAGAATCGGTTCCCTGGAAAGACGACAGGCTGCTGCGGTCCGGGATGGGCAATCCGCAGTCTCGCCCTTTCCCAGGGAGGGCCAAACCGTAACAAGTCGTCTTCTGCCCTCACTGGCTGCAGCGCCTCGGGCACTCGGTCTCCCCGAGCTCACCGTCTCCGCAGTGACGGGGTAGACACCGCCGCCTACTCACAGCACTGCTCTGAAGACTAAGTAAGAGTCGGTGCTTTTAAACCCCTTAGAAAAGCAAGTACCTAATGAATGGTTGCTAATAAGAACAATTACAGCAATTATTGTTGTCATTATGCTCTCAGAAGCCAGGGATTATAGGTCCACACAGGATCACGTAATGATTTCTTAACGTGACCAAAGAAAACCATCTCCACACCGCCCACGTGAAAGGACCGGCCTCGTCCCTGTCACTTTCTCCCACGTCTGGTACTCACGTGGCAGGCGAGAATCCTGCCCGTCCTGTCAGTTGCAAGGTTCACGACTCTGTCCCTTCCTTCCCGCATGATGGAACCAACTTTCCTGCACGTAAGGATGCGCTACAGAAGAAGCAACATGTGAAGGTTAATGTAAGTTCTGCCAAAGGTCTGAAAAGATATGATTCCAAGAAATGCAGATGCCACAGATATTCCCTACAAGGATGACGAGCATTCCAAATTTAGAGACCATTTCCACCCCTCCCACCACTCAGCTCGATTAAAGAGAAGAAACAAAAATGACTTACATCCTCAGGAGCTTCATCCGTCCCGAGGGTGCCATCCTCTGCGTCCTGCAGGTCCCGTATTCCAGGGGAAGACCCCTTGACTTTCTTGGGCTCTGGTTCTTCTAGATCTTCAGTCTGTGTTATAGAAATGGGAAAATCTGAAAAAAATGCGTCCCAGGAGGTGACTCTTAACCCTGATGACTTAAAAACCTTTCCTGTGGGCCACAAATAACTTCCACTGAGTGATCTCTGATCAGACCTCTTCATGGAAAGGACATTTATCGGAACATATTAAAAACTGACTTGAACAAATGTGAACCAAACACTGTTTCGCTATACTATCTCCAATAACTTCCAGAGTTTCTGAGGACTCTTGTTTAGCAACAAGAGTCAGACAAAAGGATGACCGACTCTTCATTAACTTTAAAACCTTCTCAGCTAAAAGAGCTACTGTATTCTAGAGGGAAAGATTTTCATTGGCACTCAGAATTGCAAAGGCATTGCAAGGGAGGTTACATTTTCTCCTTAAATAAAGAAAAAATAAGCCTACTGATATAGAAGCTACTGGAGTTGCTACTGAACACACCACACACCTGACTGCAGCTACCGCTAAGGGGTGTAAACTTTTCTCCTCACACAATCTTTGAGGATCTGAGAAAAGGCGAGAGATCTTTTCAGAATATACAAATTTATAAATGCACAAGTTTTACATAGATTTTTGTTTGAGGGGAAAGGGTCACAGGTATCTGAACTCCACCACGGAACCCAAAGGTCCAGAAATATCAGGCTAAGAATCCCATGAACTAAAACATTAGCATCAGCAGAAGCTACACACCCAAAGCTATCCTTCTGAGCCCAAATCACTGAGGGCAAAGGAGTGCAGAATGAAGTTTCTTTGCAGGTGGCGGGTTATTGATGTGATGGCATTTCTGCAGTACCCATGATGCCATGTGAAGGACTCAAAGATTACATCTCACTCTAAAGTCAGTGAGCCTCTAAACCTGCTGAACCAGGACAGACAGCTGGGTGCCCAATTGGAAACAAGTAATTACCTCCTGCAGGTAGGCGATGTCCCAAGCCCTCAGCTCACTGTCCGAGGCCCCTGTGATGAGTCGCTTTTCTTCTGACACCAGAACCAAGCCCCACACCTACAGAGTATAAACAGATTCAAATAATAGAACTTTTAAGACTCCAGGATATATGATGCTACAGCCCAAGTTTCAGTATATTGTAGGGCAATCTCTTCAGCATTTGCAGAAGCTAGGATCAAGGCAACCCTTTCAACACATACTAAGAAAAACTCCACTGTTACAAAGGGAATATGGCCCGTGGTAAAACTGTCGTCCGTGTGACAACTAGACATTCCTCTGCAGTTCCCTGTCCTTTGATTTACAGAATGGCTGTTCAGCATAAATCCTAATGAGAGCCCACTCAGTGAAGATTTTAAGTCTGATCTTTCTTTGAGTCGCAAGTAAAAGGAGCTCCATTCACGTCTATTACATAATGTTCAGCCTCAAATATCCGAAAACTAAACAGTAAGAATAGCAACATTGTTCCAAATCAATAGTCAGAGAATCTAACTGGCTTTTTCTCCTCATATACTCCAGGTGTGTTTTTGAAAGCCTGGTACGAACAAAGCACAGAGAAAGATGCAAAGGTGTATTATATTTCGTGATCTCTCCTAAAGAGATCTGTGTTCAGCTAACTAGTATAATGACCACCATTTGCATATTCACGCATTAAAAACTTATCCAGGCCAATTTCCAGTGAATGCCAGTATCTGCTCTGATGGCTGGTACTTCCTCCACCACATCGACTTCTGTCTCTCGACGATTCCGGCAGCCATGGAAGGGCTGGAGAGGAGACCAGCCTTTCCCCGGCCTTGCCATCCCTTCCCTGGGCCCAGGAGCCGACCCATACCTCAGTTCGGTGGCCCACCATCGTTTTGAAGCAGTGCTGGGTATCAAGGTCCCACCATTTCACCACGGTATCTTTCCCACTGAAAGAAGAAACAGGAAAAACTCTCATTAGGAAGAACTGCGAAACCGACAGGAAGAACAAGGTCTCTCTCATTCATAGCCTTGAAAAGGTAACACACAGCAATAATGCCCAATGTTGCTATCCTACGCAAGCTTTCCTTTAAAAAGTAAAGGATCTGAACTCTCCATGTGGCCATGTAGGCAGAAAATGTTTCACCCCTAAACGCGAAAGTAACTTGGTCCGTTGCCTGTCACTCTCATCGTCACAGCACGAACCCCTTGCACACCGCCTAACACCGACTCTCCGCAGACCTCGCCTGCTCCCGAGTCCTTAGGCTCCACGTCCTGAAAATGCCACCTGTGTGATGTCACTAAGCCTTCATTCCTTCCACTCCATTTCTGGACACATCCTGAATGTAAGTCCTACTGCCCGGGTTATTTTAACAGCTCCTCAACTGGCCTCTGTCCATTCCGTTCCCTCGTCACACCCAATACTCTCGGATCATCTCAGTCTGCTCGGTTTACCCCAGTTCAGGGTTCCCTACAGACCCAAAACCGGGCTCTTCAGCACTGTTCTCAACACCTCCCATCAAGCGGCTCTTAATTTCTCTGCCAGTGACCTCTGTTCTTCCCTGCTTCCTCACGATACAAAGTTAATAAAATCCTCCTTCGTGACCACAGTGGGAAAAAGAACAAAACAACTAAAACTCGATTTACAAAGTCTCTCCTACACAGTCCCACCTCCTTCACGTTCCCTGAGCTGTAGCTCGTCTGTCCCATGGAGCTGCAGTGAGTCGTTCCCCCTGAGCCTGTCGTCTGCAGGGACCGCTCTGTCCTGCATCCTCCCCACGGGCACCGGCCGCCCCGGCACAGCGGTCGCTGCTCCTTCACCACTGCTGAGTCGTCCCCGCAGCTCTGCTAACTACTGCCTGGCCAGCCTCAGCGCCCCAAACCTTCCGGGGTGGCCTTTCCTTAGGAATGATAATTATTATGCTAAGTTAACATAAAACTGCTGATACCCAACCTATCATTTTGACCCACACAAGTGAAAATTTCAAAGGGTTCAACCTAACAAACGTCAGAAAGCCCAAATACAAAGTACGTTTCTTCTCAAAAGACAGGCTGAGTCAAACACCTGGCAGTCACACGGGCCCACCACCTCCTTTCGTGCCTTCCTGACCCTCTGGGTCCGGAAAGTGGACAGCTCATTCCACAGAAGGCAGGTCAAGAGGCTAAGGAACACGGGAAAGCTGATATCGGGAAAATAGTGACAGATCAGGAAGCGGAACTGTACAATGCTATAAATAATTCTGGGTGGCTACTATGACCCCGGGGGGAGGGGGAGGAGCAAGAGAGGCAAACAGCAGAGGAAGCCACCACAGGAGTTCGAGTGGAAGGCTGAGAAACGAGTAAGGAACGGAGCAAACTCTCTTTAAAACCCTCTCCGGTGAGTTCACCTGGAAAAGAGCTGGAAGTGAAACTATTTCTTTACCTGCTAACGAGCAGATTCCTTTCTCGTAGGAACAGTGCCTGTGTGACGGCGTCCTTGTGCCCCTTCAGCCGGTAGAGGCCACTTTCATTGATCACGTCCCACACGATAACGTCTGTGTCCTAAAGGGATCGAATAACACGGAAGCGTTTTCTTCACCACGTGGGGCCTGACAATGGGATGTAATGTTTCTGTGACAAAGGCAACCTACAGTCCTTGCGGAAAATTTGGACAGCACACAGGAGAGTGCAGAGGAAAGAAAAACCAGTTAATTCTGCCCTCCGGATGCAATGACCACAGGCGTTCTGTTTTACGTTGGGCCAGTTTTTGTGGATGCCGGTCTGGCGGGAGGCCTGCCTGAGTGGTTGGCAGGGAACTAAAATGGGCAGAATGACATACAGTTCTAATGTGACCATTGCACCTAAAATGTCCCACGGTGGGCTTGAGTGTCATTGGTATGTCACAGAATCACATGCTCATGATTTTGTGACTAAGAAGGGGCATTACTTGTGCCAGGCCGTGTATACCCAGGCTGCGGCTTTCCTAGCAGAAAACTGGCACCACGCTGTCCCCGTGATTTGCAAACCCTTCCCCCTTTTCCATCCAGTATATTCCCATTTTTCACGTCCTTCCAGGCTTCTCTCGTTTTTCAGTCACAATAATCCTAAGGATATGCCGTAATTTATTTAAATTTTTTTGTTTTAGCCAATCAGGTAAGTTTCCAGTATTCTACCATTATAAACATGTGAAAATGAGCACTCTTGCACATAAATCTTTCTATCTCTGACCAGAATAAATACTCTGCGGGGAAATTCTCGGGTTAAAAGCATCTCTGTTTTGCAGGTCTGTAACCCACACCAGCAAGGCTCTCTCCAGAAAGGCGGTGGCGACCTCTGAGTCCACCAGGGCTGTGGACAACAGAGCCGACCTCCCCATTCCATCAGCACTGAGCAGCATCAGTCTCTCAAAAACCACGCCGATTTCACAAGTTAAAAACGCCATCTCGATCTTCATTTGACTTGAATTTCTGAGTACTGGTGAGAAATCCTGTACCTGATCTGTGGCCATTACTGGCCATCTGCACCTCTTTTAACTGCCAAGTCATGACTTTTGTCTACTTAGGTCTTATTTTTCACTTGATTGTAAGTTGTTAAGAAACAAATGACATTAATCCTTCCTTTTGATACTGAAAATATTACATATGTTCCTTGTCTTTGTCCTTTACTCCCCCCGCACCCCGTTTTACTGAGAACAAAGTGGCCCATGTCTCTGGATGAGTTTCGGGTGTGCGGCACGATGGTGTGATGACGTACACAGGTTGTGAATGGTGACCGAACAGGCGGGGCTAACACCTGTCTTCTCACAGACAGACATTGAAAAAAAGAAAAAATATTTCCTCCCTGCGATGAGAACTCTTAGGATTCACCCTGAACAACTTCCCTATGTATTTTCAAATGTACAGATGCCCTAAATTTAAGTATTCGTATCCATCAGTCTTTTTTCCTTTATGGTGCCCTTCTTCCTGATATGCTCGAAGTCCTTTTCCACCTTGCTATCAGGCGAATACTTACATTATCCTCTAGTTTACTTAAAACACTTCTTGCTCCATAGTATCTGTCTTTAATCTGTGGCTCATTTTAGTGTATGAAATGAGCCAAAGCTTTAACTTCACTTAAATATCCCACCACACAGCCAACTGTCTGAGTAACGTTTTATAAGCTGTCCATCATTTTTCTGCTCATCAGAAATATCATCTCTAAAATATACTAATTAAGAATAGAAAAGTAGATTTGTTTCTGGGACTCTCATTAGGTTGCAATAACCTATTCTGTATTGATAGCAAATTAAAATGGCATGTTTTAAATTATGATGTCATAATGCATTTTAACATATGAAATCTCCTAAAAAAATCTAAACCTGGGGGAAAAGAAAACAAAACTAAAACTGTCTTTTATTAGTCTTCTTTCCCAAAATTCTGGTGTTTCTGACTCTTTTTTCATATATGCTTCTAAGTCATTTGATCACATTCTAAAAACAACAACAAGTACCTGTCGGGATATTATTTAAATTGCTTTCACGGTACAAGTTAGTTAGAAAACACCAGCATCTTTTCTATACTTTGTCTCCGCATTCAAGGGCAGGGTTCATGCGTCTGCTCAAACCTGTTATATTCTTCAGTTCAGTTTCCCAGTAGTTTTGTGTTATTTAATATGCGATTATAAGTGGAATCTTTTACATTGTATTTTCTAACTTTAAGATAGAGGACAGCTACCCAACTTACCAAACTCATCAGAAAAGAATTCTCATTTTGCCTCTCCTTTTCCAACCCGGTTTTTGTGCTGTGCACCATTTGGGTAGCACTTCCGCACTGATGTTACGCAGCACTGACCACGAGCATCCTCGCTGTGCTCCCATAGTTAACAGGCTCCGATCGGACAATGTGACCGGAAACACAAAAACCCCCAATTCAGGCCCGTCCTTCTCACTCCGTCTCAACCATCGCCCCTGTTCTGCACACGACATGCCCATTGTTTCCTGACAATTTCTGTGAAAGTCCCACATAAGCACAGGCCTGACACTCCGTTACCGGAGCTCAGTCCGGGCACCTGATAGAAGGTCTCACCTTGGACCCCGAAGCCAGCCTGCCTCCTAGCTGATCATACTTCAGGGAGGTGATGGCTGCTTTGTGCCCATTGAAGGTCACGTTTCCCTCCCCACTCAGGAGACTGAAGATGCGAACAGTCCCATCCTCATAGCCCACAGCCAAGTGCAGCCCATCTGGGGAGGGGCACAAGCACGTGACTTCCTGCTTCAGCCCCCGAAGGATGAGGATCTGAAATCACAGAATCAAAAACAAAAGTACAGGAATTAAGCCAGTCACCAGGGGAAAGTGTGGGAATAATCAGGCACCATAAACCCAAAAGCACCAATAACTCCGAATCACTCTTATAAATAAAACTCTGCAATGCATCTGAAGTTCTTTTAATGTAGGAATTACTATTTATAGTGGGCAATGAAAACATTCAAAGAAAAGTAAAACTACTTTATCTGAAGCTGTACATTAGCATAATACATGCAAAAATTCCCCACGCAATGGAATGAATTACTAAATCCTTATCCTATGTCAGCAGGAAATGATTTTCCATAAAGAGTTATAAACTCTTTGCATTAACATGGCCTCATCTTCTAAGACACCAACCTACAAGGCACCAGAGTACTATCATGTTGTATTCCCAAAGGACTCTGTGTAGTAACAATATCAAAGTATTAACCTCTTGGGACCCACAGTGAGCAGGCAAGGTCAAAATGTCTGTGTGCAGTTTGCAGAAGTGGTAGGTTTATGGAATTTAGAACTGCATAAGGTATCAAAGGCTAGTTTAACAACCCTGGGCCTCATCTGTATAAGTGAAAAAAAGATTCAGTCAACATAGCAGAGAACTACTCCTTTTAAATGCCTAAATCTTATAACTGGTCGTGAGGGCAAGTAGAAGCAGCTTAAAACAGAGAAGTGGTAAGTTAGGGACAAACATGCGGGGAATAACAATGACAATGACCTGTAAATATCACTGCAAATAGATACCTAAGAAGTAAGCTCCTCTTTGGTCGTGGTTTTCAGAATTTAGTGCAGAATGACACCAGAGAACCTGATACCTGGCTATCTCGACCCCCCCGCCCAAAGATGTCCCTCCTAGGGGCACACACCTAAAACACCTGTGCCTGATAAATCAGAGCGCTCCCTCTCCTGCCTCTCCACCCGCACACACCCACACATCCACACCGACCCTGGGGATTCCTGGCTCACCTTCTCTCCTTTCCTTAGGTCCCAGACGAAGACATGTTCACAGGCTGGCACTGCCACATAGCGTCCTTTCTCACCACGAAGTGTCACAAAGACAATATTGCCTTTTTGGCTGCCGATTAGGCCAAAGACCGCACTGGCAACATAGCGCAGGTACTGCTTGGTGAGACCCATGTCAAAAGGTCGGAAACCACAGGTGAGGCAGCTGCGCAGGCGAATGAAGACAAACTCAGGTCGTTGGGCACCTTGGTTCTGCTAGGCTAGCAAACACCAAATGTTTACCATGTGGTGAACCTATATAAATCATGACATAAAATACCCGGACATCTTAATTTTTTATTCACAGATGATTCAACATGCAACCCCTGGTTCTTCGAGCTGCAGACCGGTCACACTGCCACGCCCCTCTCACAGGCACCTGACGCAGGGCCTCAGCGCAGCTGAGCAATTAGCTTCTGCCCATTCAACCCCCATCTAAGTTTTTACATTGAGACCGAGAGCCTGAGACTGAAAATATGTATCGGGGGGCATTTACTGTAGACTCACTAACTAGACGGGCCCTGTTGTAGACGCTAGAGGCACGGGAGAACGAAATACCTGACCTCGTGGCACTGACCTAGCACAGTGGTTCTCAAACCCTAGCAAGCACACAGATCTTCTGGGGGCTTCTTGAAACAGATGGCAGGGACCCACTGCTCCCTCCCCTCCCCAAAGTCTATGTCAATTTAGTAGATCTTGGGCCTCCCCAAGATTTTTTTGGCTCTTCGCTTTGAGATCTACTGTCCTAGCATAGCCCTTGATTGCCAAGTCAGGGTTGTCACCCCCACTTGGCACAGAAAATGGTACAGCACTTGGCACACTATCTTTGAAAGATGACATAGTTCTTGCACTAAATTCACGGAGAACAGTGTTATGGATCTGCGAGACGATACATGAAGGAGATGACAAGCCAAGCCCATCTGCTCTTGGTACGGAGAAGTGAAGAGTAGGCCTCGAAACTCCCAGGCAACTCAGCGGCCTCCTTTTCTCATCATAGGAACCAACACAAAGCCAGTGAAAAATCAAGGAGAGATAATATCAGCGAGGTGGTAATTCCAGTACCCAAGGCCATCTGATGGGTACCTTCCCCATTCACCTTATTCCTTCACTGCAGTTGGTCCTCATGAGGGTTCCAGGCCGTGTACCAAATCTTCCCGCAGTACTTCCCTTGGAGACGTTACACAGCCCACCTCCGCCCAGGGAGTCCCACATCTATTTCCAGTTCTGTCCACACTGTGATTACTAATTAGACTTCCCCATTCGAATACTTTGCACCATCACATTTAACATGTCTAAAACCAAACCTACCTTGTTTCCTGAATCCCTCTTATTTTTTTGTGACTTTAAGAAATGGAAACCTCCTAGCCAGTCAGGTTTAAAACCTTGTAGGAGCTCTTGGCTCATTAACAAAAAATATTATTACAGCAGCCAAGACTTAAAGAGTGCTTCCTACAGATGCTTTGTAACTTACAATGGGGGGAACATCCCCATATATCCATTGTAAGTTGAAAGTATTGTATGCTGAAGATGCATTTAATACGCCTAACCTACCAAACATCACAGCTGAGCCCGGCCTCCCTTAAATGTGCTCAGAACACTTACATCAGCCTCTGTTTGGGCACAATCGGTAGTTTACCTTTGTGATCACGTGGCTGACCGGGAGCTGCAGCTCACTGCCACTGCCCAACTCACAAAAGGACCATTTGGCGTATATTTAGTTAACCTGGGAAAAGATCAAAATTCAAAATTCAAAATTCAAAGTACAGTTTCTACTGAATGTGTATCACCTTTGCACCATGGTAAATAGAAAAACCCTAAGTCGGGACTGTCTGTATATGGTAACTGATATGTAACTGAGTAAACATATACAGTTTAGTTACACATGGCAATTTTGTTCATTAAATGGGTTACTAATATATGTAAAGCACTTAGAAAAACACCTAGCACCTTGTAAATATAAGCACAAAAAAACTTTTCACCATAACCTTCAAGGTAGGTACTATTCTTACCATTTTACAGACCAGGACACTAGGCAGAGAGTGAAACAGCTAGCACGAACACATTTAGTGAGTTTTAAGTGGCAAAGCCAGATTGCAATCCAGTTCACCTCCAAAATTTCTTCTTTTAACCATTATGCAAACTGCTTCTCTTTGCCTCTGTCCTCTATTGTCAGAAACTTCCATCTAGTCTATTGTTTCTCTGAAGTGGGATCCTTTTCCCTCTTTCCACTTTCTGTTCTCTTTTTATCACTGAGCTCCTGCACTAGTTTCCATCTTGCACCTCCACTGGCATGTTTTTTACTCTTTTCATTTAAAAGTCATAATACTGCCCTGGCTGGTGTAGCTCAGTGGATGGAGTGCGGACTGGGAACCAGAGGGTCGCTGGTTCGATTCCCAGTCGGGGCACGTGCCTGGGTTGCCGGCCAGGTCCCCAGTACAGGGTGTGCAAGAGGCAACCACACGTTGATGTTTCTCTTTCACCTTCTCTTCCCCTCTCTCTGAAAATGAATAAAATCTTTTTTTTTAAAGTAGCATAGGCACCTCAGTGGCTTGATTTTAGGTATAAGCTAAAAGTCATAATACTACCACCTTAACCTTTTCACATGCACTGTCCCTACGCCCAAACCCTTGAAAAGGCTAAATTGTTTGCAGTTTCCAAGAACTCATCCTACCTATTCTTTATTCTCTCATCAAGCTAGCTGGCTTCCTTCCTTGTCTTGCCACCTTGCCTTCGGATAGTTCCTGTCACCTAAAACAACAAGCCTTCTCCCGTCTACCTATTTTAATCAACGTTACCCTGAGGCCCACTTCCTTCGGGGCTGGTCCATTCTCGCAGCCTTTACCAATGCCTCAATAGTCATCTTCCATACAACGCAGCATGGATCACTTGTCTCATGGGCACAGATCTCCACACCTTTTGGAGAGAGCTGACGACCTAACCTTCCCCGGCAACCCTACCATCGCAGCTTCCTAACACACAGCCCCCCAAAACATGTTGCTTCTATGATGCACCGAAGGGCTGGGGCGTGGTAACAGAGTTATCAGACGTCCCTAAACTGATTCTTCTATCAGGAGAGGGCGAGAGGGACTCTGCACACCGACGATGCTGCCGGAGCATCCTCAGGCGAGCTAGTGCACGCGCGGGGTCAGGGGGCACTAACAAGTGCACGCGCCAGCCCCGGGCGTAGGGGGCGGCCTCCAGGTATGGAGGTTGGGTGCGCGATCGTCCAGGTATCCCTCCACCCCAGGGACCGACGCCAATTCCCGCCGCCGCCTCGTCTGCTGCGGGAACCACGAGGGCCTCAGCCAGGACCCGCCAAACTAGAGTAGCGGGCCAAAGGCGTTCGGCCCCCACTCTTCCCTGTACTCACCTCCGACTCCACGAGGCTCCCAGACGCTAGGACCCACCCACCGGACCCACCCATCGGACCCACCCCTTCCGGCACCGCTTCTGAACCCTCTTCCGCCCGGCGTTGCCAGAGCTTCCAAGGCGGAAATAACGTAAGACCCGGGCTCTGATTGGCGAGCGCCTACTGGGGGACGGAAGTCAGTGTTTCGCAGTCCAGAGGTCTTGCAGCTGGTCGCTCCAGCTTCCTGGCACTTTGACTCTCCTTACCCGCCGAGTTTTCGGAAGGGTGGTCCCGAATGCCGCTCGGCCTCTTTCTACGAGGAGCTTAACCCGCCTCGCCTGCCGCCCGGATGGGACCGCCGGAGAGCTGTGAGAGACGGGGCAAAGGCCGGGAAGGGAGGCGGGGCAGAGCGGGCCGGGGACGCGGCGGGAGGCGCGGGGTCTGGGTCCCGGCTGGGTTCGGGAGCTGGGGGTCGGGAGTAGGGGTCAGTTCTGTCCGTTCTCTAGAAGGAGCCTGCCGCGTCTTCCCCCAGCTGTTGGGTTCCGCTCGCCCGAGGTGCTGTCAGGGACGTCTTGTCCAGGGGAAGAGAGAGGGTAGGCAGACTCGGGCACTGGAACAGTGGTGCTAGAGTCACGGGAGAGGCGCGCGCCCTGGGGTGCAGGTGAAATAGAGCGTCGGAAGCCCTGCTGGTTATAGTGTCAGAGTGGAGTCTGTGTTGCTGCGGGGGTCTACTGGGCGTTCCACGAACCGAGAGCAGCTCGAGTCAGGGCCGGGTGGGCGATCGGCTGCGTGCCGAATTGTCTGCATCCCCGCAGTCCCTGGAGTGACATTGGTCTGGCTTTGTGTTTTCGCTCCCTGACCGCTTGAGGGGGAAGTGACCAGAGCTGATTGCTCCTTGCTCCGCAATTGAGGCTTAGGTGGTCTGTTACCGAGTGGGAAGTACCTTTTCTCTCTTTCAGTTCTGCCCACTCTTGGGCTGCATAGAAGTGTTCAGAAATGAGTCCTGATGTCTGTAGCTGTGGAAAATGCAAGCTAACGCGTACGCTATACAAAAGAAATAAGCCTCTGTTTTCTCTTATTGCACAAGATGTCTACAGCTAGCCTAGAAATTAGACTTTTATTTACATTATCTGATTTTCTTCATAAGTTTCTTGAGTTTTTAAGGCATGTCCAGCTGGCCTAACATATTCAAGAAAATTGCAGTAGTAGAGAATGGGTATCATGAGACTGTAGATAGATGTACCAGTATAGATGTTTTGAAACAAGATTGCTGTGGGTTGGGTGAATGTGAGGAAATTGTGACAGTCTATTATTTCAAAGAGTTTGGTGGGAACGGGAACATTAAGTGTGTATGGTTAATATGCCATATAGGTGGTGCGCATTGTATTATTACAGAGAAAACTGTCTACTTCAAAAGGAAGCTTACTCACCTAGATATTAACTGGATGACACCCCTTGGATTATCTGATTCCAAGAAAGCTATTTTACAACTGTGTAAATTGTAGATAACTAAGGTCAATACTAAATAATTTTTGTCTAAGCATGCAAATTTTGTCCTCTTAGAGGCTCAGTGGAAGTTTTACTATCTTGTACATTCATTTCGATATTCCTGATTTATTAAATGTACCCAACTTTGGGATTGCCTTTATCTCTCATCTGCCTGGTTCTCTTGTGAGTGAAATAAAATCTTGAACATATATTCATTTTTATATTTGAATGAGTCATGATTTTACCTTAAAAATTCTCTTACCTTAAATGTTAAATATTGTAGGAAAGGACAACCACAAATGGAAAAAATATTCTAATAAAAGTTGGTATAAGAGCAATAGTGATTGAGTGCTAAGATTATGCATTTTACAAAATTCCCAATACATACACTATTCAAGGGTGTCATCCTGGTTTCTTACTTGTTTTCAGTTGCTCAGTGTATTGATACTTATAATTGGAAATAGTAATAAAGCTCTTTGAATATGAATGTGGTACTACATGTGCTTTGGATGTTTTTGAATGATGCTGTTAAATTTGGCCTGAGCCACTGATGTGGCTTCGAAATGTTTTTCTTACACTGTATTTATTGTTGACATGTTTGAACACTTGTTTGTTTTTCCATTATTTTCATTTGCATGGAATGACTTAAATGTAGTAGATTGGATGTTGGGGTAGGGGTATTGTGCACAAATAACTCATGGACCCTGAAGTTTTCAATATTGAAATACAAAAAGGTAAAGAATGTTAAACCTGTCATTTATGCAAAAGCAGTGAGATTGAGCTGGTCAAAAAGGAGGTCAAAAGCAAGGATGATTCTCTTTGTAGTTTTCCCAGCCCTGTCTAATCAGTGTAAGGATTCTGCAGAACAAGTGAACAGATTTAAAGTTCTTGTTTTCCGGTGGAAAATGATGCCGTTTTCTTTTTATCCAGACAGCTATCAGGTTGTTTTGAGACAGCGATCCAAGATGTTCAGCTTAATTCTATTCAGTCCTTTAAAAAAACTTTTTTTTTTTTTTTTAGAGAGAAAAACATCAATTGTGTTGTTCCACCTGGCCAGGGGTTGAACCTGCAGCCTTGGTACAGCCTTGGCATAGCAGGATGACACTGCACTAGCTGGACTAGCTGCCCAGCCAGGGCTCTGTTCAGTCTTGAACAATAAAACCTACTCTCTAGCCAATCCGGCTATTCATATAAAACACTATTCAGAAGGACTTCTTAAACTAAAAGATGACAAATTTTTTTTAATGAGGACTTAAACTAAAAGATGACAAGACTGAGAAAAAAGAGAAACTACAGTGTAATTAGAGCCATTTGTATTCATTATGTACTTCAGTTATTAAGGATACATAGTGTCTTTAGGTCTTTATCCATGAAGGTACTGAAGATAACCCTTAAGATAGCATGGCTACAGAAAGAGATATGATCCATTCTGGAATCTTGTTTGTTCCATGTAGACTTTTTGATCCTGGGACAGAAATGTCTTTTTTCAGGAGCCTTTAAAAAAAAATACTAAGGTTTAGTGTTTGCATATGAACCTGTTTAAAGTACAGAACTGATCAGTTGATTTTCAGTGAAAAATCTTGCTCCTCATTTATCCAAAATTCTGGCTAGAGCCATAGCTTACTGGAGCCCTCCCCTCCTCCTCTCTCCCTCCTCACCTGAGCCCTCTGCATCTTCCCATCACTGGGATTCTTAATCTGAGTCTGGGAACCCTCTCAAAGTTATTTGCAAGTCTATGCTTGTATGAGCTCATGTCCTCACATTTTGGGTGGTGAAAGGGTCTTTATCTCTCCTGTGATTTTCAAAGGGGTCTGAGACCCCAAGATTGTTAAAAATCACAGTTCCTTTGGGATCAGGAAGCAGATTTTCCTGCCTAGCTTGGCTTCGGGGGGCTCCATGCACTTTATTGCCGAGGTGTGTGTGTTGGGGTAGGGGAGATTGACATTTCTTTTTCGTTCGAAAAATGAATTTTTGTTTAGAGCTGGAGCTGAAAAAGAATTCCCCCTCCGTTAACTGCCCATACAGTGCCATTGAACTCTGCCCCGTGAAAAGCCCTCTGACTGTTAGTGCTCATTTAACATCCAGTGTCTCCTGGGTCACAATGGCATTTAAGGTCTGGGAAGAAGATCCAACACATTCTACTGACAAGATGAGCTTGGAGATAAAGAAGAACCCCCGATGTGTACTGTCAAGACAATAGAGTTCCGGGGAGGGAACAGTCGATAGTAAGTGCAGCTAAAAGTTGCACTGTTTCGGATGTGACATTTGGGAAGCTCCCATTGATTTCGAAAGGGCGGTGTGAGCACTGTTGTAGAGATGGAAGCAGAACTGCACGGGTTGTTGAATGAACGGAAGAAAGGGAAGTAGAGCCGCAGAACAGATTACTTTTCAAAAGTTAAGTGGTGAAAACAGGAGTTTACGTTTCTGAAGAAGTGGGGTAGCAAAATTTTTGAGAATAGGCGGGCTGAAGGGAAGGAGAGATCGAGCTGTGAAGGAGAACTGACGTCATGAAGTCCGGTCTCTGAGAGGACGAGTCACGTGGAAAGTGAGTGCGGTCCACCTTTGTCCTCCGCTCAGCCTACTTGTATGCAAGCCTGAATATTCTCGAACAGGTCAGCAGAACTGGTGGTGCCTCCCATTTCAAAGGCCGGTTGGGTGGACTAAATACAAACTTCTGGATAAAATTAGTTTATTTCAAAGTAATGTCAGAGGAGTCCTTAATGTCACAAAGCATCCTGTCAAGCAGTTTTATCATGGCATTGGTAGAGCGGGAGGTTAGACTGGCATGAGTGGAGGAGGAATGAGAGGTCAGGAGCAAAATGTCCCCGGGGCAGGAAGTCCCTGTGCCTAGCGAGGGGCAAAACTAGAGAAGCCACTGTTACAGGCTAGGACCTCACCCCCAGGAAAGGGTGACCTTTCCTCTCCTGGCACATCCTGAGTTTAGACCCCCTTAAAGGAAGAACAGGGAGGGCAGAGAACCACCTCAAACACTCCCATACAGGCCCTTGCAGGACCACTCACTTAGTTAAGCATTAAGCCCTCAGGACAGTGAGGTCCTGATCAGCATCAGATAATCCTAGGAACAAAGCCGCAGAAACAGTTTTAGTCTAACTCAGGTGACACTTAGGTCTTAGTTTTGTTTCAGCTCCAGGCCCTGAAAAGAAACAAAACCAGAGGAAGTGACCCCGTGGCTGACAACAGCATTGGATGGTCAGCAACCCCCTGCCCTGGTGTCCACTGCTCAGTAGAGACCAGACCCGGAAAGGACACACTGGAGAGCTGATGAATGTTCTGTTGTGATCCCCCCTGAGACCGCCCCTAAAATGTCCTGCTTTTAGGAAACAGAAACCCTGAAGACAAGGAACCCTGATGTGCGCTCGCTCTCTCTCACTCTCTCACCCGTGCCTTTCCCCCCTTTCTTTCCTTAGGCATGTATCTTTGGCTTTCTTTCTCCTTAGTTCCAGGGGTCCTTCTTTTGTCCCTGTAACTTGTTTCCTGTGTCCATGCAGCTCACCTGGCTCACTTCTTCTGCCTCTGTGACTTTCTTTCTAAAAGGGCTAAATAAACCTCTTTCACTAGAGTCTTGGCTCTGAATTCTGTTATCTGAATTCAAGGACCAAGGTCCAACTCCAGCATTAACAGTGTAATCTACAAGGCCTTTCTGAAAGTTCCATAAATGATCGTTTCCTACCACGCAGCGTTGGTACAGGATTAGCACGTGTGTCAGGTCCACGGCTCATTCCCATGTCTGCAGTGTTGGCACCCCATGTCTTCTGCAAGAAACTGCAAGGCATTAGGTGTAGAAGGTCATGTTTGTTCTCCACGGCTCTTAACAACAAACATGAGGATCATACAGAACAATTCTCAAGAAGCTCACGTGCCAACTTTCATTCCCTCGTCATCTCTCACGTTCAGTGTTACTGGCAACCTCCAATTTGCCAAACGCACTCATCAGTTCTCAGCCCTGTTCCTCAGCCGTTCAGTAGCTGATCCTTTCTGATCCTTTCTTCTTGAATTACTTTCTTCACTTGGCTTTGAGGCTACTATACTTTCCTGTTGTCCTTTCCCTTCCTGTCAGTCCTTCCACATCTCATTTTTTGACTTGTCCTCATTCCAGCCTCTAAATTCTGCTTTAGGACTCAGTCCTGGGATCTCTTGTATCTGTTTACATTTTCTCTCTTGGTGGTTTTGTCCAGTTGCTTTAAATACTATCTATATGCTGAGAGTTCCAGATTTATATCTTTAGTCTGACTTCTCTGAGCTCTAGCCTCATATAGTCAATTGCACATTTGACATAAATACTTGGCCATTTAAATGGCATCTCAACTTAACACATGCAAAAACATAAAAGGAAAAAACACAGTGATTATCACTTCACTCCACAACTTTCTCCCGCCTTCCCCCTCTCTGTAAATACCATGAGCATCTACTCAGTTGCTCAAGCAAGAAATGTAGGCGTTACCTTTGATTCTGTTCGTTTCCCTCACCTTTCATATTCATTTAGCAAATCTTGTTGACTCTAGCCTTAAAATATATTCCAAATCCAACCATTTCTGGCCACCTACCTCACCATCTCACATACAATAGATTACTGCACTTGTTTTCTACTGGTCTCTGCCCTTACTCTTGGCCCCTAGCATACTCTTCTGAAGTTATTTATATTTAGTCATTACCTCCATCACGATGCACTTACATTTACAGTAAGATCTGAACTTGTTATTATGGAATACGAACGGTATCATCTGGCCTTTCCCTGTCGCAGCAACCCCCTCACCCCCCACTCTGTACCTAGCTCGTTCTCCTCCAGCCAGACCCACCCCGTGCTCTTCCCCGAGTGGCTCAAGCGTCCGCCTGCCCTTTTGGCCTTTGCACTTGCTGTTTCCTCTGCCAGGAACACCCTCTGGGGCTTCACAGGGCTTGTTCTCTCTCTTAATTTAGCTCTCTACTCGTGCTACCACCGCTTCTCTCCCAGTACTCGTTTCCTGCAGTCATTCCGATAGATAGCTGCTTTGCTTGTTTGACTATGGTTTACCAGTTCTTCTCCAGGAGGCACAACCTCTGTGAGGCACGGACTTGCTCTTCTTACTTAGCCAGTGTATCCCCGGGGCCCACGGTGCCTGCCGCAGGAGAGACACTCACAGAGATTTGTGGAATGCATGAATCTGCCTTTTTGCTGAAATAGCTCTCTGACCTGTTGGCAAATTAAGTATCCTTTTCTCGTGTTAAATTTCTCATGACCTCTCTGAAGTAGTTGACACTGTGTGTCTTCCTATCACTGTCCTCTTTTAATTTCTGCATTTCTGTACAACTAACCTGCGGCCACATCGGTGTCTCATACACCATATTCTGCAAGTTGTTGAATCCTGTTACTTCTTTCTTGGTATATTGTCTCTTAAATCCATCCTTTCTCCATCTCCTTCTCTAGTTAGTTCAAAGCTTTATTATCTCTTACTTGAAGTAACCTCCCTGCCTCTCATTTTCTCTTGCTCAGTGTGTCCTCCATATTGTCATTAGACTGAGCTCCTTAAGTTGCATGCATCACTGGCCTCTGTCTCTCTTGCAGCACCTAGCACTTTCCCCCTACAAGCAGGCACTCAGTGAGTGTCGAATGAGTAGTCTGTGTTTCTGGAAAGGAGAACTGGTGGACATGTGATCATTTTAATGACTGTAATTCTCTGAAAATAATTCGTGCTTGAATAATCCCTCCTTCTTCCTGTTTTAAAAATGCTGGAAAAAATAGAAAGAAAAAATTCTTTGTTGCGCATTGATTTTTACGGACCGCTTACGTGGCTGTAACAGCACAGTGTGCTGTCAGAGCACTTCACAGTGGAGTTTTGTCACTTGCTCCAATAGAAGTAAAGTGGTGTCTGTGCTTCTCTGTTAAGACAGTCGTTTCTTCTCTCTTAAGCCAGGCTCCAGTGAATACTGAATTGCCGAGGAATTTGGGAAAAGACCAGCTGAAGTCCCCATTCCATGGATCCCTTGGGGGCACCTTCCCAGTTTGTGGATGTGGATACACTGCCAAGCTGGGGAGACTCTTGTG
This sequence comes from Trachops cirrhosus, assembly GCA_028533065.1. NCBI lineage: Eukaryota > Metazoa > Chordata > Mammalia > Chiroptera > Phyllostomidae > Trachops > Trachops cirrhosus. The sequence continues at coordinate 12,416,062 of CM052551.1, read as the reverse complement.
AAGATGAATTAAACGCTTCTGATACTGCAGCCGACACAGACGCCATTAGGTCGCCTTTTCTGTATAACAGGAACATCAACGGGAAAGTGGTTCTTTGGTAAGTCTTTCATTACATCACATCACGATACGATAATACTTTCTCAGAGCTTCTTCCTAAATTCCTTTTACTCGGAGTTTCTCCTAAGCTTTTTTGTAGCCCTAGCATTTTTGAAATACTGCTCTGCGTGGACAGACATGGTTCTGTTGAGGTATAATTGACATACAATAAACTACACCTGTTTAAAGTGCACGACTTGGCAGATTTTGACATAGGTGTACACCTGTGAACCCATCACCACAGTTGAGATAGTGAAAATATTTACCCCCCCAATTTAGTGTGTGTGCTCCTTTGTGATCCCCTCCCTGCCCTTCCCTGCGTCCACCTCCCCAAGCAGCCGTCGCTCTGTCACGATCGGTTAGCTCACACTTTGTAGAGTTTTATGTAAAGGGAATCATGTACTCGTTTTTAGTCTGGCCTCTTTGATTCAGCATATTTGAAAGTTCGTCTGTGTTGTCGCATATATTAGTGGTAATACATTCATCTTATCAAAAGCTTTATTAAGATATACTTCACTGATTTAAATTGTATGAGTCAGTGTGAGTGTATCACAGAGTTGTGCAGCCATCACCACGGTCAGGTTTAGAGCATTTTCGTCAGTCTCAAGTTCCATTATTGTCAGCTGTCACTCCCGCCCCCTGTAGTCCCCCTCCACACACACACCATCTCTCAGCTCTAGCCAACAGCTAGTCTTCCTATGTAGATTCTCCCATTCTGGACATTCAATATAATTGAATGGATTGTGTCTCAGTATAATACTTTGTTTTATGGGCAGTTACAACAGTATTCCACTGTATGGGTATACCACATTAGTTTATCAGTTCATTAGTTGATGGACATTTGTGTTATTTCTGCTTTTTGGCCATTAGGAGTAGCTGTGTCTAAACTCTCTAAACCAACCACTTCTGGCACCATAAGCATTCTGTTACAATGAAACATATATGAAGCAAGCAAAGGAGTAGCATGGTTCTGTTAGTTTTAGGGTTGTAACAATTGCATTAAAATCTATCTAGGATGCCATCTCTTTCTGAGTCAGAAACAACTGTTTTTCTGCTATTGCTCAAGCATGTGAGCTAGCAAAACCAGTGTTGTGAAGGGAGTGAGACAGAATTTTTTGGTGTTTTAAAATTTTATTTCAGAGAGAAAGAGGAACAGAGAGGCATCTATTCGTTGTTCTACTTATCTATGTGTCATTGGTTGATCCCCCTGTGTGCCCTAACCAGGGATCAAACCCTCAACCTTGGCTCTCCCGGATGGCGCTCCAGCCAGCTGAGCTGCCTGGCTGGGAACTAGCTTCCTTATCTCCCTCCTTATGCCCGCACTTGCTCTTTATTTGTTGTTTCCTCAGGAAAGGAGATGTGGCATTACTGAACTGTACCGCCATTGTGAATACCAGCAATGAAAACCTCACAGATAAGAATCCTGTGTCAGAAAGTATCTTCATGCTTGCAGGGCCTGATTTGAAGGAGGAACTCCAGAAACTTAAAGGTAAGTGAAATTTCTTAAGAATGTATTGCTTAGGAAACATTTGTTTTGATATTAAAGGAAGCATATTTTGCATTTTATGTGAGCAAATTATGGAGATGTAGCTGTTTTGCTGTTGTTGTTAAAACTAAAAACAGCTTTTGAAAATTCCACAGTGTGTTAGAAGCTGAACACTAAGACTTTACTCTCAGGAAAACTCCTCTGTCATGTTCTTGAGTTTCGAAATGACAGTCTCTGTAGCCAGTTGGACCTTTGGTAGCATTTTCCTGTCTATATATTTTCTTGCATTGATAGGCCATATATAACAACTTATCCTTTGTCTAAACAGAAAATTGTGTGTGTGTGTGTTTGTGTGTGTGTATAACTTGATACTGATAGAGAATTTTTTAAAATATTTTATTTATTTTTAGAGAGAGGGGAGGGGAGGGAGAAAGAGAGGGAAAGGGAATCATCAATGTGTGATTGCCTCTCATGTGGCCCCCACTAGGGACCTGGCCTGCAACCCAGGCATATACCTTGACTGGGAATCAAACTGGCGACCCTTTGGTTCACAGCCCGTGCTCAATCCACTGAGCTACACCAGCCACAGCAAGAATTTTTTATATATGTCCTGGACCTAGGGTTTTGCACTTGTGAAATGAAATTGACTTATTGATAAATTGAGAGTATATTGCAAGAGCCAAACATATTCTCAATTATTTTTGTTCTTGCTACTGTTTTTTTTAGACCATAGCATTCTTCTGGGAATATTTCTTTAGAAATGGGGCAGGAAGAGTCCTGTTGGTTTAGAATCAAGTTTACCTTTATTTGCATTTATTTTCTTAAATTACCAACCCAGCAACCTTTTGTTATTGTTATTGGAGCCCCAGTGGAATATTGTGAAATTCAGTCCTCCCATTTTATAAAGCGTATGTGTGAAATACAGCAGTGGTTCTTAAAATGTAAACAGCAAATCCCTCCTGTGAGGAATCTTGATTTATTTGATCTTAACTATTTAACATGGACAACGGCTTTCTAACTTCATAAAGATACTAGGATTTGAATAGGAATACTTCTAATGCCGGCTCCATGAATGAGGGAATAGAGAGAGAAAACTGCATTATCTGGTCGAGAAACGGAATTTTGACTGCGGGCAGAAGGAGGGAGAAAGCCTTCAGTGAAACTGAAAACATGATACCATGAAGAACATGTAGAAATTAGAAAGTGTAGTAGAGGTAATACTGAGAAGGTTTTTGATAAAAGTAACAGAAAAGTTTGTCTGGAAAAATTCTTGATGGTGTGTGTGCGTTTACTCTCACACCTTAGAGTTGGACTTATGGATAAAAAAGAAAATAACAAAATTTAATATAGGTGCACAAATAAAAAACCTTAATATTTAACAGCATGTGTTTGAGAGTCTTCAAACTGGGGTTCATATTATAATCCTGCCGTTTACTAACTGTAACTTCAGACCAATCGCTTTGCCTCTGAGCCTGAGTTTCCTTACCTCTCACGTGGAGATGTGATAATGGTCCCTGCCTCATCAGACATTCACACAGTGGTTTTAGCGACAGTTTATAGTGCTTGTCTGAGTCGGTAATTTTGTTAAGATTATGAAGTCGTGTTTTCCTGAAGCTATCATTCCATCCACATTTACTCGCAGGTGTTCTATAAAATAAAGCCTTTCTCGTAAACTGACATTATGTGGCTTACTCTGAATTAGAGTTTCTGTTAGAGGGGCACGGTTAATACTTGGTTATTAACCGTAATTACCATTTTTCAAAATAAAGAATTGGTTTATAGCTGCCTCAGATGGTGCCAAGTGAATCCATCCTTCCTTCCTTCCTTCCTTCCTTCCTTCCTTCCTTCCTTCCTTCCTTCCTTCCTCCCTCCCTCCTGATCATTTTGTGCTTATAGCTTTTCATTGGTTAATGCACATAATTTAGAAGTCAAAGAATTTTATGTCCAAGTGTCTGAAGGGAAGCAACAATCCTTTGCCTTTCCTTCCTTACCTTGATTCCGGCTGTCCAGGAGCAAATACCTTCACCTTTAAGTTCCATATCTTACTTACCATCTATTCCTAAATAGTATTCTAAAACAGATACATATTTTTTCTATGTTTTAAATAATCTGTTGACTTCTTATTGTGGAGATAAAAGGTTAAATTTTCTTTCATCCTTTCCCCTCTTTCACATATACATACACCACTCACATGTATTCTTTTCCCTTTACCACCGTCCCAAATTAGTCTGTCAACTTTTTATGGAATTAATATTCAGCATTAACATTGTGATTATGTAAATATCACTCACTGCTGATTAGAAAATAGATCAGCATTCTTTCTTCAGTTTTTTTTCCTCTAGGTATTAGTCAGTTTGATTATTTAATTATATTCTGTGTACCTGCCATTGATTTGATCCAAAGCTGTATAACTAACTATAAACTCCTCTCATTAGAGCCAAACACTTCTGTTTTTCTTTCAGCCCAGCTTTTCCTCGGCAGGGTCCCTCCTGGAGCCTCCCCATCCCCTCTCTCTCCTCTGGAGTGCGCTTTCTCTCCCTGCTGCTCAGTTATCGTCCCGGGAAACCCACTTTCTCTGTAATGGATTGGATTTTCTAACCCCAGAATTTTCTAGGTTTTATGCCTTTCTCTTTTTTAATGTACTCCTTTATTTTCTGTGAATAAGTCTACCAGACATTTCTGAAAAGGGAGCAAAATCACTGAGCTCTTACTTTTGCCTTCATACTTAATTGGCTGTTTGATTGGAAATAGAATTCTAAGTTTGAGACGTGTTTTAGATGTTTTAAAGCGTTGCTCCATTGTTTTCTATTTTCATTTTTGCTCTTGGAATATCATGTGTTACTCTTACTGTCGGTCCTTTGTACATTACTGATTTCTCCTCTGGAACCTTTATGATCTCATCTTTATTTCTGATGTTCTGTTAATTTCACAGTGATATTTACCTTGGTGTTTGGTATGGTTTGGGTATTCTGTGGAGGCTTTGAGTCTAGAAACTCGTATCTTTCAGTTTTAGAAGATTTTTTGTTTTATTTCTTTAATAATTTCCTTCCCTCTGTGTTCTGTTCTCTCTTTGAGGAAATCCTTTTGAATGCTGTACCTCCATGTCTATTCCTTCTCATATCTATTATGTCTTACTTTCCATCTTTTTATTTTTTGGAAGATTTCCTTTAGCTTTTACCTGTCTAATGAACTTTCTGTTTCTGCCGTCATATTTTTTCACTTGGCTACAGCAGCTATTATATAAGAGCTCTTTCCTGTTCTCTGAATATTCCTTTTTATATAACATTCTGGTGTCGTGTCTCTGAGAGCAGTAGTGATTATGGTGTTGGGAATTTTTTTTGGTTTGTTTTGAAGTTTCCTTCCTTTCATTGTCTACTTTTTGAGCATTGTCTCCTCTCCCCCGCCCCCCTTTGTTAGAAGTTTCCCTCCCTTCCTGGTGATCCCTGGGCGTCAGCTGTATTTAAGAGGGAGGAACTGAGAAGCTCATGGGAAGCTTCGTGTGCACGGGTGTGGTTTTTGCTTGGTGGCTCTTGAAGTACATGACGAGCAGGAGCCCTGTTGTTTTGCTGAGGAAACTCCCTCAGTTCTCAGAATCTGTAGATCCTTTGGTTGGGCCTCTTTGTTTTCTGGAAAGGACTCTTCCAAGGGTGTAAGCGTGAGTGTCTGCATTTGGAAGCCAACGTGGAGCAGAGATGTAGAGTTATCACAATTGAGTATTACATTTTAACTAAGTCACCTCTTTTCACCTGTGCCTGGGGTTCTGGCTGGAGTCCAGAGACTCTAGTTCGCATCTCCAGAGAGTAAACCTTCCTGCTGCTCTGGTGGGCAAGCGTGGTGACCTTGCTGTGCTGGCTGAGGGAGCGCTTGTTACAGATTTGAGCCTTCTTTTGCACAGTTTAACTCGGCCTTTTCTCTTCAGTCCCACTTTACACCATTGCCTTTAGAAGTACTCAGGACCTCCGACTTCTGAGCCTTTTCAGTAGTAATAACAGCAATAGCTAACTGTGTATGCACTCTGCATGTATTAACTCACTGAATCCTGCGAAGTCAGTGCTGCTAGTACCCCCATTAAACAGCAAAGCAAGGCATAAGGAGGCCAAGCACCTGCCCAAAGTGTCACAGCAGGAACGCATTCAACGCAGGACTGGAATTAAAGCCGTCAGTCTGTCTTTCAAAAAGACCCCTTCAGAAAGGTGCAGACCACCTTCCTTCATGTTGGTTACTCCTTTCCTGCGAGCACTTAGGTTTCTCTGCATTGCTAGATCAGTTACTTCCAGCTCATTGGCTCTGCCTTCCAGAATTTTGGTGGTGCTTGTCTGCTTCATGGTCTCTCCCATTCTTTTTGTCCCTGTTCTCATACCTATTATATTGCTTCACTGTCATTTTGGGAACAGGTAGGTGTTAGTGTTCAGCCCATGTTTTTGATAGAAATTTCTCAACCTTCTTAATCCTTTCTGTTAAATGCATTGTTCTGTTGATGTTTTTCTAACACCACCACGCCTTAAATATGCTCCCTTGTCCCCAGGTTGCCGGACGGGTGAGGCCAAATTGACGAAAGGATTTCACTTGGCTGCCCGGTTCATCATTCACACCGTGGGGCCTAAGTACAAGAGCCGCTACCGCACCGCAGCAGAGAGCTCCCTGTACAGCTGCTACAGAAACGTCCTGCAGCTGGCAAAGTACGGCGTGCTCATCTCCTGGACGTAGCACGCCATGCAACGCGTAGGGCCCTGGCTTTAAAATGAAGCCTAGCTATGCAGGGCAAATTTTGAGGGATTTGGACAATTTTGGAGGACCCTAAAGACAGAGTTAATTCTCTTCTTAAACTTAGCAGAATAAAAGGAATGGCTTTGTGTGGAAAGGAATGTGTGACTTGAGAATTTAACTTATGCCCATTTTACTCAGTCTTTATTTGGAATATATTTCCCCCAGATGGTGAAATTAAATTATATATTAATATGATTATTAAATACTGCAATTGAGTTAACTATTACAGTAGACTTGTTGAAGGGACAGGGAAGGAGAAATTAAGCTGCATTTTCAAATTAGCCGTGTGTTACGAGTGTTGGTGATTTCTGTTTTCTGTTTGATTGCAGAGAGCAGTCAATGTCTTCTGTTGGGTTCTGTGTCATCAACTCTGCCAAACGAGGTTACCCTTTAGAGGACGCGACACACATAGCACTTCGTAAGTGACATCGAGGCGCTGCACGAAAATTGGCGTAGCACCTCACGTGGGGTTGGGGTGCTGTACCTAAACTGCGTCTTAAGTTTATTTTAGCACTGGTGAGACAGTTATAGCCAAAGATTTGTCACTGATCGTGGCCCCCTGGAGGGCAGCTCGCACTGACCAAGCGCAGAGCCCTCAGCGTGCTTTCTCGTGCTGACATTTTTATCCGTTTGAGTAGAGGCTTGGGAGGTTTGCCTATTAAATCTGAAAGTGATACCAAGCTAAGAAGTGTGGTTCATGCATTGGGCGTTTGAGTCATAATTCATAAGAATCTTAACAGGCTGCAACAGTGAAATCCAAAGAGATTTTCTGGTATCAGATTCACATAGCTCTTTGCAGTTTAGACCACTGTCACGTTCACATGTGCTGTTTGAATATGTGAAGCCCTGCTGGTAGGTTTAAAACAAGGCTGAGCTCAATCATTATGAGTAGGAATGTCAACATGTACCATAGCAACGTCATGCTCACCTTGAGGGCGTCTGTGATCTCACTGTATCGTGTGCAGGTTCATATCACATCTAGAGTTTTGTATGTAGCCGTGCACGTCACACCCCATGAGATACTGGCAGACTGGAAGTGATGGTTGCAAACACTAGTGGCATTGCTCCTAAAGAAGAGCGTGCTTTGAGCACCTGTGCAGCCCATCTTCAAGTGTGTGCAGGGGTCTCGTTGTGGACTCAGTGTGCTCTGCATTGTTAGAGCAGCAGTCCTTAACCTCCCTGTGAGCATCGTAAACTCCACTGGGATCTGATGGAAGAAAGCTGGGGACCCTTTCCCCAGAGGAATGTGCGTGTGTGCGTATGGAGCTTACACGCTGTTTCAGGAGGTTCTCAGACCCTTGTAAGGATTGTACGTAAGGTCCCCAACAGTAGAAGGCAGGTGCAAGACCAAGTGATAAGGAAGGGGATTCGGTTCCATTGGAGATAAGACGCTCTGTGATGTGAAGGTATTTTAAGTGAACTTCCTGTCACTGGAATGTTCTTGCAGAGGCTGAATGACCGTCTGTTGCAGATGCTCCTCATTTGGGAGGGAAATGTACTAGACAATCTTTAGGACCCTTTTTATCTCTAGAATTCAGAGACGAAGAGCTAAAAATCTTAATATCCACCAAAAAATTACAGATATTTGCATATATAAAATTATTATTATAAAGCCTAGAATTTAGGCTGAGGGCATGTTCAGTTTTAAATAGTCTTGTTTAATAATTAGCTATTTTTAAAACTAAGATCCTTCTTGCTCAAGGATTTTGTAGTAAATTTATATATTTTGTAATTAGAGTGTCTTTATATACATTCTATTAGACCAAGCAGAGATTTTATCGTTTCATTTCGTGTTTACAATGCTTCAGTATGTCAAGAATGCTTTACATATGGCACTTGCTCAAAAAATAGGTATTTTTAAAAGGGGATAAAGGAATTACTTCCCCTGCCTCAACAACCCTGTGTTTTAGGTAGTATGGTATCCATTTTACAAATAAAAGAGACTCAGAGCTTTATTATGTTCTCAGGCTTATTCAGACTTGAAATGTCATCCAGGCTTTCTGACCCTCAGGCTTAGGAACCTGCTCATTGTGCCTGAGTTACGGCTGCTTCGGTGGGAAGCTGCTGTGTGGTGGCTAGCCTGCAGGGGTTCGGAATGGTGCCTTACCAGAGCAGAGTTCCCGACCTTAAAGAACATGAAGCTTCCTCTTTCAGCAGGTCTAACATCCTCTGATCTCACTTATCCCTTGCCCTGATATCTCATAGCTTGATCTGAGCCTTCCTTTGTGTTTCTGTTTCTTATAATGGAAACAATATCATATGGTTAGGTAAAAAGGCAGCATCATTTTATTTTTAAAAAAAAAAGCTCTGCAGTATGATCAACTATCTGTAATTGAGTCCTACTTTATACTTGTTTAATAATTTGAAAAGCTTAGCCCTGGCTGGTGTGGTTCAGTGGACTGAGCCTGCAAACTTAAAGGTTGCCAGTTTGATTCCAGTCAGGGCACATGCCTGGGTTGCAGGCCAGGTCCCCAGCTGGGATGTGCAAGAGGCAGCTAACCGGTGTTTCTCTCGCAGACCAATGCTTCTCTCTCTCTCTCTTTCTCCCTCTTTTCCCCACTCTCTAAAAATAAAAATAAAATCTTAAAAAAAATAATAATTTGCAAAGTTTAAAAGGTTAAAGGTTATTCTACAACTGATTTTCATAGGCTGTTATGGTGCTATTTTTCAAGGCAGTAAGTATTTGCTCCCAGATGAAATTATCTGTCTTCTTTAGGTAGGGGTTAAAATTACTAGCAGATTTCTCCATTACCTGAAAAATCAAATTGGAATATTTGTCTGTCTCTAGATGTGAAGACCTAAAAAACACATTGATGTATTTTCCACTTTGAGTCCAATTTCAACCCCGGCATGGGACACCTGGAAAGTGAGACTTCCAAGGTTTTTATTGTCCCTGTTGGTTTTGTTTTCTGCTCTCTGTGGCTTTCACATTCACAAGCTTAACTGGAATCTGTACGAATATAAATCTGTGAGTCTAAGAATACTGTATGCTAACAGAAAAATATAATTTAGCTCTCTATTCTAAAAGTGGTGAATAGTATTAATATTGTATAACAGGACTGGAAAAACCAACTCCTATTTTGAAGAGAGAGATTAAGGATTTTTATAACTGGTTTTCATCACATCCAATTTTTAGGTACTTAATTTGTAAAACAGTTTGCTTTGTACTGGCATACAGAAAATAGTGTATTGATTTTAAATTTTTTGAAGCCAAGTGATCAAATACATTTGTAATAAAATTCAATGATCTATTAAAAATCATAAATGATAAAAATAATAATGAACAAAAAGACTCTGAAGAAGGGAGTCAAAAAGTCGGGTTTTTGGTCCCAGCTCTACCAGTCTGACTCTAGGTCTGTGGCCCCAGATAAGTGACTTGCTAAAGTGCCGTGGCCGTGGCCGTGTCTGCTTGGAGCAGTAATTGTAGCAACAGCAGATAAAGATCAACAGTAGCAGTAAGGGACTTTCGTGACAATTTCTAGGAATTTCGTGCAAGAAATGTAATGCTTTAAGATGGGCAAGTTAACGTATATTTTATAAGGCCTATGCAACTTATTACTATACCTAAATATGGTAGCAAAAATATAGTTAATCTTGTTAAAATACACACACAGATCATTGTGCCCTTTGCTCGAATACTTTCTGAGCATTTGGGAAATACATAGCTTGTAATCTCTTGTAGCAGATATGGGCCAAGAACACACCTAATGATGTAACCCCGAGTCCTTAGTACCACAACCTTTATTTCTTATTAAACTCATGGAAATTCCTTTCATTTGAAACCTAAGAACAATAGTATCTTGATAGATGAATGGAGACTATGTGTCTTTTATTCTTAGTGCATGTACAGTTCAGTTCTTCTCCAGAAGAAGCCTAAAGAAACATCTGCATTGAAACAAATGTCAGGTTATTTATTCAGTCAACAAAACTTGGAATGCCTACTATGTGCTGGGCCCAGTACTGTACAGAAGAGGGCACAGTGATGAGAAAAAAAAGATGATGGTGTTTGCTCTTGTTGTGTTTCCAGGTTGGGGATTTTAATGGCCCAGGTGTCATTCTCTCCAGTTAAAGGGTTCTCTCTAAAAGTTAGGTACCTGACATCCTAGTTGGTTGCAGAGGGTAGTACACAGATAAAACCTTGAAAGGAAAAGCCTGGTGTGGCAGGTGGTACTATAGCCTTGGAACCATGACATCACTTTTTTTACCTCTTTATGCAGAATTACTTCCTGAATGAACTCTGCTGAGGGAACTCAATTTAATTACTATTTGGCATTGTATTATGTCTTCCAAAGGATATCCCACTTCCTAAATGATAGGAAGTTATTATGTGTGAACATTAAAACTTGGTGTCAGAGTAAGCAGAAGGAAATCCCCTTTTGAAAGTTTATTTGAATAATTTTTTAAACAGAGGAATACGGGGAGAAATGAAACAAGAATTTGTCACCTAACAGAGAAGTACGAGTATTTATTCAGTCCTTCAGCAAATGGCTCTGCTCCACTAGGTTCTCAAGGTACAGTGGTGAGCGAGGCAGACACTACGTAGGTAACGGGCATCGTACGGTGTTAATGCAGTTACCAGTTACCTTTGAATGATTGCTAACTGGGCCCTACAGTGTGCTAGGCTCCGGTAACGTTCGTGGAACATACATTCTTGTATGCTGTGTATCACGTAAAACGGCCTTGAGCAAACTCACCGTCTAGCAAGGAAGTGCTGTGAGAAGTTCCCAAAGAGAGGGCTGCTCCAAGCATTGCAGGACCAGCAGAAGAGGGGTGGAGCTGTACACCATGGAGAGGGCTTTGACCAGGCCTTGAAAAATGAGGAGGCGTCCACTGAGGGAACATCATGGCGGGTGAGTGGTACTCTAGTGACAGGCGACCATGCACGCAGAGGTAGGGTAGCATAAAAGTAAGTGGTGTGCTGGGAGTGAGTGCAGCAAAGCTGATTTGGCTGAAGCGCACGGTATGTGGGGGGGAGTGGGACTAAGGGGCAGGAGGGGAGAGGTGGTTCGTTGAGGTCACTGTGTGAAGAGCTGTGCTAGGGACTTTGGATCTTAACCTGTGAGCAGTGAAGAGCCATCAGAGTGTTAAGTAAGGAGGACGACAGAAGAGAACCCAGCAGCAGTGAGATGTGGAGAAATAAGCCAGTGGTGAAGAGCTTATTGCCGAAGTCTTGGTAAGCCTTGAGAGCAGCTGGAAGAGAGAAAGCATAGATGTTAGAAGTGTCAGCAATAGACTTTAAAGGATTGAAAATGCAGCTGAAGGAAGAGATGAGGAAAGTGCCGGAAAAGTCAGAATTCTAGCTTGGGTGGGCAGATGGACATTCCTATGTAACTGGAATAAAGAGTACAGGTAAAGGAGCAGGTTTAGGGGGAGAGATGTGGGAATCGGGTTTGGACATGCTGAGTTCGAGGTTTCTGGGTTATGTGGCCATTATGCCCAGTAGGTGGTAGGGAATTCAGGTTTTTTGTTCAGAAAACAAGAACAGATTTGAGAGCCATCAGCATTTGGGGCAGTACCTAACCAGCAAATCAGCGAGCTAAAGAGAATGTATATGCCAAGAAAATAAAAAATGTGGAGGACAGAACCCTGATGGACAACATCTTTGAACGGTGAGTCGTGGGCATTTCTGGAAGTAAAGCTAGAGAGCTGAGCTCCAGTGAGGGATGGGCTGAGACCATCGTGTCTCACTAGTAGGGAGTTGGCCGCGAAGAATCCGGACACCATAGAAATTAAGAAAAGTGTAATTCATCTTTGGTCTGGTGGGATTTTGGCAGGAATGAAAGGCTGAGTAGGACGTCTAATAATGGGACTGAATGAATGGAAAGACACTTGTGCCGGATCATTCTGGTCCGAGAGCGGCCACAGGGGATAAAAGGAAAATACTAGACAAGGGAAACGAGTCCGCACCGCCTACGGCCGGGTGCTGTTCTGGACACTGGCAGTGAAGCGGTAAATCAAACAGAGCTCTTGCTGCTGGGGAGCTTCCTTTGCAGTGCATTGGGGGGCGAGGTGGGGAGCGCGTACCCTCAACGAGAATCTCCACGGAACGGCTACAGTGGCCGCAGTGGAGGAGAGCAAATCCGGAAAGGCTTTTTGACTCGGGAAGTCCGGGCAGACGTGGCCAATCAGGGGTCACTGAGCAGAGACCTGAATGAGATGAGGAGTGATCACTGCAAAAGTAAAGCTTTGAAGGGTTTGGTTTTTCTTCATGCATAAGTACCTGTTCTTACTGAACACTCTTTCTCTTTTTTTCCCCCTTAGGCACTGTAAGGAGATTCCTAGAGATTCACGGGGAGACTATTGAAAAAGTAGTATTTGCTGTCTCTGAACTGGAAGAGGTATTTTGCTAGTTATCTTTCATTGTTTAAATCTTACAGAACAATATTTGTTACGAATTAGAGATGCAAAAATCTTTAACACAATATTAGCAAACTGAGTCCAGCAACACATAAAAGGGTTCTCTACCATCAAAATAAGGTTGGTTCAACGTAAAAAAAAAATCATTCAATGTAGTGCACCATACTAATAGAATAATAGATAGAATAATAATTCTAAAAGAGGATAAAACCACATGATCATCTCAGTAGATGCAGAAAAAACATTGGACAAAATCTAACACCCTTTCCTGAAAAAAATGCTCAACAAACTAGGAATAGAAAGGAACTTCCTTAACCTGACGGAGGGCACCACCGATGAAAGACCCACAGCTGACCCGTAGCGTTTCACCACCCAGCAGCGAGCTGCTGAAAGCTCTCTGCCGAACATCAGGAAAAGACGGAATGTCCAGAATGTCCGTGTCACCCATTCTCTCCGGCATTGTGCTGCTTCTCCCCAGGGTGTGTGGGCAACAGGAAGAAATGAAAAGCACCCAGCTTGGAAAGAAAGAAAGAAAACTATTTCTATTTGAGATGACATGATTTTGTATATAAAACTACTAATTAACTCTACAAAAATACTATGAGAATAGCTTTCAGAAGCGTTACAGGACACAGAATCAACATAAAAGTAAATGGTGTTTTCTACACTAATCAACTTCCCAAGCATTTGTGGGCTTCTGCTGGGTCCACCCCCATGGCCAGTTGACCCCTTTCCCAGGTTAGACTGACAGACCTCTAAGGTCAAGCTCCTCGGCACCTCCCCTGGCGCCATTTTGACTTCCTTTGCACATGTGCTCCCCCAAGACCTCCCCGAGACCTCCCTGCAGTTCGGTACTTGAGCGGGGGAGAGAGGGCTGTTGATCCTTGGCAGCGCAGTGCTGTGATCCCCCTGCCTCTGCCTTCCTGGGGAGCAAACCAGCGTATGCTCCCCAGCACATTAGCCTCAACAATGCCCAATTCCCTTTGCTTCCTCACTTACTGACAATTAGCTAACTGTTTACAGTAACAGTTCTACAGATTCAACAAAATCTCTATCAAAATCCCAACTGACTTTTTGTAGAAATTAACAGATTGACCCTAAATTTCACATGGGGGTGCAAGGGACCCAGAATAGTCAAAACAAAACAAAAACCTTGGGGAGGGGAGAAGTTGGGAATTCATGCTTAACCTGTTGGGAAGCTCACTGAGAGTCCTGTGGTCAAGACCGCGTGGCACCGGCGTGCGAGGAAACGCGGAGCCGTGGGAGGGAACGTTCGACAGGCCTGGCAGGACAGTTCGGTGCGGAAATAGCAGCCTTACCAGCAGCAGCATTGGAGCAGCTGGGTTTCTGCATGGAAAACAGAGAAGGTGGGGCACAGCCCCACAGCACGCACAAACACTCACCCCTGGGTGTAGGACTCGAGAACAAAAGCTGAAACAGTAAAGCTGGCAGAGGAAAGCACAGGTGTAAACACCGGCGTAAATCTTCGTGACCCCGGGTTAAGTGATGGTTTCTTACCTATGACATCAAAAGCACAAGCAGCCAAAATAAACATAAATCAGTTGGTCACTCTCATAATTCACCATAAGAAGATAACCCAATTTTAAAATGGGCAAACGTTGTTATTTACGCAGAGGAGTCGAGAATTTATGTCCTCACAGAAACTTACAGAGCGTGTTTACAACAGCTTTGCTCATGTTTGCAGCGCGTGGAAGAACGCAGAATGTCCCTCGGTGGGTGAGTGGTGAGCAGGATGTGCACGTCCACACAGCGGCGTGTAGTTCAGCGCTAAAAGCAGGTGTGGCGTTGAGCCATAAAAAGATAAGGTGGAAACTTAGACGTGTATTGCTGAGTGAAAGAAGCCAATCCAGAAAGGCTGCCTACGAGGATTCCAACTGTATGACATTCCTGGAAAAGGCAAAACTGTGAAGACGTCGGAAGGACCAGGGGTTGGGGTTCAGGAGAGGTGAATGGGCAGAGCACAGCATTTTAGGGCAGCGAGAGTGCTCCGTATGGTACTGTAACGATGGATGCAGCTCATTGCACATTTGTGCAAACCTGTGGAATGTACACCGCCAAGACTGAGTATCATTCACACTGCGGGTGATTGGACCTGGTACTGTACGTTCATCACTTATAACAAATGCACCCCCCGGGTGGCTGTGGGTGTGTTCAGACGGGGATATGGGAAATCTGTATACCTTCTCAGGTTGGTTTTAAACCTTAAACTGCTCTACAAAAAAGTCTGAAAAAAATGGTCAGAAGTTTTAAGTAAACATTACTCAAAAAAAAATACACACATGACCAATAAGTACATGAAAAGATGCTCCACAACATTAATGATTAGGAAAATGCAAATCAAAATAACTTCACATCCATTAGTGTGGCTATAATTCCATAGTAACAACTGCTGGTGAGGATGTGGAGAAATGAGAACCTCCGTACATACCTAGTGATAATGTGGAATCATGCAGCTGCTTTGGAAAACAGTCTGGCAGTTTCCCAGAAAGTTGAACTGACTTTCCACTCTCAGGTATATCCACACAAACACTTGAACTTGAAATACAGGAGTGGGCAAAAGTAGGTTTACAGTTGTTCATATGGAAAACACTACAATAATTAGCCCTGGCTGGTGTGGCTCAGTGAATTGAGCACCAGACTGCGAAGCAAAGGGTCACCAGTTCAATTCCCAGTCAGGGCACCTGCCTGGGTTGTGAGCCACGTCAGGCCCCAGTAGGGGCCTGCGCGAGGGGCAACCACACATTCATGTTTCTCTCCCTCTCTCCCTTCCCCTCTGTCTAAAAATAAATAAATAAATCTTTAAAAACAATAAACTTAAAAATATTTTTTTGGCATGATGAAAAGGGAGCAGGAAAAATAAGAGCACTAAATGCCTGAAATGTGTCATGGGTTTGTAAACGAGTCCAGTGAGCCCACCCACAGGAAGTTGGAAGGTAGAATGAGTTTCACTCTAATTTGTTTTTTAAAAAGAAAAATTTACCTTTGCTCTTTGGGAAACCTCAAAAGAAGAAGAAAAGTCTTGGAATGGCAATTCTTCACAAAGAGAAGCATTAAAAAAATCCTAAAGCTCTGGAAACTACCGATACCTTTTCAGTCACGTTAAAATGCCATGTTTTGTCATGTTAAAATGTTATATAAATGAAGTAACATGTTATGTGACCCTTCGGTACTGGTTTCTGTCACTCAGCATGATGCCTTTGCGATTAATCCAAGTATGGAGCGTACCAATAATCTGTTAACATTACCGCGGAATAGTATTTCATTGTGCGGATGCATCACAGCTTGTCCATTCACTCGCCCTTCCTTTCTTTATCGTTGTTCAGTTGCAGTTGTCCCACCCGTGTCCATGCTGCTCTCGCCTGCCCTACCTCCCCTCCCCCCCACAGTCAGTCCCAGCCCATGATCTGCGCCCGTGAGTCCTGCATTCGTGTTCCTTGACTTGCCCCTTCCCCATCTTTCCAGTCACCCTTTCAAAGTTACTTGGGTGGTTTCCAGGTTGAGACTATTACAGATAAAACTGCTATGAATGTATGTGAACTGGTAAAAAAAATCCTAAAAAACTAAACTGGGTCAACATACCCTGATGGCACAGTGAGGATTGGGAGGTAGCGTGTGAGCCGAATCCTGGGAGACAGTTGTCGTTAGTCGGGTGAGGGGTGGGGAAGGGGACAGGAGTGGCAGAACTCCCCGTTCCAGGCTCAGTTTCCTGGCTTGCCAGAACAGGAGTTCACGAGCTAAGGACGACCCGGTCTGTAACGCAGAGGGGGTGGAGGGTCCCAGACAACATCCCGTCTGAGCCTGGAGGAGGGACGGTCTTTCTCCTTGATGGGGGCCGTCTTCACAGTGTTGGAACAGCACTGAGCGCCGCGGGCGCCTGCGTTGCTACTTTGTGGATTATCACAGTACGTCTTGCTTTTCTGACACAGGCTGCTTACCAAAAGCTGCTACCTCTGTACTTCCCAAGGTCGTTGAAGGAGGAGAGGCGATCGCTGCTGTACCTACCTGCAGATATTGGGAACGCAGAGGGGGAGCCCGTGGTGCCTGAACGGCAGATTCGGATAAGTGAGAAACCCGGGGCGCCGGAGGGTGAGTTCTACCTTCCTTAATCGCCCTCTGAAGGAAATCGAAGGGACTGGTCACCGAGGAAGTGGGGAGCACAGCCAGACGTTGGGGGAGCTGTCTACTAGTGTGACACTAAGATGAAGACCAACTTCAGTGTTTTTAGAGTCTTATGTTAAGATTTACTCTTTAAGTTAAAAAGTGAATAAATGCACCCACACGTATAATGAATGTCAAGTCTGTGTTAGACGATAGAAATTCAGAGGTGGCTGACTGTAGCGACATTGCTGCCCTCATGAAGGTTATGGTTTCATTGAGGACACTGTTGAGACAGTGGTCACGTACATTACCATCTAAAATTTTCAACAGCGTCCTTGAAAGCCACACCTAACGTTGAATTCTAAGACAAGAATACTGTAACTATTCATTTTGTTTCTGTAGGTTCCATACTCACATAGATTGAAACATTGGTAGAGCTCGGACGGGGGGGAGGCCTTCTGAACCTGTCCTGCGTGACAGCGTGTGCTGATCTTCAAGGGTGCATATGTTTGAGGTTATAAATCGCTCTGTGGAGACAGCCTCACAGGCTTCAGTGCTGGAAGTCGATCTCAAAATTTATCAGCTTAGGAATCACATCGTGAGGAGCATCAAGTTCAAATCTCTAGAAGGCAGCTCATCTCCTTTTAATGACCAGTACACAGACTTCAGTCAGACGGAGGGAATCGTAAATGGTGTGACATCAGGTGATGTCCCCGGACCAGGCTTTGCTGGAGGGGCACCTGTGTTCTCCAGGGAGCCTCCAGTAGAGCACACCCTTGGATTATGTCCAGAGTCGTTTGCAAATCCTCGTAATTGTGATCGCCACTATAGGACATAATTTTTCCTAAGTGCATAAAACGTATTTTATATAGCAAGGAGTAATGAATAGCAAGACTGGTTTGAGATGGCTTTGCTGGGCAGTAAGTGAGACTAACTCATTAGCCAAAGGTTCCTGTCTGTCCACCATTCTCAAAGAGTGATGTATTTGCACCTGAATCTCAGGAAATATTGTCACTTCATAGATATAAGCCCTAGTGTTCATAAATACTTTCCGATGGAATGTTAACTCTGTTAAAAACAGATATAAAATCAGCTTTACTTGAGGGATTGGAAGAAGATTCGTGTATATTTTTTAATAAAAGCGGACTCTTCTAAGCTGAGGGCCTGTCACAGCCTGGAGCAGTGAAGCCGGTGTGAGGCAGTCCCAGCTGGGTGGCCGCCAGGCTGAGCTTTCAGGTGGTGGCTCCTGGTGGTCCCAGGGGTTTTGTTTGTTTTTCTTTTAGAAAATTATTTTAATAGATCTGGTAAGGCAGTGGGGAACGCACTAAGTAAGGCATGATCCATGAATGATCATAGGGTTAAATCAGAAAGCGAACTTACTCGCAGTGAGAACCGTCATTGTTACGGACCAGACTGGAGGCATGACCCGGGTGGAAAACCAGGATGCTGAGTCAGAATTCGCACATTCCTCAGTGATGGGGGTTACACCCTGCAGTCCTCATCCATCCTGCTTTCCTCGTCGGTTACCTGACTTTGGGGCGAGGTTCATGTACCGACCAATCAGTGCTCCCTCCTTAGACAGTTCTGGATGAGTGACCCCAGACATTTGTTGGTTTGCGTCATCATTTTCGTTCTTCAAGTGCCTAAGTCTGATCTCACTTTGGTTCTCGAAATACAGCCTTAGTCCCGTTTTTCGGGTTGGCTCACAGTCATCCCTGCTGCGCGTTCACATTCTGTTGGTGCCCTTTACCGCCAAGTGCTGTCCTAAGCTCTCGCTCTACCGATGGTGTTTCTGTTGCAGATGACCAAGAAGAGGAGGATGAAGGCTTGGGAGTTGATCTGTCTTTCATTGGCTCTCATGCTTTCGCGCGAATGGAAGGAGATATTGATAAGCAAAGAAGACTGATCCTTCAGGGACAGTTGTCCGAGGCAGCCCTGCAGAAGCAGCATCAGAGAAAGTAAGGCAAACCCCTCTGGCCCAAAAGGCACAGCAGGGGAAAGTGCCTTACATCTGCTGAGTGGTCTGTATGTGACATGTCCCCATTTAGTCCTCGTGACCGTCCAGCGAGGACAATACTGTCCCCGTTTTGCAGATGCGGAAATTCGAAGTTAATTCATCAGCGGTCACAGTTAATTTGTGCTGAAGCCAGTGTTCTGACGTTTTCTGATTTCGGAGCTCCTGCTCTTTCTACTACAGTTGTGGTGTCTCTGGGCGAGGTTCTGTTGCGAAACTAGAAACTGGGACAGGCAGACTTACAAAGTTTTCGCCTAACTTTACTATGTTCATAATTAAAACATAATCTACAGTTTAATTAAATTTAAAAGAGCTTTATTTCTCCTCAGTTTATCCTAAGGACTTAGAGAGCCATTCCATTTCTTTCCAGTGTTTTCAAAAGTCTGAGTAAATCCTTTTTGAAACGTAAACAAAAGCAGCTTTTGTACTTATGACTAAGCTTTTTCCCAAGGATCCGTGGTTCTTGGAAAGCTAGCTGCTTTACAAAAAAACCTTTAAGGAAAGAAAAAATCATGAACTATACACGGCCAGTAGCATCCAGTACCTCCCTGGGTTGGCTGAGGGGCCACGTCTCACACAGTTGTGAACGTCAGATAACGTCACGAGCTTACTAGCATAGCACCTGGTACTCAGCAGGCTCCTCAGACTGGGCACTGCTCTTCTCTTCAATACTGAGCAAATCGTGGCCGCTTTTAGCTTTGCGTTTTGCTACTTGGCATCTTTGGACGGGAATACTCTCATCCTTCAGTTCCTGTGCATTGTCCAGTTTCAGCTCAGAAGGAACAGCTTCTAGGAACTTGCCATGCGGGAGGCAAGTTGGAATAGATAGAAGTCTGGGATAGATGCCCCTTCTCTGTGCTTTTTCAGACTGTATACTTAACCAAAGCCTAGCACTTACCCAATTTTTTTTTACCCAATATTTTTAAGGGTGTGTGGTTGTTCTCAGTCTCCGTCTACACAGTGGGAGTTAGACTGGGTGATCTCTGGAATCTCTTAGAGTTAGAATTTCTTGTCTCCTGAGTTCGTGGTCTTCACCTTATAATGATTTTTTATAAACAAAAGCAAAGTGGCCACTAGGGGGCACCAATAAACAGCTTTTCCAAAGGCAATCACACTCAAATGTAGTTTCAGTGATTCCTGAACTTGGCCATGTGTAACAATCATCTGGCAAACATTGTTCTTTAAACACAGTGACTGGGGCCCTGGCTGGTGTGGTTCAGTTGGTTGGAGCATCATCCTATAACTGAAAGTTTGCAGGTTCGATGCCCAGTCAGGGCTCACAGCTAGGTTGGAGGTTTGATCTCTAGTTGGGCTCTTGATCACTGATCTGGACACATATGGGAGGCAACCAGTCGATGCTTCTCTCTCTCATGGATGTTTCTCTCCCTTCCTCTCTCTCTAAAAGCAATGAAAAAGATGTCCTTGAGAGAGGAAAGAAAGGTAAATACAGTGACTGGGCCGTCCCTCACGCCACTGGGAGTATCTACACATCTACACATATTTTAAAGCTTTTCCACGTCGTGATTCATGCTGTGCGGGGTGTGGGCACCCCTTTCGGTCTAGGGCAGTAGGTCTCAAAGTGTTCAGGCTCAGGGCCCCGGAGAGCTTTGGCTCACCTGGATTATTTATACCTACCAGTATTTATCATATGAGAGATTCTTTATCAGTTCACTGAAAAATAGCCCGTCATGTTTATATGAAACATAACTTTTTTTAAACTAGGGAGAAGACTGGCACTGTTTTACATTTTTTGCAAATTTTGCAATATTTGGCTTAGTAGAAGACAGCTGGATTCTCATATCAACATTCATACTATGGGAGTAAGTTCTTTTGGGTGAAGTACGTGAAGAAAATCGACCTCAAATATGTAATTAGCAAAGAGAAGAGTATTTCAATAGCCTTTTCAAATAATTGAGGATATTATTCTTTGATATTCCACAGTAGTTTGATACATAGTTTCTTAAAGTTTAGTTGTAATATGTAATCATAAATCATATCCATGAATTTTTGTATCTTGTTATATTAAAATGTGTTGTTCAGTCCTGCATTTTGAATGGATTTTATGATAGGAATTTAGAGCATGAATTTATAACATGATGCATTGGTCTTTTGAAAAATAGTGACTCACTGAATCAATCATAGCTTCCAAATATTAACACCTTTTACTGCACAATAGCAAAGATTATATTTAATATCACCACTGCTATGATCAGAAAAGTCTTTAAGTATTAGGCACTGTGAGCTTCTAGGAATAGAGACAAATTTTCCAAAATTACGTGTTTTTTTCAAGTTCAAGTTTCACCATTGTCAATAAATGCTGTTAGGTTTTTATTCTTGAGGTGTCAGGGTCAATTTATTCATTTTTGACAAATCATCTGCCAACGACTCATGTAGAAGCACCACACTTTGTCTGCCAGTCATTATTTCAAGAAAATCGATGATTCATTAAAAAAAGCAACTAGTTCGGCTTGCAAGTCAGCCCCATAGAGCTTTCCTTCCAGACGACCTCACACTTCAGTAAGCAGAAGTGCTCCGTGTGTTTTCCCATTTTGTGACACATTAATATTAAACAGATGTGTTCCCAAGGGTTGATTTAATAAAATTAATAATTCTTACCCCCTCATCAAAGACATTCTTAAAAGAAACTGGCTTTTTTGTTCTGCGCCTTTTTTGGCAGCGAAGGGCCCCGTGACTGCTCGCCCGTCGGGGCCTCCACCCTCGGCAGCTGCCGCACCATCAGTGCAGAGGTCCGCACGGTGGAGAAGGCACGGGTGCTCCGGCATTATCCTGAAAACGGTCTCCACCTCGCAACCCCCTGGAAAAGGCTCAGGACCACGGACCCCACTCTGAGAAACACGGGTGTGGTCTCTCCCCGGTACTTCAGAGCTGAAAGGCATTCTGGGAATCATCTGAGGCAGGTCTCCCAAGGGGAGCAGGGTCTCTGAGCATCAGAGCCCCTGGGTGCTTGTGCTAGAAATGCTTCGGCCCGGCACCAAGCTTCCTGAACCAGAACCTCTGTGGGAAGGGCTCAGGCATCTTTCTTCTAAAGTTTCTTAGGTGATTCTTTCGTGTCCTGAATCACTGGTCTAGTTGGAGCTTTTTCCCTCAAGAGCCAGTTGATGCCCGGGAGCGGGGGATCGGTGGCCGCCCAGAGTTGGAGCTCACTGAGGAGGAGCGTCCACGGGGCGCCTGCAGGTGTCTCGCTTTCCTGCCGCCGCCTTCAGCCCGCTGCCCCGAACCAGCTGTGGAGACGTGGGAAAGGACTTGTTTTCGTAAACCAAGAGCTGAGTTGTTACCACCTTCCTGAAATCAGTCTCTCCACTCCCCTCTTCCTCTCCCACAAACACACACACGTGCCCCACATAACTTTTTCATTTTTCCACGAGTGGTACAGGAATTTTTTTAACTTTGAACTGAGTACTTGTCTGTATGCATCTCTCTTTTTAATGAAGAGATTTATTTCACTTACTAATTGTAAGTTCAAGCAGGTGTTAAAAGCAATCTGTATTCATTGAGTTCATGCTTGCTGGAAAGGGGTCCTCAGCAAAGGGGTAGGTTCTGGGAAGGAACAGGAAAACAGCATCTAAGCATTGTCCTTCGCGGTCAAGGGCCTTGATGTTGGGATTTAAGTTTGTTACACATTTGACAGTTTCCATTCGTTTCAGGAAGCACTGGGTATTTATTTACTCTGTACAAGGTAGTACTCTAATCCTGAAATATATAGAGATGAGTAGGGTAGTCCCTGTCTTCTGGAAATGCATGCGTGACCACACCACGGACAGATGCCGGGCGTATACTCTGAGCAGTGGTCAGGCTGGTGTGGGCATCCGGTCAGCATGCGTTCGCAGGCCTGGGTACGAGCCGGCCTGTCTCCCAAAGCCTGAGCCGAGAAACGGGCTGGGTGCCCCCGGCACGCAGGTCCCTTGCGTGATAAGCAACTTCCGAACGGAACGACTTTCAGATTTCCCAGGTGCGTGCCCAGTGTCCGTGATGACCAAAGGTCTCTGTGCCGCGGCAGCCTTCACAGCAGGGACAGCAGCTCGGAAGTGTGAGCCAGGGAGGCTGTGAGACCACAGCTGCTTTTTTAATGTTACTGAGAGTTATTTGCCCTTTTAATTGTCATTCTCACAGTGTTCAGTGCAGTTTTCCAGAGGCTGCTTCACACGTGCTGTCGCAGTAGCCTGGACGCAGAAGCACGTGCGGGACCCCAGCACGAGTCAATGTACAGAAGTGTAGAGGGGCCCCTCTTCTCCCCGGAGTTCTGCATAAACTTACGTTTGCTTAATAGGTTTTTATTGTCTTAAAATTAATAGTAGTTTTTAAAATTTCTGTCTTTATTTCTAACATGGTAAATGTTGGTGGATATAACTGACATAAATGTAAAAGGGTCCGGAGATCGAAAAGGTTGAGAATTAATGACTAATCTTTAGTGGTTTATGATATAACTGAGCTGTAAGCTATGTCTGTGTTCACTCTGCCACGCGGTAAATGTTTAAGGTTGCAGGTTGTAGTTTTTAAAATGTATTTCTCTCAGTCTTTTTCAATTGGGCTTTTATTTACATAAAACAATCTGGTGTCTGTTGATTACGTTAGGTGATCAGCTTGAGCCAGCGATGCATTTGTTTCTGAGGAAGTACGCAGGTCTTCGGTTAGGGATATCTTTTTGAAAACCTTCAATGCTTCATCAGAACAAAACAAGTTCACATGCATTGGCTACGTTAGATCATTCCTTTTGTAGCATTGCCTTGCAACATCAGTGTCTTTGTGAAATATTTTTAACATCTGAAAAAAATAGACATTGTTTAATTACTTACTAATATTTCCAGGTCTTCTGTTCAGTTGTAACACTAATTTGGGCGTATCACAAGGTAGAAGTTAGCTTACTCACAAAAATTAGGAAGCAGTCTATTTTTTTTTCAAAAGGTGCAGCTTTTAAAACTCTTAAATTATTTTACAGTAAGTTTTTTTCAATTGTTACTTGGTTGGCATAAGATCCAGTTACCTACAACTCTTCTGTCATTTCCCACAGTAAAAACTTTATCTCACTCATTTTTAAGTATTTATTGAGCTCTTACTAATGTGCTAAGTGCTGTGCTAGAAGTATAGTAAAGTAACGTGCAAGACAGGTACAGCCCCAGCCCTCACGGAACTGAGGGTATTGCAGAGGGAGAAATGTTAATCATTGGATGAATAATGTATTTAAGTTATAGGGTGCGATTAGGATATTTGACAAGAGTTTTAACCAAGTCCAGTGTGGGACAGTTAGTTGCAAGAGGTCAGAAAAAGCTAATTAATTCCAAAGCCAAGATTTTCCCTGGGCTATTGGTTATACACAAATGGGTTAGTTATTGCTCTTCTAGGAGTAATTTAGCTTAAATTTTCTTCATCATTCAACTGTTGATTGTGCAGTTAGATGGTAGCTGATTAACTGAAGAAATTGCCTTCTGTTAGCTTTGTGAGGATAGCATCCAACCTTAATTGATTGCAGTCTATTAAGAAACTATCTCCTCACCTATTGAGAAACTATCTACTCAGTATTTCTTCTCTTTTTAAAGATATTATTTATTTTTAGAGAGAGGGTAAGGGAGAGAGAAAGAGAGGGAGAGAAACATCAATGTGTGGTTGCCTCTCGCACACCCCCCACTGGGGGGTCTGACCTGGCTCACCACCCAGGCATGTGCCCTGACTGGGAATCGAACCGGCACCCCTTGGTACGCAGGGCAGCACTCAGTCCACTGAGCCACACCAGCCAGGGCAAGGACTTAAACTTTAAAAATTAAAACTCACAGAAGAAATTATAGGTTTGTCTTTCATATCTTGGAGAAAGGACAGGTTTCTTAAGCTCTAAAAAGCATTGACTCAGAAAGAAAAAACTAGTTTTGCTATATTAAAAGTAAGAATGTTAGAAAGTGGAGCAATAAAGGTTAAAGAACATGAAAAACAAGTTACAGAATGGGAGTAATTTACAATGTACACAACAGGAAAGTGATTAGTATCAAGAACACGTAAAGAATGTTATGAATAAGTGAGAAAAGAAGAACTAGCCCAGTAGAGAAATGGTCAGACGGTATGAACAGATCTCACAGCAGAGGAAAACATGGTCAGCGAACATGAACGGGACGTCCACATCATTAGTAACCGAGGAAATGCCATTCCAGACTGAACTGACTGGCCGTCATCTGCTAACAGCAAGTGTGGAGCGGGACGTAGATTCACAGGGTCTCCTGCTCTTTGCTCGTAGAAGTACAAATTGGTGCAATACTTTGGGAAGGAGATTTGGCCTTATCTCTTCAAACTGAACATGCCACATAACCAAACGTCTCCACCCCTGCCTCCACCCCTGTGTATCTACCCGAGAGAAAACCACACACACACACACGTGTACCAGGAACCGTGAAATAAGCTGATTTCAGCACTGTTCGCAGTGGCAGAAACCTGGGAACAGCCCAAGTGCCCGCCAGCAGGCGAGTGAGTTTCAACAAGCCAAAGTTTTCAGATCGTATAAGTACACTATAATATATATATAGTAGTCCAAATGAATGAACAGCATTGACACCCAACAATGTACACGAATCTTAGCAATATAATAAGTCAAAGCGTGAGATCCAAAGGTTACGTAAACATGATCAGCGTTTTTCTTTTATGAATAGTTAATAACAACCAGAAAACTATTGAGGGGTACATATAGACGACTTAAAATGACATACAAAAGAAAGCAAGAGAAGAAGGGTGAGATTATTGTGAGGGTGCTAGCTTCTGTTCTGGGTGGTGGGATTCGGGGTGCTATTCATTAAAATTAATTAGTTTATTTAGAGAGAACCGTGCATGTACTAGTGACCGAGCGTGTTTTCCACTGAAGGCGATTAGCTCTATTTTGTGCACCTGAATTCCAGTTTAAAAACAGTTTTTTTTCAGAGTTCATTGAACACATACATAGCTAGCTACTGCGTGTCAGGAACTACCGTAGAGATTTGCTGGAAATGAAGGACGAGACACGTTCCCCAGTAGAAGCAGACATCGCAGTAAATGGGTAGGGCCTTGGGCCAGTGTTTGTTACGAAGAGGGGAGCAGTCAGTTCCACCGCAGGCCTGGACCTTGCGGCCCCTCCACCCGTCCCCCCACCCTCTCCACCCCCACCCCTGCCAGTTTCCCTCTCAGCACACACACTTGACCAAGAGAGTATTTACATGTCTGTTGGGTTGCTTGTCTCATTCTTATTACAGCTTTAAATTGTCTTTCTAATACGCGTATCCCATAGATTCAACTTGAAAACTCTTTGAAGCCAAGGGCCTTTTATCATTATTCCCAGACCTCTAAAATACCTTGAGTAATACTCATGTCTGTTTTATTCCACACAGAATTAAGTCCCTGCTATGATTCAGGCATCACATTTATGCTATAAATCTCTGAAAAATGAGCTAACAAATACATAGAGTGTAGAAATTAATAGGTATTTACCAAATTCCTGTTCCATGTTTTGTGCTAGGGCTAGTGGTGCTCATAAGACATTTAAGATATATTGTTCTGTTTAGTCTTGTGGTGGGATGACCTAATCATAAAACAGCTAGAAAACTGTAGTTGAGGATTTAGTGCAAATAACCTAGGAAGTGACTCTGTGGAAATGGAGTGACTCTGTGGAAGTGGAAATATGGAATAGTGCTTATGCATAGGAAGAACTACATTGCCCATGGGTCTTTTCTTGACTTACAAGTTGTATCTGAAACCAAAATTAAAAGCTGTTGCCTGTGACTTTTCAGTTGGCATAACTGGGTAAGCTTCCACATATAAAGAGGCAAGCTAGAACTATGCCGTCCATACCAGGTGTATTTTTCACAAGCAGTAACAGTTTCTGTGAAACTGGGGGGCATATGACTTGTTGATCACAATCCATATGTAATAGGTTTCCTATTAAATATCCTTGGTTGTGTGATTGTACTGTATAGCCAAAAGGTGTCCCACACACACACCATTTTGCAGGAAGCTGAGGTGCACAGAGGTGAAATGATTTTGCACTAAGGTTGCACAGAAAGTGGTAGGATTAGAACCCAAGTCACCCCTCGCCTGGTTTTGTTTTTTTGGGTTAGGAGATGTTGCCATATGTGGCCTCAATGCTTCAAGGTTGCTTTTCATACATTAGGCGCCTTGAAAGCTTTTTGTCACAGTCAGGTAAGAGGCACTTTGGATTTTAAGAAAGCAGTGTGAAATAGAAATAGTACTGAACTCTCCAGAAATTCGGAGGCCTGAGTGCTACTCGGAGTTCAGCTCTACCATTGATTGGCTGGTAGCTCCAAGGTTAACTGGGCCTTTTCCAGGCCATTCCCCCGTCTGAGATCTTGTGCATCTCTTTCAGCGTTAATATCCTCTCAGCCAGAGACAAACTGCGTCCCTCCGCGATCCGGCATTGGGGGTTCATAAGCACCACTAGCTGGATCAGCCCATCATTAAAGCAGCCTGGAATTCACAGAAGTCACCTAGTCCCTTTGCGTTCCCATGTCACCTGTACATGATCTTTCGGAAAGTAAACTGGAGGCCACCGGCCGTGTCTTTTCACTATAATACCGCCCATACCTATCATGCAATAAATAATTCTTTGTTCAACAAGCAAACATCTGTTTTGTAGAACTGCTATTGCTTTAGGCTTTCTCTTCGCATGTTTCTAGCAAAAGAAAGTAACAGTATTTAAAAACAGTGTTAGATTGAGAACTTGGTATCCGAGGCGTTTATGTGAGTAGTCTTTATTTGATCATAAAGGATTTCTTAACTACATGTGAATATCTTCTTCTCTCAGTAATTCACTTGTGTTTATTTTATTGGTAATGCAAGGTGGATACTCTGCATGGTATCAAGGCCTCTTTAACTCCTTGCTCACTGTAATAAAGCATTATTCTTCAGGAACAGGGAAAGAGAAAAACAGGCCCCAACTGTTAAATTTAATCTACAAGGGTTTGTTATAATACTTGTATGTTTTCTTTCTCCAGTTACAATCGCTGGTTATGCCAAGCAAGGTCGGAGGACCTGTCTGACATCGCGTCTCTGAAAGCCTTGTACCAAACAGGTGAGCTCGCAGGCGTGGCACTGCTGTCCTGCTGACCGGGGACCCCAGGCATGCCCGTGGGGACCTCGTTTCTCTGTGATTCTGCCCATTTTACCCGTGAATCGAGTGTTTTTGTACTAAAGAAGATAGAACTTTATACAGTTTTCAACCAGTAGTTCTACATTGGCCAACTTCATTTCTTTTTAATGTTCTTTTTCTTATCTTTAACATTTTTTTCTGCCTTAAAAAGGACCATATACCTGCTACACCAGATTCAAATATTACGTAAATATGTAATGGAGACAGTGAAAGTTCTCAGACTCCCATTGTTTCTACGTTATTATTTTTTCCAGACAATAGTTACTAATTTTCACTTTTGAGTTCCATTTAATAATTCCTGGATCACCAGTGTTACTAAAAGTTGTAGCAAGTTTAACACAAAGCTATTTGTAAAGACCTTTGCCCCACAGCCTGACCTAGGAGTCTGGCTGGTTCAGCCCCGGGAGAGGCCCTGTCCTAACAGGGCACCGGTGGGGGGAGGCAGGGGAGGGAGGAAGCTTTGTTCTCCACACACTGAAGGGATGAAAGGTGCGAAACTTGTGTCTCCGGTTTTCAGTCCCCTACACCACACTTGTGTGGGCTATTTGTGCGAGATCAGTGCCCAGGACAGATGATACTCTTGGTTCCTGGGCGCTGACTGCATCTCCTGCTTACAGGTGTTGACAACTGCGGTCGCACGGTGATGGTGGTGGTTGGGAGAAACATCCCGGTGACGCTGATAGACATGGACAAGGTGAGCTGCGGAGGGCTCCGCTGGACAGGTGACGTGGTTTAAAGGGAAGGGCTGCATTTTGCTGTGTGTAACGCGCTCCCGCGTGTACTGCGCACCCACAGTTTTGGCCCGAACTTTCAAGGAGAAAATCTTTCATTTTAATTTTTTAATTCAATTTATTTATTGTATTTAGATACTTGTTTTTTTGTATTATAAAGGAATTTTAGCATTTGTTTTTGAACATACTGCGGTACAAGAAATTTTATGTAACACGTAATTATAAAACACAAGAACAGATGCCAGGTGTTTTAGGTATTACTCGTGTATAATGTGCATCCCCTTATTTTTCCCTCAAGAACTTGGGGGAGAAAAATGCGCATTGTACATGGCAAAATGCAGTGAGTGAATTTGGAACCAGGGCTTAGAATGTGAGACGGCGCGCATTTCCGGCAGAGTGGCAGCCCTGGGTCCTGCCCGTCTGCCGGTACCATTTCAGTGAGAGCTCTGGCTCTGCTCCGTGGGGGCGACAGAAACACAGGAATGCCGTAGGGTGGTCTCCAGAAACCCACTCGCTTGGTTTTGGAGATCGTGTAACTGGCACATTTTTGGCTGGAATCAGTCTGCCTTATCATTGTGCTGAGAATCCAAGTCTGCCTTTCTTAAAAAAGAAAGAAAAAGAGAAGTGGAAGGAGGGAGGAGGAAGGAAGGAAGGAAGGGATTTGTCTGAAAAAACCAGAGATGTAGTTAACCCAAGATGTCAGGATTCCCTAATCCCTTCATTTTGAGGGATGGAAATAAATGAGTTATAAAAGAAGAAATGGTATTACTGGTAAATAAAAATTTAAAAAGTTTCAATCTGATGAGTAATCCAGAAAAAGTAAATAATACAGAATAATTACAGTAAGTAATCCAGAAAAAGTGACTACTGTTATAATACAAAAAAACAAGTATCTAAAAACAATAAATAAATTGAATTAAAAAATTAACATGAAGTATCTTTTTTCACCTCCAAAATTAGCCAGAACTTTTAAATGATTGTGATCAAAGATGTGTTGACAGTAAAAGTGGTCACCCCCAGTGACCCAGTCCTGGGTCAGCTCCATTCCTGGGACTCTGTACTAAGGAAATAATCCAAACTATGGAGGTAGCTGTAGACCCTGAAACAGCCCAAATTGGAATGCTCAGGCAAGGGACAGTTGAATTCACAGGATAAATATGAAGATCTTCCTAGAACATCAGTTTTATTAGAAACTACTACAAAGGAGGAGAATCACATATGATTCTTAACCATAGTAAAAAAAAGGGGAACATAAAAATGTAAAAATTACACACAATTTTTAGATAAAACACAGTTACCCAAAAGCAGATTATTGCTTCTTGCTAAGCCCATAGAATCCTGGTCACTGGTGTTTGGATTAAAAAAAAAAGTTGTCAAAAGATGGACTTGGTGTGTTACCCACGGGCTCACTGGTAGCACAAAATTGTAGCTTAAATTCCTAACAGGCAGTTACGGTTCATCCACACATGGAATGTTCTGTGACCCTTAGACGGCATGGTGATAGAGGCAGTACTGTAGAGAAATGTTACAGTGCCCTGTCAGTAAGATAAAAAGTGGCACATTAAATTGTGTATACACTGAGTTTTTTAATCATTAAAGATAAAATCTGGAAGTAAATATCTGAAAGTGGATTTCATGGTTTGGGGGAATATTTGTTTTCTACATTATTCTGTCACATAGCTATATTTTTTTTTATAATGAAAAGTATTTTAAGTTAAAGATGGGGAATTTGAAGCTAAAAATAAGCATCTTACTCATCCTGGGAGGGGTTGGAGAGTGGATAGAAAGGACCAGAAGCAAGCTGGTAAGAACAGAAATAAAATTATATAATAATAAAAATACATACACCCAAAGGGAAAACTCACCTGAGTTTTATATGCACACACACACAAATATGGATTATTAGTAGTAAGTTTCTGCTTGTGGTTATTTTGTGTTAATAGTAACCAGTAAAACATGTATTCTTACTATTACTAACGTGATGATACCACCAAACACACAGGTCCCTGCCTTTGCCGTCAGTGTGCACGTCCGCGGTGTTCGGGGTACTCGTGCCGCGCCATTTGATATAAAATAATGGGCTGTATTGTGAGGTCAGCCCGGGCAGCAGTTGGAGAGAGACTGTTTTCTTAGTGCCCCCTCTGTCGTGGTGGCAGCTGGGTCCTGATCCATGCTAATCCAGTCCTGTGAATGCCAAGGACTCCCTGAGGAGGGACCGGGAAAGTAGCCTGTATAACAGCAATCTTGGAGTTGATACCCTGTAGCTTCCTCCTCGCCGTAGTGGATGGCTACACCCTGGGTCACCCTGGCCCTGCGCATATCTTGTGTCTGCTTTGTAGCCAGTCTGGGTCACATTAAATTGGAGTCTTTCCAAGCCCTGCAAATGCTGCCTGGCCCAGTGCCAGCCACTGGTGGAACCCGGTCTCATTGTCCTCATTCAGGTCAGCGTGGAAGGTGCTAAGAAAATGAGCCTCCAGGTGAGCCCGGTGCGGTGGCATCACCTCCAATATCCTTTTGTGGTGATTCTTCATTACAAGAGCCATGATCCTCTGTCTCGGCAGAGACTGCAAAGGCTCTCGTTGAATATGAGAATGATTAAATGTCTAGAAATGCTAGTTCTAGTGATTTTGATGTCATCCTAGAGAGAGAAAGCCTGGTACTTGTCTGAAAAACTCTTTCGAGTCTATGAAGAGGTATTTGAGAGGATCAAGACCGATTATTCTCCTCCGTCACTTAGAACAAGACAAAAAGGGATCATTCCACAGCATTCATGAGAATTAGGAAGCAGTGGCATGATTCACTCTCCTGAAGAGCTTGTCAAAGAGAACTGATACGCAGCAGAGTGAAATGTCCGTCTGCAAAGCCTGGGGCACAGATCAGATCAATCTCCTGGACGTTTCCTCTCTCTCGGCCTCTGGGAAATAGACTACTGTTAAAAGAGATCCTGACCTTCGCTCCTCTTTTCCTTCCAGGCTCTGTTATATTTCATCCACGTAATGGATCACATCGTAGTGAAGGAATACGTGTTAGTGTACTTCCACACGCTGACCAGCGAGTACAATCACCTGGACTCCGACTTCCTGAAGAAGCTCTGTGATGTCGTTGATGTCAAGTGAGTCGTTGTTGCCAGTTGCGGAGGGCCGCGGCGTCCTCCTTGTCTGGTTGCAGCAGGAGCAGGCGCTGCTGTGTGTTCCACACAAGTGTGTTTCGTGCACCAAAGGCTTTCATCATTCATCGTGTAGATATTTCATTAATAGTAGGTGCTCCTTAACTCCAATTCACCTCATTTAAGTAAATTCATATGCAAACTTTTGCCTGCTTTTAAACACCTTGAAAAACGTTTGGGGGCATTGCCATCCTTTATATATAAAATAACAAAAATACTGCCTTCTGTCTATATGGTGCTACACTTATCAAAATATACTTATAAATATTATTTCATTTCTCTAATGACCTGTGAGTTTGTTCATTAGTAATCTGATCCCAGAGATTCCAGTGCCATGTAACAAAAAGCACACCATGAATTTGTTCGTTAAGTATTAATTTAGTGTCCTTCCTGTAGCTAGATAAACATAAGTGTAATCTACATTTGAAAGATGGGAAAATATGGACATTCAGAAAGGCCAGGTGTATTGCTCAAGGTCTCACAACATTAAATGCAGAATTGGGACTTGAACCTGAGCTACTGACTTGGAGCCAGAACATTATTTTCATTAAATCATATCTCCCTTGAAGTACTAGTGGAAATTTTAACCAGAATATATAGACACCCCACTACAGCAAAGATAAAATATTCTGCTGTAGCATTTCTTCTCACTAATAGAATTTCTGAATAAAAATAGCAGTCTTCCCCCCATAGTTGTTTTATTATTGGTAGCATACAGTGTCTTTATGGGTCGCACTGAAAAATCTGTAACACAGTTAGTGTACAAAGAAGGCAAATTACGATAAATTTTCATCTATCTTGCTCCTCCCCTTAAATCTCATCTTTAATTAGAAATACTAAAGCTTTCATTACCTAATAGACATCTTCTTAGCTTACTCCGAATGTGGGTTTTATAAGGAAGCTTCACCCCTCTGTAATTCTGCCTCTGCTGCTACCCAGCTCTTTAACTTTGAACAGGCCTCCACTGTGAAATGAAGAGCGTGTACTATTTCTCTGAAGTCCTCTCCAGTTAACCTTACAGGACCCAGCGGTGATTGATAAGCTGTGGGAATAAGTTCAGACAGGCCTGGAGAGGCTGGACAGCGTAGTGGTTAGGAGCGTGGTTCCGGAGCCCTACTGCCGGGGTTCGGTTTTTGCTGCTGCCAGTTGATGCCTGGGTAGCTTTGGAAGGTGGAGGTGGAGACAGTGTTAGTACTCAGTTCATAGAATTGCTATGAGAAATCATATGATTTCTGGGACATAGGAAACTCTCTGTATTGTTGCAATATGTTCATTGAAACTTCTAATTTCTAATTTTTACTACAATTTTAAGTGGTTTTACTGGTGTTTAATTTATAACCTGATCCCAGAGATTTTAGGTTCATGTAAAAAAATGGCATACAATACAATAAATATTTATTAAATATGAATTTCCTTTGTCCTACCTGTAGGTGGCTTTGTTACAGCCAAGAAAAACAGTGTCTCCTATAAAACAGACACTTTAAATAATGAAATGTTCTCTGAATTGTTTTTCACCTTTCACCTAAAATTCAGTATGTAGACTGGAGCTGTTTAAAAACTTTTTTTTTCCTCGGTGAATACAGATAGTTGAGCAGGGAATTAATTGTCCATAATGGTGACTGGTTTTAGGCATAACTTATACTGACCCTTGTTTTAATTTTAAATCAGGTACAAGAGGAATTTGAAGGCTGTTTATTTTGTTCATCCGACATTTCGTTCAAAGGTACAGTATTTTTCTTTTTAGCTAAACCTTGAATTTAAGTGCACTGCATGCCCGCATATTAAGATACACTCCAGCGTCTTAATTCCTGCCGACACCACTGTGACTGCCAGTCTGTGTTTGCCTTCCTCGCTGAGCGAGCTCCAGCGCGGCCCTGATGTCGGCCGCGTGTCGTTCTGGCGTCTCTGTGGGCGACCCTCACGAGCCGTCGGCCTCTCAGCCTTCGCTTCTCCTTGCCTTTGTTCACCTAGGCTTCGCCCGTGTTGTCGGCACAGAGTTCACGTTCCTGCCTCCGCTCGTGGCGGCTCTTGTCCTCCAGGGCTCAGCTCAGCAATCACTTCCCATGGAAAACCTTCCCTGTCCAACCCTGCGACTAGTGGGTGTGCCTTCATCGTACCCCCTTAAGGTGGTCTTGTCTTCTGTCATCATTGTGTCTTTAATTCAGATTACTCGTTCAATTTTCTGCCTGAATTGTTAACTTGCAAGACCCGCGAGAGCTGGAGTGTAGCCCCCTGGCTCACAGCTCTGTCCTGCTGGCTAACCCTGCGTCTTGACTTCATCGAGACATCTAGTGCTTTGGTCCTTTCACTTTTCTGAAAATGTCATCTCTTTTTTAATTTTTTTTTTCTATTCAGCCTAAAACCCATGTTCCATCACTTCAGCTACTCTTGTCCATGCCTAAATAACCTATGACTTGTCACCCTTTTGTCACATGTGCCCATTAAAAAGTTTTAATCTTGAGACATTCCAGCAGTCTGCTTTCTTCACTCCTGCAGTTGAGTAGCTGAGCACTGAGATGCTGGAACCACGGGGTTCGGGACTGCCGGGCACACTTGTGGGGCTCGCACTGCCGAGGGTCCTTTGATATTTCACTTGACAGTGACCCAGCGTGGCTGTCTGCTCCCCCAAGCCCTCCCCTACCCACAGCTGCTCACTGCAACCGAAGGTTGCCTTGGTCTTAACGAGAACATAGAAAACCTCAGTGAGGAGCTCCCTGTCTTCTCCTCACCACCGCCCCCCATTTATCTGCCGTTCATTCCATCATTACCTCCTTTTTCTCTGACACAGAAATGTTTCTTCTTAACGAAGGGCTGTCTCTCTCTCCCTGCACAAGTAGCAAAGGCAGGATTTGAATCCAGGCATTTTAACTCCAGCACCTAGACTCCTAACTCCATGATTATTTCTGTTTTCTCAGGAACCTCTCTTCAGCAATTATCCTCTTTCCCCTCTCCCACTTTTCTGTATATAACTCATTAACTTTTAAATGTGCTAAAGTCTTTCCTCTTTACAACCACCAACAACTTTTTTTAATCTTTATTATATTTGTTTCTATTACCATGTAGTCCCCTTATATCCCCCTCTCCCCAGCCCAGAATTTTTTAGCGTCATCTGTGTCCTGTGCTCACCACCTCCATTTTTCAGACACCTGAAATTACTGCGTCTGGTTCGAATCCCACTGTGGCAGCCAAACCTGCTCGCCCCAGGGTCACTGGGCATGTCTGTTACTCAGCCCAGTAGACGCGTCTCAGTTTTCGTCTAACCTGTTTCCCTGTAGCCTCAGCCACCACTGATGAGTTCTTTCTCAAAACACTGCCTTGGCTGCTTTGAAACCCACCTTGCCTCGTTTTTCTCCTACTTGCAGCTGTTCCTTCTCAGTCTCCTTCACTGTCCCCTCTTTCTCTGCTCGTCCTCGGAGTGTTAGTGTCCCCAGTCCTCTGCCCACTTCTTCCATTCGGGATCTTTTTTCATGTCTGTGTCTTCAGCAGCCCTCCAGGACGTAGCCAGTCCCCAAACATGTGTCCAGGGAGGCAGCGAAGGCTGGTGTTTAAAAGCACAGGCTTGAAATTGATATGGCGTGGGTTCCAGTCCCACCCAGCTCCACCAGTCACCCACTTCCCATCTCAGGCAATTATGTGGCCTCTCTGTGCTTTAATTCCATCTTGTAGAAAACGGGGATGGCAGCAGTGCGCACTCGTTAGGGTTGTCGGGCAGAGGAACTCAGCACATGTTAAATGCTTAAAACAGGGCTGACGCGGACCGGACGCCCGGTGAGTGTGAGCTGCCGTCATCGTTCCCGCGCTGACCTGCCTGTTGAGACGCTGCTTAGAGCACTTCCCTTGGTGTCCTGCAGGCCTCCTCAGCCTGTGCTCCCTCCTCCCTCCTTCACCCCCAAACTGCTTTCCATGTTCCCTTTCCTAGTAAACAGGACCACTGCCTGCCCAGGCACCTGAGCCAGAAACCGGAGAGGCAGCCTGGGTCCTTTCCCTACCTCGCCTCTTACCAGATTGCGTCAGTCCTGTGTGGTTATTGTCCCAGCTCACGCCTCCGTCCTCAGGCCCCGCTAGTGACATTTTCTTACAAAACATGTTAATGTAAGAAGCCTAGAGCATTTACTACAGGGTCCTTTGCAAAAGTTTGCCAAGGCCTGGCCTTAGGCAAAAAGGAAAAAGAATCTGAGTATATTTGTGGGGTTTAGAGAGAAAAATGACTTCTTCTGGCATGAAAACCCAGGATTTAGTGATTTATTGGATATGAAGGAATGAGAGGAAGGATTGTGTCATCCATGACTCCCCAGGTGGCATCAGATGTAGGGATCGTGGATTGGGAAATACATTTGAGGGTCAACATCAAGTAAACTGAGCTTTAGCTTTCTAAATGTGCTCATGAAGAAAGTCACAGACAGACCTAGAGCAGAGAGGACAGTTGCAGACAGAGCCCTGGCATCGGGGAAGAGGCTGGGAAGCAAGTAATACGAGAATCAACAGGAAAACCGAGACTCGGCTCACGCTGTGGGAGCCAGTGGGTGGGAAGACCATCAAAGACAGTAGAAACAGTCGTTACTTTAGAGCACTGTGGAGAAATTAAGTAAGATAAGTAGTGAAAAGTCCTCATATTTCATAATTAAGAGATGAGTGAAGGCTGCAATGAGATAATGTTTTCCACTCTGGGATTTCTCAACAGAATTATTGTTGGGTTTCTTGTGCAAATATCACCTTTAAAATTGGCCTGAAGTATTTTAAGTAATTATTTTAAAAATTACAAATTTCCTTTTGGTCCCTCAGTGTTAGAACAGCACAGCAGGTTCTAATTAAATGCTTAGGGAGCACCGCTCGGCGAGGCTGACAGAGGAGAGTGCAGTGTGTGAGGTCGGGGAAGTGAAGGACTTCCCTCCTCTCTATTCCGCTGAGTTCTGAGTATGTGCTCTTATTAGCGAACGTATATTATTAACTGTCCCACCCACTGTTCTGTTCATGCTCAACAGGGTTTTTTAATAACACTTGAGGATGTAGCACCTGACTATTTCCACAATCTCAGCATCCATTTCTCTTTGTTCATCTAGTAGCTACTGAAATTTTTTCTTTAATGTAGACAAACCAAAGGATTAGCTTGATCTTTAGTCTATCTTTGCAATAATGTCTTACCTCCTCATCTCATTCAGTATTGTACTAGACTTTGAAGACGGTATAATATGGCAAGATAAAGAAACAAAATGCGTCTAGATTTAAAAAGGAATAAATACAACTGTCTTTATTCACATAAGACATGATCATTTATGTAGAAAACCCCATGGTGTCTTCAGAAAAGCTACTAGAACTAATGAGTAAGTTTCACCAAGGTTTCAGGGTTAACTATCACTATTCAAATATTTATTGTATATTAGCAATAAACAATCTGATTGAAATTTAAAAGGCAGTATAATTCACACTAACATCAAAAAAATCAAGTACGTAGGGGTAGATATGACAGAATGTGTGAAAGACGCATACGCTGGGAGAGTTCTGTACACTGGACACATTGGTGAGCGATGTAAAAGGAGACCTAAGTAGAGAGGACAAATTCTGTATTTGTGGATTAGAAGCATTAATATTGTTAAGTTGTCAACTCTTGCTAAATTCATAGGCTCAGTTCAGTCTCAACCAAAATTTTAGCAATGCTCTTCTGTAGAAATTGACCTGTCAAAATGCAAAGCATCTAAAAAAGCAAAACAACTTTGGGAAAGAAGAACAAAGCTAGAGGCCCAACACTACCTGCCTTCAAAGCTTACTCAAAGCTGCAGCTCCCGAGGCCTTGAGATACTGGCCCACAGGTAGACAAACAGGGCAGTGGCGACGAGTAGAGAATCCAGACTCGTGTGTGTGCATGGATAACTGATTTTTGACAGAGGTGCAGAGTTAGATCAGTGGGAAAAGGATGATCTGTCCTACAGTCGCAGTGGAACAACTGGGTGTCTGCATGCAGAGAAGGGAACATTGTCACATCTTGCAGCGTACACTGTTAGGTGAAAATGAATTAAAGGCCTAAATGTAAAGCTTAAACTGTGAAACTCACAGAAGGAAACACAGGAGAGCAAGTGTTGTGACCCTGAGCAAAGCAGAGATTTCCCAGATCCAATGCCAGAAGTATAGTCCACAAAAAGATGGACCTTCATCAAAGTTAGAAACTTTGCCCTCCTAAAGATAGTTATAAGAATGAAAAGATAAGCCACAGCCTGAGGGAGAAATCCTAATAAAGCATTTATCTGATAAAGGACTTGTTTTTCAAGTATATAAAGAAATCTCAAATGCCAATAATAAGGAAACAACTCAGTTTAGAAATGGACAAAAGATTTGTATAAACACGTCAATAAAGAAAATATACCAATGGCAAATAAGCACATGAAAAAAATTTCAAGAGAATTGGTCAACAGGAAAGTGCAAATTAAACCAAAGCGAGATTCCTGCTAGAAGCCTGACCGTACCGAATGTTGGTGGGAGTGTGGAAGAGAGGGTCTCATGCAGTGCCGGTTAGAACACCAACATTAGGCCCTGGCTGGTGTAGCTCGGTGGACTGAGTGCCGGCCTGCGAACCGAAGGGCCACTAGTTCCATTCCCAGTCCAGGGCACGTGCCTGGGTTGCAGGCCAGGTCCTCAGTAAGGGGCGTGAGAGGCAACCAAACTTGTTTCTCTCCCTCTCTTCCCCTCTATAAAAATAAATAAATAAAATCTTTAAAAAAAAAACCGTACAACATTAGACAAATTCTGGAACACATTTTGGCAGTTCATTTAAAGAGCTAACCACACACCTGCTATGGGATCCGGCCATTCCACTCCTGGGTACTTACCCAGGACAGATGAAAGCATACCCACCCTGCGGCTCATGCAGCTCTGCTTGTGGTAGCCAAAACCTGGAACCACCCACGTGCCCATCACCGGGAGAACTGATAAAACTGCAGCGTAACCGTATCATTGAATACTACTCAGCCATAAAAAAGAATGAACTATCGATATATTCAGCACTGTGAATAAATCTCAAAATTATTATGCTGAGTAAAAGAAGCCAGACAAAATTTTATGTAGTGATTCCATTCATATAAAATTCTAGGGAACGCAAACTAATGTATAATTACAGAAAGCAGAGCAGTGGCTCACCGTGGACAGGGAGTAGGGGCGGGAGGGAGGAGTTACAAAGGACCCTGAGAACCTCCTGGGAGTTGTGGTGTCTGCCCTGCCTGGTTTCAGGAGCCGTAACCCCCCGTGGCTAAGGCTAAGTGAGAAATCTCTCAGAACTGGGAGGCCTAAGGAGACAAAACTTGTTTCCCTGAACATGGGCACTGCCTGCTCTGCTATTCCCTTCAGCTTGATTGGATAGTCAATGACAGGCAACCATTCTCTGGAAAGACTGGACCTAAGACAGACACGATCACATGGGAATAAGCCATCAGGGAAGAGACTCAAGGGGCTGTGGAAGTGAGGGAGTGAGTGACATCACCCCTGCCCCCTCAGCTTTGCAAATAGCCTGAGTCCTTGTTCTGGATGTGAGAAATCCAAGTCTCCTGGCTGCCTTTGTCTCCTCCGCCCGACTCAGGGCCTGCGGAAATAGCAGGGGCGGTGAGGCTCAGACTAGAGTCGGCGGACACCTGGGGTGAATTGGACCTGTGGCATAAGATATGTAAAATCCTGTGAGACCTGCTTGCTAGGATGCTCTTGATGTGTAGGCTCTGGCAG